>VXAY01002217.1:0-92376 GCA_013399855.1 Oxyruncus cristatus
GGGGGAGGGAGGGAGATCGCTCTCTGTCTGTCTGTCTCTGGGCCTGCCGCGGTCGTGCTGCCGGTGCCCACCCCTGTCCCTTGGGGCGGGGAAGATGGTTTGCTGTCCTGCAGCCCCCGGTAGAGCGGGGGTAGCCTGCCCTCGGTGTCCGTTTGGGCCATACCGGGTGAGGGTGGGCAGGCGGGCGCGCGGGCGGGCGGATGCGGGGGAACGGGGCCGGAACGAGAGAGCAGAGGTGACATGGCACTAATCACACAGAGTGCTCCCAGAGACAGCGTTTGGCCTGCCCGGGGCTTTGTGGTGACTGAAAGATGAGGCTGTAATGTGATATTTCTGTGTTTTATAGATACATACGTATGTGTAAATAGATGTAGGTATACATATATATACATATATATATACATATAGGTATAGCATGTAATATGGCATATAATATATATATCGAGCATATAATCTATAGGATATAATATATCTATGGAATATAATATAAGGTATAATCTGCTATACTCTGTGTACAGGTAGTCTCTATAGTACTCATTAGCGTGAGAAGGTGTATTTTTTTTGTGCAAGGTGATTAGCCCTGAAAATCTTCCAGCTTGAGTGTGTGCAGTGTGGTAGGTGAAGGGATGGACTTGTGTGAGTAACAATGGAATTGTCAGGGGAGCAGCTGGGATAAGGCAGAGAAACCACCCTGCTAATTATGTCAGCGATCAGAAAACTGCAGGTGCTTCTGAAAGGATCAGAACACAGACAGCTGTTACATGTGGCCCTTGGGAATAGCAGATTAACCAGAACTGTTGGAGAGTGGGAGAAGAAAGTCTGCCTGCCAGAAAAGTGCCTTTTTATCTCCTACCTTATTGTGTTTATTAATGAGTACTTGCATGGTTGAATAATCGAGGTGTGCAGCCCTCAGCCCAGAATCTGTCATAAAATGTGTTAATTAGGCAAAAGTGAGGAACTCTCTTGCAACTCTTAGAAATCACTCTCCATTTATTCCACCCTTATTTCACCCCCTGTCTGATCACCTTGCTACCTATTTAATTGCTCTTAAAATGTTTTCAGGGCAATTTACTTAGCCTCATGTACAATATTAAATTGTAGGCAATTATTTCCTACACAACAATAAAGCTTTACGAACAAAACTACTTGAGTTAGATTAGCTGCATCTGGAATGTTGAGAGTGTCTGTGCTCCAAAAGGCGCACTTGCTGTTTTCCCTAATAGTCGTCAAGGAATGTGTGAATAGGAAAACTGTTTCTCTTTTCCTTCATACTTCGAGTATAAAATAAAAAAACACAAGGTCTTTTTTTTTATATTATCCAGTAAATGATTCTTTAGGAGCTTAAAGGTCTTGTTTATGAAACTGGAGGAGAAATGCAAAAGCGACTGAAGAATTAGGAGGGAGTGAGACAAAAATCCCTGAACAACCCATAAAAATTCCATGTGTTCCAGAAGCGGGTGACCTGGGTGTAGCAGAGCATCCCTTCTTTGGCAGCATTGCCTGATCTGGCTGTTTCTAAACTGTCTGCCAGCTGCCTAACTGAGATTTGAATAAGATTTGCATTTATATGGGGTTTTAGGTTGTGATCTGCATGTTCATGAGGCAGCCCCAGGGTTAAGCGTGTTCTGACCAGGGACTGCTCTGGAGGACTGTGCTGTGGTGGCAGCTGAGACTCAGCTGCTCTAGACAACTGTTGCTTTTATTTTCTTTTACAGGTGGAGTGCAACAATAAAGTCAAGAAAGACTACAATGGACGTCTGAAGGTGAGTTAAATTTACATCACACTCATTTAATTTAGTAAGCTGAGAGCAATCAGATAGGTATGTTGCCTCTATGCACCTGTCTGATCAGAAAATAAAGCTGGTTTTAAAATTCTATTTCTGTAAGTGAACAAGGATTTATTCCTTCTCTTTAATGGAAATACATGCCAGGAGTGGTTGCCTATATGCTTGTATTGCTACATCCTACCTTAAACATTTAATTATTAAATTGTACATGGTGTGTCTGTCCTTGCGGGAGGATAATATTCTTCATTCTTAGGTACAGGTTTGCAGAATTCCTGTCTTTCACTGGCATAAGTGTGCAAAACTAGGATTTCAGGCATTGCAGTGGTTAGATGTGAAAAAGTGAAGTTTCAGAGCATGACTCTGGATAAAGTCTCTTGGTATGTGTTAAACCTGGATAGCAAAAAGAAGTGAGAAGAAAATGCAAAACCCAGAACTTGATAATTTCTATCTCGTGCCTCAGACTATGCCTCCACTATTTTCTTTTAGTGGGAGCTGGGTAAACTCCACAAGGAGTTTTCCATGTTGAATAAAAATTAGCCAAAAAAAAAGGTGAAGGCTGGATATTACAACATTCACAAGAATATGTGTGCCAGTAAGAAATGACAACGTATAAATTGCTTATGTGAAAACAAAGAGTTAGATCTTCAACAAAGGATTAAATCCTGAAACTATATAACATTATGAACCCTGGCTTTAAAAAATCAATTGCAGATTTCTTTTGTGTGTTTGTCTGTCATTGGTACCTCCTACTTTCTGAGAGAACTCTTGGCATATGTTGTTCAGAAGCCCAAGTTGCTTAGCATTTTCTCTCTTAATAGGATTTTTTGGCAGCATGCTGATTTAGTAGATTTGGGAGCAAGCAGTCACACAAACTGATGGCGTTGATTTGACTTGATTTTTATTTTTTTAATTAAATATTTGGTTTGTTGGATTTACTTGGACTAACTTTTTGCAAAATTCACCTTGTGTCTTTTATAGTCTGAAGTGACAAATGGATGAACTTTCTGAAACATGTGGCAAGGAGATGGTTATTAACAAATAGGTTACCTGCAGCAAAATTTTAAACTAATAAACAGTAATGCGAGACTCCATCAAGCACTTAAATTGATGCAAATCCCTGTGTTAAAATTCTGTACATTTTAACGGGGTTTCTATTTTTGACTCTTCCCTTGAACTGCCTTTATCTGTGTCTATATCCCACCTAATGTTATTAGGAGTAAACTGTCCTGCTAATACAGCTGCCCACGTGAATCTTAAGTGTTATTTATGTACACAGGCGATGCTATACTTGGTGGGGCTTGATTTGTGATACAGAGAAAATATTGCCAGCCATGTGCATGAGTGTTTTGATAAGATTATTCACTGGCCCACTCTTGTCCTTGGCAAGAGAGCTCTGTGCCAGGTTAACTCTGGTTCTGGGGAGTGAGGAAAGCAGGTATGCAGGAGCGCTTTGGCTGCATGCTATTGGATAAGATGTAATAATGAGGAAGACATTAACCAAATTCATGAAGGAATATCTATTATTTTACTGTTCATAGGTCTGTTTGTTTGTGAGCTGTCTTGTTTTTGGTTGCCTTTTTTTTTTTTTTTTTGTCTTAATGCAAAAAGTATATCCTTGTATCCTGGTGAAGAAAGGGAATCCCGTAACTTTTTTCAGTTAACTACTGAAACTTAAGGTATTTTTTGACAATTTTGTCTTTGCAGTGTTGAAGTGACAAAAAGAAGGAAAATGGAGACAGACACAATCTTAAGTCTTAAACAGCAACTCAAGGAGGCAGAGAATGAGAGAAGAAAGGCAGCAGAATATGGTTTGCATTTGCTGGAGTCCCAAAGTGAAGTCCAAAATCAGCTGGATCAAACACGCCGTGAACTGACTGAGAAAACTGAGGTGATGACTGTTCAAAACTAAACTTTAACTGTTTTCTGCAGGCACAGGTGTTTTAAATGGCTTTTAGAGTCTATATTAATTATAATAAACCCCTAACAACTTGTAGAGAGGGCTTTTTTTCTCTGCTTTAAGACATTGAACATAATTGTATCTAACTGGGACAGGGTTTCATAGCTAATTATGCATCAAGTGTTCTGTACCACGTAGGACTAATTGCCTTTAATGTAAAATGAATGCTAAATGCTAAAGTGAATTTGTATCAGAGCATGTGTTTTGCCTCTGTTCAGCAATGAGTGCTCTCCCTGTAAGCTTTACATCATCTAAAGCTGTGAGAAGAACGCTAGCAGCAAGACTAAAATTGATTTCTTCAGTAGTGAACCTGTCAATTTTTCAAATACCTGGGGGTCCTGAACTTATTAGGACATTTCTTTGCAGCACAGAAAAAAGAGTAGTACAGTGCTGAAATATAGGGGTATTATTTAGTTGACCAGTTTTCTTCTTACTGGTCGTTCAAGAAGATGGTTCAAGTCAGGGAAAATCTCTTCCACTTTTCCTAAAGATGTTAATTTTCAGGTTTGTTTTTGGCCAGCCCTTGTTTTGTATTGACCATTTGTTTTCATTTAGCCTGTTTCTGGTTGCGTGTCCATCCCTTCTCTAGGGGTAGAGATAAAATGTTTGTAACTTTTGGTTTATATGTGTTTTTTAATACCAGCTGGATGGTTGTAGCACCCTGCTATTCTGCAAGAACAGAACTTGTTATTTTGGTTGGTTTACCACTGGAAAGTTTTGTGTGAGAGGCAGCTGAAAGCACATAAGGAAGGTAGGGCAGGATCATCCTTTCCTGCTGACAGCCCTGTGCTGTCAAGCTGCACCCACAGGTTGTAATCCTGTGTCAGAAGCTGGAGCCAAGAGCTTGTGTGAACCAGATCAATTAGTAACTCAGATTCCAAGGGCAGAGGGAAGGAATTGTGTGCTTTCACACAGTGGAATAACATCTTGTGTGGGAACTATGGTTATCCAGCAGAGTCTTTTGAGTCTCTGGCTCTCGTCTTTGCAATCTGAGAGCCAAAGCAGTTCCTGTGAACAAAAGGAAGCTCCTTCAGAACTTTAAGAAACATCTGTGTGCTCTTCTGTGTGAGTGTGTAGACATAATCTGCTAGAATTTTGTCATTCTGGGGTGTGACCAGAAGTGCATTCCCAAATCTGTCCTGTGCACTGTCTTCATCTTTGAGTTAAAGCTCTTCTGTTGTATTTGAGAGCTAAGCCTGTCCTTGATAAGCTGTGTCTGGGCCACAGAGGTCAGTCTGACACCTGACAGCGTTTAGTTTTGCTCTGTTCCTTTTTTTAAATCTGGTTTGTGTTTTAAGAGTTAATTTATTTTGGAAAGAAAGAAAATATCCTCCATCTTTAGACTGGTTTGGCTTTGTTATTACCATTTCTGCTTTCAACACTTTCCTCTTTTTAATTTTTTCCTTCTTGATTGCTGGCTGAATGGAAGAGTAAAATGAAGCTGCCCTTTATAATTAACAAACATGCAATCAGGCAGAGAGGGAAGCTGTTTAAAAAATCATTCTTCAGTCTGGAAGGGTTAATGGGATTTATTACAAAACAGCAGACAATTTAGCTGTCTTTAAAAACCATTGCACTCAGCCGTTCTGCAGGGGGGGAACACTTGATGGACTGTAACAACTTTGAACATAATTGGGTTCCATGGCGGTAGAAAGTGCATGTAAACTCTTGCTAAATTTCTTTGTGACGCAGAAAAGATGCCACACATTTCATGTTGTGTGCAAAGAAATAGCTATGATGAAAAGAATATTGCACAATAATAAATCATTATTTTAGAGCAGTTGTTTTTTAAAAAAAGTGGGTATTCCCTAATTAGAACTCCAACAAAAGATTGAATGAGCTGCAAATGTCTTGGTTCTGAGTCTGTACTTATTCATAGATGCTTAGGGAACAAGGTACTATTACATCTAGATTTATTAGTGTGTTATTTCTTTCAGAAATTTGAACAAGAGAAATACACCCTTCAGAGAGAAATTGAACTCAAGAATCGAATGTTGGAAAGCTTACACTTTGAGTGTGATTCCCTTAAGCAGCAGCAGAACATGCAGCTGGAAAAGCAGAAGGAACAGCTGGCCAGAGCCTATGGACAAGAAATCAATGACCTTAGAAACAAGGTTTGACAACTCTTATGTAGCTAAAAGGTTGTTAGTAGCATTTTAGATACTATAAATTTAACTTATAATTGCACTCCTAACTAGCAAAATAAATAATAGTTACAATGCGTAGGAGTTCGGTTGATTTTAAACAAACATCTGCACCATTGCTTATTAATTAGATTAAATCTCACATTTAATTATCTTTAAAGGTTTACTGTTAAGTTATGTTTCTAAGACCTTTTCTGTAACTGGAATAGTCAGAAGTATTGTGTTTTTCAAGAATTTATTATAAAATGATACTACTTGGTTGTCAACTGTTTTTAAGTTGGAGAACCTGAAAGCAGAACTTGATGAAACCCGACTCTCAGAGAAACAACTGAGACACAAAGTGGAGCATCAGAAGGAAGTAATTGCTGCCAAATCAGAAGAGCTGCATATGATGTCTGAACGTGTCCATGAGACCATGTCCTCAGAAATGCTCAACCTTCAGATAGAGCTCACTGAACTGGAAAGTGTGAAGGTGTGTGAGTAGCGCTGAACCATTTGGACTGTAGGCTAATTGAAGATCAAATTTTGCACTTATTTCATTTTTAGATGTGGTGTGTGGATTGACTTATATTCAGAGAAATGTGCACAACAAAAAAGAACAGCTAGACTCTAATACTTTGTCTTCTTCGATATAATATTTTGTATTAGAAGTAATTACTGCTAACAAATGTCTGGCTCACTTGGGCTTGCTTTTCTTCCAGTTGTTTTAAATACTATTTATTTCATATTTTTTTGTTTAGGCCAGTGTTGAAGAGAAACTGAATGAGCTTCAGTACAGTAAAGAACAACTAGAACTCATGAACACTAACTTACAGAACCAGCTGGAGCGACTGCACGCAGAAAAGGAAGAGAGGGAAAAAGAAGTTGTTTCTTATTGTAATGCATTAGAGGTATTCTCTTAATTTTATATGACTTTGGTAGATAAGCCCCAGATAGCACAAGTTGTGGTGCCAGCTTTTTGGTGGAATTGGAGTTCTGAGGAGGGAGGGGAAAGAGAAGGATATTGGCTGATCATGTTCAGTGTTGCCTGGTGGCAAATGCTCTGTCTTGGGGTTGTTTTGGGGCAGGCTGTGTAAGGAGAGCTGCACAGCACTGTTCTGCCCTCTTAGTGACCTTCCCATAGCTCACTGCCACAAGGCTCATTTTTATTTCAAGTTCCTTGGAAAAATCTTGTATTAGAGAGTAGAGGCTTTGGGACTGACTAACACAGTGGTCTCCATACCAATAATGCAGTTGACAGACAGCAAACCCCTAAATGTTTTCAGTTGTGTTCCTGTCATGAAGAACAGCAGAATATTAAGCCATTTAGTGAAATGAAATTAACTTGTCTTAGTGACCAGAACTGTATGTACGTTGAAATACTGCAGTACAATATAATCTGTGCTAAGGCATAGGAAATTAGAGTTAAAACTATCTGATTAAATTCATGTATGCAGAGCATCAGATGCTTGAATGATTAATATCCTCTCTGCTTTAATCTAGAAAGCTCGTGAAGCCAATCAGGAGCTTCAGGTTCAACTGGATCGTGCAGTGCAACAATCTTTGGACCCTACAAGTAAAGGCAATTCTCTCTTTGCTGAGGTACAATTATGCCATAGATGCCTGAGAAGAAAATACTTAAGTTTTCTTTCTTATATTGCATTGGAAATAGTAGAGTATTTGTACCCGATCTGGCCAGCACATATCTCTATTCCTCAAATATGACTTCAGTGTTGATCTGACATATGGAAAATCATTTTTATGCTCTCCGAAGTTTAAGGAGTTCCTAAAATTAATGAACTCACTTAAAGTTACCTGGCTATCAAGTCAAAAGTTGTGACTGAGGGCTCATGACTGTTCTGTGTGCAGATCTTGACTCTCAGTAGTTTTGTTCAGCTGGTAAAGGCTTCTTTAAGGTACAAGACGGTGTGTGAAATATTAAAAGATGCTGATAAAAACGGTCTTACAAACATGCTGAAAATGTCAGGATGTTTGAGCATTTGGGAGGGTTTTTGAATTGGTTTTCCAGTAGGGGTTCAGCTGCTGTAAAATGTATGGGGAGGTATTTTGGTACACAGTTCATATTCTTTTAAACTGTTCTGATGCCAATGAACAAAACTATTCTGCAGCAACACTGAAGCGTATGAAATGTTACTTTATTTTGATATCAAAAGAACAAAACAAAAACCTGTTGCACTTCAGCAGCTATAGCACTTCTATTACAGGGGGATTATCAGTAGCCTGTATTTTCAAGTACTGTTGCTGCAAAAGCAATGTTTGCAGACTGAACACTCATTGCTAGGCAACATGTCCATGTAAAACTCAGCAGCCAAGTGAGAACAAGTGTTATAACTTCACAGTAATAATTGTTCACAATATTCTGTAGGTGGAGGACCGTAGGGCAGAAATGGAACGACAGCTGATCAGTGTGAAAGTAAAATATCAGTCCCTACAAAAACAGCATGCATTCACTAGAGAACAGTTGCAGAGAATGAAGGTATGACCATTACTGTAATACTCCAGGTGTCCTTGGGCACTGCTTCAGTGCACAGCCTGGGGGATTTGTTACCTTGAAAATATGGTACAGTTGTCTGGGGGAGGGAAATGGGAGAAAAAAACAAGTGAGATGTTGTGCTGTTTGACTTCTGTGGTACATCAGCATTTTGGTTTTACTTCTACTTTATCCTAGACCTCCACGTTGCACTGAAGGCACCATGTTTGCTTACTTTGGCGGTAGTTGTTTAATGGATAGAAGTAAAACACAGCTCCTGTCAGTCAAACTACCATTCAGTCTGTCTGGATAATTGTTTTTTCTTGTCTAATTCTTGTACTACATGAATCATATATTTGTGCATTGACTGTCATTGTCAGGAATGAATGTCAAGAGGACAGGCTTATACTCCTGTCACACTGTGGGTTTTGGTTTTGTTATTTTTTCCCCTCAGGGTTGCCTTCTTGTCTTTGCCCTCTTTTTTTTCTCTGCTTTTCCCTATTTTTGGTGTAAGAATAAGTCATAACTTTTGCCATACCTATTTCATTTAGACTACACTGCTATAGGATGGGAGCCTGTTGGGTTAATGTTGAGAACTAGTTGGCAGAAGCTGACTTACAAGATAATGGCAGAGCTGCCAACTGTTTTCATGTTGGTCTTCTGATTGCTTTCCTTTGCTAAAAAGGATCCTTTCATTTTGATCAAATACTTGATCATGAAGTTTGAGGAGAGTGCTTAAAAATTTAGAGTGATGATCAGAAGTTGCACTGAAAGCACAAGTTTGTGTTCCCCAGCTTTTGTGGAGTAGGTTGAAAAAAGTTGAAACAACATTGTTAAAGGAGAAGGCGAAAAACCTACTGATGCAGCAAAGGTTTGAGTGAGCAAAGTCATTGGGTAGGATCAGTTTGTTCTGAAATTTTCTCCTTGTGATATGAGGATAAGTAAGTCATACTGGTTCCCTGTATAAGAGACATGCCTAATACTGAAGACTTTCACCAAAAATGGGGGCAAATTGGTATCCCAATAAATGCTTTTATTTGGAATTTCAATTTGTACTCATAACATTTCTTCTGATATCAGCATTGGAAATAAGTAGTTGAGTAGCTGGTTAGGACAACTGTTCTGCTTAAGCTGCCGTCCTAGATCCCTGTTAGCCTCCTCTCTGCACTGTGCTGCTGTGTGTTAAAGCTCAGTCTGTGCTTATCTCCCCACTCACAGCTGCTTCCTGCAGTGGAGGTAACTGTTGTTGCAGCTTTAGCGGTCAGAATGTCTCTGTGTGGTACTTGCTGGTAACTCCTGAAGATCTAAGTCCTGAACAGAATGTCCACAGCACTCCTGTGAAAGTTTTACCATAGCCCAGAGTATCCCTTCCAGTTTCTTCGTGTTCCTGTTCTTTGTTTTAATGTAGATCAACTGCAACTTGTAATTCTGATAGCAAGAGGGCTTTTGAGTCCAAGGGGGAAGATTAGGTGTCTGTGATGGGAAACTGTAAGGATAGTTTTAGTCAGCCAGTGTTGAGGAGGGGTAAAATTTTACCTCCCTTATGTTCTGTAGAAGCTGGGAGACAATTTCATCTTCCTTAAGCTCCAGTTTGTGTACAGAAGCATCAATACCCTGTAGCTGATACAGGAAATTCCATAGGGGAAACGCTCTCCCCTCACTTTCTCCCTCAATCTGTAGTCTAATTTTTTCCCTTGATCCTTTCCCTGTGATTTCTCCCCATGTCTCACAGTGTTACCTTATCCATACTGACTATACTGATAAAAATACCTCAGTGTTCACTAACACCCTGTGAAGTCTTTAATATCTTGTATTTCATGTTGTTTCCCCAGTTGTTTAAATGTCTGATGTAATATCACTTGTAACTCAGTGTGTTAAGACCTTTGTAAACATGACATTAATACATTAACACCCTCAGAAAAACTTGCTCTAAGTGCAAAATTGTGATAAACTTCTTTGTAATGAGAGAGGGTGTTTCATTGGAGGAGCAGAAAAAGCTGAAATTCTTGGGTTAATATTGCAGAAGGTAAATGTGGTGTTTATACCTCAAAATCAGAAGTGGAAAAAAAAAAGGGGTGGGGTTGAAAACTGTGGGTTTTCCCAAGTGAGAAGTTCTCAAGATTCATTTCAGTTCTGATAAATAAGCTTGGGTTGTAGTTGGGTTCTAGCTAAGTGGGTGTTTGTGGTTTGAATGTGGAATGCTGTGTGTCCTTGACAGTGCATTTATACGTTCCTTAGTCAGTACAGAGGAAGGTGTGTCACTCAGGACTGAGCTGTTCAGGAAGTTTGCAGCTCTCCTGAGGACTTGCAGTGTCAGGCTGTGGTGGTAATTGCTAAGATTGTGATGAAGGCTGAGTTTAAGCATCCAGTGCACTTCCACATTCAGGATTAGAATTACAAGGCTTGAATACCTGAACAGTTCTGAGTAAGAGGCTGAGATGTTCAGTCACTAAACCCAGTACTTTTTGTAAAGATTTATTTATTTTTTCCTTTTTTTCCAGCTGCAGATGGCTACACTGCTGCAGATGAAAGGCTCTCAGGCAGAATTTGATCAGCTGGAACGTTTACAGGCCATGTTAGAGCAAAAGAATGGGGAAATAGAATATCTGCTTATGAAAGTGAGGCAGCTAGAAAAATTTAAGGTAAGTGGTTTGTAAGTAAGTAGAAAAATCATCAGTGCAAGCTAAAACGTGAGAACAAGAATTATGAAAACTATGTGGAGTCCGTGCTCTGTTTGAAAAGCTGCTCATACTTATATTTGACCCAAGCTGTATTTTATAGCTGGAGAGGATATACTCCTGAAGTAGAAAGAAGAAAAGTAGAAAGAAGCAGAAAATTCAACACCTGGGTTGAAGAAACAATTTTTTTGGTGTGTTTCCTGTGTGTAGCACCTTCATATCTTAGTTACTTGTAGCATTTGAATCCTATTACTTGGTCAAAGTTCACTGAGCTGTGACATCTGATTTTTTTCCCTTGGAAGGTGTAGCCATTTCACACTTTTACGGTGTGTACTTAGGCTTTGGCACTTTTTAGTGACTCAGCTCCATTGAATCTCCTGGATGTTTATTTTCTTAATGTGTCTTAACTTTGCAGCTGAAGCCTGCTCTTTTCTAACAAAACTGAATTGTTGAATCATCCTTGTAAAGCAATTTGTTTCAGTCCTCTTAGGCAGCTTGGTACTATCTTGCCGGTATTACGAAAAGTGAGAAGTACATGAGGACCCCCGTGTCACTAGTGTATTGTTACTGATGTTTGTGTGTTTACAGAGAGTGACAAACTGTAGCCTCTTTTAATTCTTGCACTTCTGGACTCGTTTGGCCCTTTCTTATCACAGCTTTGGAGTGTAAACTGGGGTGTATTAGCTTGTGCAGTAGGATTATGCTTTCCAGGATAGCCTCCTCTATTCTGTTTTTAACCCAAGTGGTGTAAAGCCAAGCTTAACCCATTTTAGCAAGCAATTGAAGAAGCCTGATTGTTTTACCAGTTTTATCATTTATAGGCTTGATCTGTATTTCTGTCTCTAGGCCATAAATAAGTTAGGAAACTGAATCCGTGGTTCCAATAACCAATCAAAGTATCTGTAGTCAGTGACTGACAGAAGACTCTGAGGTCTGTAGGATGCAATATTAAGTCTGATTGCTGCTGCTTCAGAAAAAACCCACAAAACAAAACCCCCAGCGTCACATGTTACTACATTTATGGCATGTTTATTATGAACTAACTTCCTCATCTGAAATGTTTTGAGATTAACTGTTGATTAACGTGGCTTATATTCCTTTGGGGTCCAGCTGCTGAAGCCTAGGAATAAATGCTTAAAAAAACCCAGTGTTTTAACTAAATATCCTGTATTTTCAAGTATAAAGCAAGTTCTGCAGTGCTATTGGAAAGCCCTCTGCAGTTGAGATAACTTGCTTTTTTATTTTCTTTCAGTGAATGAGAGAAAACTGTCAGTGCTATTTGACATTTGTAACAGATGAGGAGGTACTCAGAGAGCTGAGTTATCTTCTGTGTTTAAATCCCTGTATGATGAACCTTCTTCATAGAAATGCATGGAAAATGTCACTTAGGACCAAGCTAATGTGCTTCTGAAAGGTCACTGCTTGACAACCTGACATTTCTTTGTTTATCAGACTTTGTATGAGAATGTGGAAGAATCCAAACCTGGGAGTAGCTCAAAAGGAAGCGACTCTGAGGATGGGTACTATGCAGATTTACTGAAAATTAAACTTGACAACTCCAAGTAAGTACTTACAGTCTGAGTCCTTAGAAGTTGGCTGCAGCAGAGTTGTCTTCTAGGTACTGGCTTTTATTCTCCCTTTTTTGTTACTGTTTCTATGCACTGACTGTATGTACAGACATGCTCCTTGCTGTATTTTCTAATTCATTATAGGAATGAGGGTTGTTTTGTTTGAGGTTCAATTTACTGTTTTAAAAGACAGCAGCAGAACTATTGTATTTTGTTGCTTTCTTCCACTCCTAGATACAGGACAATTGAGAACTTTAATAAATTAAAACTTAATCTGTAAGGCAACTGTATGAGATTCTTAGTCTATAGGCTGTATATATTTATTTCCCTTATAAAAGGAGACAGATAATAACACTTAAAATGCTTTATTGGACTATCTAGTTGTGTTCTTTGACTACTGAATTCCATGTTCATTAATAAGCAAGTTCATAGTGTTTGGCCTCTGACTGTTTTTAAGCCCTCAGATCCAAGTGTATAAATACAAATTTGCCATGAAATTGCTGAGTACTGAATTGACTTCACACCTGCTGCTTTACTTAAAAAAAAAACAACCAAAACAAACAAAGCAAACCAAGTCTGACTTTATAATTTTCCTCCCACCCCAGCAAGGAAACTGAAACATTGAAAAACGAACTCTCTTTGCAAAAAATGAAAGCTCTGTATGAGAGCCAGAGGGTCCTGGAATTTGAAAGGAAACTCTTGACCAGTGAGAGGCATTTGCAGGCTTGTCAGAGTGAGAATATGAGCTTGAGAGTTATGCTGGATGAGCTGAAAATGAAATACGAACCTGAAGGTAAATACAACTTTTGCACTCGGGGAAAAAGTAAATATCTGATCTTTTGCACCTTCACAAATGGGATGACATTAGACAGGAAGAGGTTACTTTAGTTCCAGATGTAGACTAAACCTTAAATGGCTGCCTTTTTGATAATAACCAGGTCCTAAACCTGCTGAACTGAAATAATAAAGCCCCACTTTGCTCAAGGACTTCCCTTCAGTGTATCCTAAGAGTGACTTCAGAAGAACAAAGAGTACAGATGAGTGTTCAGAGGCTTTATGGACAGCCATAGTCAATGGGTGGGAACAGATGTTCAGGAGGTGCTGTTCATAACAGTAGCAGTGTCTATGTGTTGATGAGAAGCCTCAGTTTTCTGAATGCAGCTGTGAGGAGCTTTGTGATAAGGTGCAAAGCATTTAGAGGAGAAACTGTTTAGTAGCTCATGTTAATATGGCTTAAATTTTGACAACAGAGGCCCTCCTGAAAATCAGCTGATTTCAGGAAGATAATTCTATTTAAGCTGACAAAGGGCAGGTTTAGATTAGGTATTAAGAAGAAATTGTTCCCTGTGAGGGTGGGGAGGCCCTGGCCCAGGTTGCCCAGAGAAGCTGTGACTGCCCCTGGATCCCTGGAAGTGTCCAAGGCCAGATTGGACGGGACTTGGAGCAACCTGGGCTAGTGGAAGGTGTTCCTACTCATGGCAGGGGAGTGAAAGCAGATGAGCTTTAAGGTCCTTCCCGAACCAAACCACTTTGGGATTCTGTGCATGGGGAACCAGATGGGTGAGTTGGTTTTGTACTTTTCCATACCCAAAGGATTTGACTTCCAAATCCTAGTTGTGAAAGCTCACCTCAGCAGCCTGTGGTTCAGAGCATCTAATTAAAGGTCATGGTGAAAAGGTAGAGTGGATGATGTCTCTCTTTCTCAAGCTGGCTTCTCTTGGGCTTATTAGACTATATGAAGGGACATTCTTTAAGGGATCTGAGTTGTCTGTTAAGAATTACTGCGAAGTCTTTAGTCATGTGAAATGTTTTTTTAGTTCTATTATGAACATGTTGGTGAAGAAGTGAACTCCAGCTTTGCTTCTATACAAAAAGTATATTCCTTTTTCCCTTAGAATTACCCAGAGGCTCTAAAGTTAAAAAGAAGAGGGAGAGGATTCCAGTGGACACTACTTGTGAATACTTGGACAGCAAAAGTACTCCAGTAAAAGAAAGTGCTCTGACTCAATTGCCAAGTAGGGAAGGAAAAAAGATAACTGCCAAGTACTTGGAGCAAAGTGGTGCTTCTCCACTGAGACAGGCTTTCTCAGCATCCCCATTCCACACAGCTCTGCAAGCAAAAAGGAACACAGTGGAACCTGAAAGGGAAAAGAAGAGAGTTAAGTTTCAAGAAGAGAACCATGATGCCTTTTCTTCAAACAGCAGAAGTGGAAATAATTCCTTGACTTCAGCTGCCCTCAGGTCAGTGTCAGCTTCTGTCTCTGCTCAAGGCAATCAGCACAGACCTGCATCTCTTTTCTTTCGCTGCATGAACTTTGCTATCCAATTCTTTATCTATTTCCTCAGTGTTGCATGCCGTGTCATTCCTCAGCTCCAGCTGCCTACATTGAACTTCTCAATACCTTTTAGGAGGACTAAAGTGGTGACTAATAAAAAAGACTCTTGAAACTGTAACTAAAATAACCTTGCCATTACTTGAAGACAGGTAGCATGTGACAGCTCGCTCGGTCTGCTCCAACCTCAGAGACTTCTGGTTTTCTTGGTCCCTTCAAAACTGCCACACACCTGTTTACACCTCAAGGTAATAAAGGCAATAGGTATCATGCTTCAGTTTGATACCTGATTTCAGCCCTCATCAAACCTTTCAGGTTTAGCTAAAAGCCTAAAAATTATGTAAGTTATTCTTAACCTGAGTGGTGTTAACAGAACTCTCATCGTACAAGATCACAGAGAATTAATCAGCTGTTTGTGTTGTCAGACAAATGACTTGCATAATCTGGATGCGTGATAGCTGGAAAGACAACTGCCAAATTAACATCACATTTTTGCCCTGAACTGAGAATTTAAGTTGCTTTTTGCTAGATGGTAAAGTAACTGAGAACCATCATTATCTCCAACTTTTTTATCTTGGTTAGAGGAATGCTGATTTCTATTTTCTACTTTTTCAGTGAATGCTTTTTGTATTCTGTTCATAATCTTTGTAAATACGTTTGTTTGGGGGGAGAAAAAGCTTGTCTAGATGGTTTGAGCTTACAGCTTGCTAATGTCTGCTAGAAGCAATAACTTAGTGAGTCTAAAGTGACAGCAGTTCTAAAGATGGAGGAAGGCCTAACACGTGGAAACCTGGATGGTGTGGCCAGAGCTGATGGCATTCAGAAGTAATTGGGTTGATCCTTTGACTCTTAGATCAATTACTCGAGGTTGTATGGGTGTAATTAACACACTTAAAGTAGCCAAACATTGCAGTCTTCTGAAACAACCTGGGAAAAATATGGCAGGAGCAGCTGTTTGAGCAGCTGTGTCAGAATGTGCAGGGACTGTTAGTGAAGAGGGAAGATCAGGGAGGTCAGATGTGGGTGGTGAAAGCAGAGAGCAAAGATGGGATAACTGAGTGATGGTGTTGTGTTTTGACAGTGTCTCTATACATCCAGGAACCTGGTAGGAAAAGATTAACTTATTTGCTCATATTCCTTTTGGAAAGGAAGATACAGTGTCTGCCCACAGGAAGTTGTTGGAAACAGTTTCTGTGAACTGAAGGGCTGAACCTACTGGAGAGGGGGTAATTATTTGAATAATCATGGAGAGGGGGTGAGTGGAAATTTATGGAGTAGATGTTTGAAAGCAGAGCGAGTAGAAGAAGTGGAAGAGGAAGATGAAGCTGTAGCTCAGCAAGAGGTTTCTAATCTTGCACCTGTTGCTGTTGGTTCAACTAAGGAACAAAACATAAATCAATAATTTTTAAAAAATAAAAACCACCAACACAATTAAAAAACTGCCACAAAAATGCATATAAGCTGTTTTCAATGATGGTATGAGCCTGGTAAAGACAAATCCAGGCAGGAAGTTCTGTTTGTTTCTGGTGGTGTTAATGAACTAATAAATCCCCAAGTCATGATGCTGTTAATATAACATGGAGGGTTTACTGAACCCTAATCTGCTATGAAATAGGAAGTCATGATAAAATCTCAGTGTTTGAGAGGTTGGATTTCTAAAGACTAAAGGAATCTCTGGACTGTTCTGTGATGGATGTGGCCAAACCCTAGGCACAAAAACTATTGGCAACTTGAGTGTGGACCTGAAAACGGAGACTTTGGGGGAGGATAAAATAATGATGGATGATAAAAATAATGCTAAATAACTGTCAGTGTTTGAACTTGTGTTAAGTAAAATGTGATGCGCCAGCTGAAAAGGTTGTTGTGGTCTTTGGGGGTTGGTTTTGTGATTGGAATAGTTTTTGTGCAGTAATTAGTTTAGCTCTGTCATTATTGGTGTATGAAATACGGCACTGAAAAGAACCACTTAACTGGGAAAGGGCTGCAAACCTTATTTGTGGAAAGTGGGGGTTGGGAAGCTTTGTCACTTCGGCTCAGGAGGTGATGAGGTGGTCAGGAGTGATGTGTGTGTACTTGTGTGGGTGACAAACTCCCAAGTCTCTTCAAGAGACTTTCTTGCTAAGGTGATTTAGCAAGGTACAGGTAAATCAAGCTGTCAGCACATGGATCTGCAGAACGTGTGTCCTTACAGAATCTACAGTACACATTGGAGTAACTTATTAGGTGGCGGGACTGATTTGGTTGTAGTATGAGAGTATTGAGTCTAAAGATTTAAATATTCAGGTGATTATTATTAATTATCAGTTGCTACTTCAATTCAGGCACACCAAAGGTTATGTGCAGAGGTATCTTTTGCTGGGCTATCTAGTCAATAAAAAGATACATTTCTGTATTGAAATGCTTTTCTTCCCTTCTGAAACTGAAACAGCAAATTCCAGCCCTTGCTGCACAACTTAGTTTGCATTTAGATTTGAGGTTGTTTGCTTTAGTTTGATCTAAAGAAGAGCTTGTGTGCCTAAGAGCTTATTTGCTCCCTTAAATTATTTAGTTGGATTACATACACCAAATCTACTTCACATGCCTGCAGCCATTTGGCCCAGCAGGAGATCTGGATACTAATAATCTCTTTGGGGTTTTAGGCAAGTAGAGCTTCACCTGATGAGACAGTTCATCTGCCTTAAATGGGTAGAGCTCCAGTTATAACTCAGTTTTGGAGTCTGCCCAGTCACAGCTTGATAGAATCATGTCATAGCTTGGTCTTCTTAAAGTGGAGCTGCTTTCACTCCCTCTCTTCCACAGGGCAAAGGAGAACATTAGATGGAAAAAGCCTGTGAGTAGAGATAAAGATGACAGGGGATCAATTGATCATGGGCAAACCAGACTTGGGGAAGGTTAACTTGCCAATTAAAAGCAGTGGGACAATGAGAGAGAAAGAAAACTGCCTTCCCCCTATGGCCCAGCCCTTCTTCCCAGGCTCAGATTCATTCTTGGCTTCCATATCCTCCTCACAAGAGGCACAGAGTGAATTTGATTTCCAGAGTTGTTCCATCACACACTGACAGAATTGCCTAATGCTGTAAAAGGGCAGTATTTTGTATAAATCCTGTAGTGCTGCTTTGGAACGTAACTTAAGTGAATTTGGGTTTTATTTGGTCTTTTGGTTTGTTTGAGTCCTCTCTGTATTTTTATAGGCAGTCCTTGTTGGCAGTTTTGGCCATTAGAGTGGTTCTTTTGGTACCTTTGGGCAGAGGTGGTTTTAAGAATGGAGGGACAAAGGAAGGGAATCTGCCATAGGACCAGATGGACAGAACCTGCCCATCCCTAATTCCTGCTCCTGGGGAGGCACAGACTGCACTGCAGGCAAAGTGCAAACCTCTGAATGATTACTGGGAATTAGACAGGGAAGAAAAAAGGGTGTTGTGTCTTGCTACAGCTTTTGACTGATTAAAGATGGGGGGCAGCTTGGGGGAAGGTCACCACAAACAGAAGGTTGTTAGCCATCAGAATTACCTGGTGGAGCAAACACTGACCAGGGCAGGTGCACAGCAAAGCTTATTTCTCTTTAGTGTGAGACAGTGCTTGTAGGGA
This sequence comes from Oxyruncus cristatus, assembly GCA_013399855.1. Classification (NCBI taxonomy): domain Eukaryota; kingdom Metazoa; phylum Chordata; class Aves; order Passeriformes; family Cotingidae; genus Oxyruncus; species Oxyruncus cristatus. The sequence continues at coordinate 18,526 of VXAY01002217.1, forward strand.
ATAATATGCGCATTGCTTGCAATGCATAGTACTTTGATTTTAGTTTGAATCTTTAGCTGAATTTCCCCCAGCTGTTTTGTTACAGCTCCTTCCATAGTCCTCATGTTGAGCTGCAGGTCTGTATTGCAAATAAATATCTAACAACTGGGTAGCAGCTGTTTTGGTTTGGAAAACCATTATTGAAATCAGCTATCAGTGGCTGTGGGTGCTCTTGAGACCACCAGAAATCCACAAGGTCACTAGAGAATTGCTTTAATGTAGGTAGTGATGAAGGAGCATATAGAGTTGTGCTGGTATATAAAGCCATGTTTGATTTGGAACTTCATTTTCTGTAATTATTTTCTCAACAGAAGAAGTCATGTGTAACGGTCAGCTGACTGTGGGCGATTGGGTTGGGTAAAATACCATTATTTATCAATCGTTCTAATGGCATGTTTGCATGTTAATTAAGTCAAAAATGAGATTTGGACATCTGAACACAGCGTTTTGATTTCAGAATTACTTACCTCTTTACCAGCACTGAGGCAGTTGTACCGCATTTACATTCCCAGCAGCATTAAAACATGTCAGTGGGCAGTTGATGCAGTTTAGAGCCTGAAAATCAGTTTTCCTGCAGCAACCTAAGATAATCGGGCAATAGTAGTACAGAAGGCAATAGTAGTACAGAAGGCAATAGTAGTACAGAACTAGGTTGAAACTCGTAGATTGCTCCTTAGGGTGATCTTTTTGGTGATATAGAAGAAAGAAGCCTGACTTCAGCATATTTGTATTATGTTGCTGGGACTTTGCACTTGGAGTTGTGTCTTGGGGGATTTGATCTCCTTCATGTGCATGGCACAGTCACTGCTGGTTTTGAAGGCTGATCCCAACCAGAGAACACATTCAGTGACCTTTTTTATCCAACACTTAAGCAGATGAGGTGTGTGGGGGAGGCTTTAAGTGATGAAATGTGTTTAGGACTGATATAAAAATGCTTCATTTCAGTCTCATTTTCTTCTTAAACCCTGCTTGCTCTGTCTTTTCCTATGGATGGTCTTCTGTGCCAGTTGGCTTCTTGATTCTGCCTGAAACTCTTACTGTAGTCCTGTTTTATGTAAACTAAATGTGTATTTAGAATGGTTGCTTTGCCTGTAGGTTAACAGCTGAATCCAGATCTGAATCTACAGAAGAAGATAAGAAAGAAAATAAAATCACAGCGGCGAAGAAAACAAAAAAGACCAAATATACAACCTTGTACGTACCTTCTAAGACAACTCCGGAAACACAGTGTGCTCAGCAATAAAACTTACACTTCTGGACAGTTTGGAGTCCTGCTTCAGCAGGAAATACCGAGTGAACTTGTCACACATCAGTGTACAGGTTCCTAACTTAGTTATTGATCTGCCTTGTGTTCTGAAGAGTGGGAGGGTGTTGGTGAGAGCTGCACTTGGCTAACTTCCCAGAGGGCACTGGTGGAGTTCCCTTCACTGGGACCTCGAGTGTTGCCTTGTCTTGAATCTTGGTGAGGTCTCTGAATGTGCTGTTGTGGAAGAGCAGCACTTGCTGCACTGGTTTTATTATATGGCAGGACAGGGTCAGCCCTGAGCAAGACAGATTGGACGGTGTTGTTGATGGAGAACTCGACTAGGTCACTAATCCTGAATTTCTTCCAGTTCCTGGATTCAGAATTATTAATATTTTTTTCCTCCTAATATGTACCTTTTCAATTTTCAGACTGACTTGATTGCAAAGGTGCGTTGAATCTTTTTTTGTGTTTTATTGGTCAGTATTCACTTGAAACTCTGACTTCTTGTATTTGTACTAATAATTAAAATAAAGGTTTATTTCTCTTTATTTATAAAATGTAGTCTGTATTGCATTTGAGAAGAAACATGTATCTACTTTTGAAAGGAAAGGCAAGGTCTTTTGTAGAAACTGTTTAAAAAAAATCAATAAATGCTAAGAAAGTATAATGCAGGTGCTGTGTGTTGTCATGTTTTTAGGAGACAGTTCTGTAATGCTCTGAAGTTCCTGCAGGATAATTCTGTGGAGAGCTTTTAAGCTCATTCCATTGATTTCTGAGCATTTATATGGAAATTGGAGTAGTTGCTTTGAGTCATACTGCAGTTTAAGCTCCCTCTGGTGAATGGACTAGCCACTTTCTAGGTAAAAGGTTCATAGTTAAGATGAAAGTTCCACAAGACTTTTCCTTTTAAATCCATCATGGAAAAACAATTCATTGGGGAACAATCTTGCCAACCCACTGGCCTGGTCCCAGTTGTGCCAGGTCAGAATGGATGCCCTGGGGTTGTGTGAACTGTGACTGTGCTCGTGGGTGGTCACTCACCTCAGCCAAAACTGAACTGGAAAACTGAGTCACAGCAAAGTGACTAAAGAGGTGGGAAAGTCACTTCAGTGACCACTTAAGGCTTCTCCCTTTCCAGTGTGGAACTCATTATCAGACCATGTCTGTACAGGGAGGTTTAGGCACAACCTGGTGGCTGCTCCTGCTGGTGTTGAACAAAATAATCAGAAATCCATGTGTCATAGAAGCTGATTGTATCACCATTAATCTAAGGAATTTGCTATGCATCCAGACTCTTCACTTGGTTATAGAGTCTACATAAACTGAGAATATCTTCTTATCTCTGAAGATACTCCATGACATTACTGGAAGCAAATGTATATCCATGATATAGTTCTTATTGATTTGTCTGCACATGTGAACTTAAATGCTGCTGTGTTGAAGAAATTCTGATTTTCCTGCTACAAAATGTTACAAGAAAGCTTTTTTTTTTTTTGTGCAAATGGTGAAAGTTACCTTTGTTTATTGTCACTGTGACACAAATAACATAAAACAACTGCAGTACATGATTGTTCTACTTTAAAGTTCAACCTCAGGTAAGTTGACAATAGATGATGTACTGTAAATGAGAGTACTGAGCTGCAGGTTGTCTAGTAAGACAATTATCTATTGAGTTGTGTTAATTGTATGCTGAGTTATAGTTAATTGTATTTTGAGCTACTTGGCAAATGGCATTACTAATTTTTTTTCTAAATTGAAATAACTTGTTAATTAATGCTACAAACAAAATCCCAATCAGTGACATCCCAATTATCTCTTACCCTCAGGAACTGCTTTACCTCCACTGGTGGACTTTCCTTGGACTCTGTAACTATCATTTTATGCCCTATGTGTGTGCTCAGACATCTCTTGCACAAGTACAGCAGGTGGGGGAATGTGTCTGGCATTCAGGCTTTGGTTTGGCCTTAATACGCTTCAGGTGTTGTGCCTGAGAGTCCTTTGTGCATTGTCTTTTTTGGTTCTGCTTTGTCACATCAGTTGCTTTTTTTTGCAGCTGCTCACAGATCTTGGCATGGAATAGAATTTAGCGGCAGCTGAATGTGACTTCTGTGTTTTGCTCAAGTTCTTCTGTGTGATGGAAATTAGCACAGCTAAAATTGGGTGATTAAAAAGTCAGCATCTTCCAAGATCTTGTTTTGTGGAACCAATAGCAATGTTAAAGGAAGCAAGAATTGTCTCCCTTCCTCTGCCTGCCTCCCAGCCCCCAGAAGGGAAGTTCTACCTGTGAACTCCCTGGACAGAGAGTTTCACCTTTTGGGCAAGCAAGAAATTTCCTGCTTTCCTTAAAGGACATTCTCTCTGAAAAAAAGTCTTAAGGAAAAAATGATGAGGTATGTGAGGGTGATGAATCTGTCCACTGTTTTCTCTGGAATATTAATGTGGAATGGTAACTACATAAATAAACCAACGTGGAATAAAAGCCTCCACTGACAGAGGGTGTAACAATTATCCACCTAGACCAACGTTGCAATTTGTCCTCTGGTGTAAGGACAGGATTTTAGGGTTACTGTGCATGCTTTGCTCTGGGTGCACTTTCCTCTTGCAGCTAAAAAAGGATTTTGTTCCTCAATCCATTTGTCAGGAGTTAAAGCTCGGATTCTTCCAACACAGCCAGACAGGGTTGTCTGAGCTGGTGGAGATGAAGCAGCAGCAGGTTCTGGTTGAGGAGTTGCAAAAGCATCATCATGAAAGTTTCAGGGGAGGAAGTAAGAGCAGATGTGTGCAATGCTGAGCGGGGCGTGGGGAAGGGGTGGCACGTGGGAAGCGGCGCTGCCTGAGGGAGTTTGGGGCCTCAAATTGGCATTTGTGGGGAGCTGGGATGGTATGAGGGGGGATGTGAGCTCTGCCTTGTGTCTGTGCTGAGCTCTGCACAATCACAGCAGGGCAGCAGCGAAGTGTTGCCAACTAGATCCCAGCCTGAAGATGAAATTCCTGTATTTTAGATAACTTATTTGCAAAAGATACTGGTATTAACTAGGTTTGGTAGACCTACATGAGGAAGCATGTTTGTAAAAAAGTGCTAGAAAGGATTTCCTCAGGGCTGTTGTGTTACAGGTAAACGCCATAAGGAAGAGAGATGCAGAACAAGAAAATAAAAACAAGTCATCCTTCAGGCCAAACAGTAAATGGGAAGAGGGGATCTGCTGCAGCAGGGATTGGGAGCAGCAAGGAAGATAGTTATCGTTGGTTAGGAAGTTATTGCTCAAACCCCATAGTGTACAGTAAAAGGTGAACTGAATGGTTCAGCCTCAAGGTATTTTGACAGAAGAACAATATAAAATGGATGTTCCATGGATGGGAAAGATTAGAACCCGTAGATGGAGCTTGTTGTTTGTAAATGGACATAATGGGTGTTGCTCAGAATTTAGCCCACTGTAGTTAGCATAACATGAATTTCTATGTCATTTTAGGGGAGAGTAACAAGCTAAACCCTTTTGCTAAGCTGGTATGTAGACAGGGTGAAGATTAGGGCAATTCAAGCAAATCTGGCAAAGTTTAAAGTGATTTTCCTCAGAATCCCATGTGCAATGAGATAGATTGGCAGTCTGTGCTCCACATGATTGCTCGTTAAAACCAAGAAATAGAATGTCACGTGTTATCAAAGATATCCCGAGGGGTGTTTAACATGGGAGTGTTAAACAGTTTGGATAAACAGTGATTGCTAAGGTGCAATGTAATATCCAGAGGACAGGATTGTCATGTGAATTTGTGGTACTAAGCACGAGATCAAACAAACAAACAGTAAATCTTTGCAAGCGTTTTACTTGGGTTTTTTTTTAAAGTCCAAACTGTAAGAAAAGAAGATGAGTGAAGGTGACATACTTGCCTTCAATTCAGTATATTGTCCTTAATGCACATTACAAACAACTTGGGGTTGATTTTTGCACATCCAAAATGTCCTTATGCGAGTTAGCTCATGCAGCAGCTGTAAATATACCATAAATTGCTTTTCGCAGTTTTGTCTGGGCAATAAGTCCTTAGGAAAGCACTGCTTTGTTTAGAGACAAAAGAGAAAGTCTTCAACTTTTTTTCCTCCAAACATAAAATGACAGAAATAAGAAACAGTGGCTGTTTTGAAATGCGGCTTTGACTTCATTCTGTTTCTCTCAGGAGAGGCGGACTTGCAAAAAAACCACAAGTCCTTCTTCCAGGACAGGTTGGAAGAGGTTAGTAGGTTTTAAGATGTTTGACCTGTGAAGTCCAGCCTTTCAGGTGTGGTGTTGGTGAGGTGCTGGGAGCTGAAGGAAGCTGTGGTCAGAGGCTGTCACGCAGCTCTCGAGGTGAGGGCTGGTGCCGCAGAGCACTGCCGTGGGTTTGGTCCTTTTGCCCTGCTGATGTGTTACCGCCCGTGTCGAGCACCGGTAACACCCAGTTTGGGATTCCCCTCCCCCATGACACGGGGTACAGCGTCTTGAGTTGAGAAAAGAGGAAGGAAGCTCACAAGAGCAGCAAATCTCACAGCTGCCTCCGCCCGCTCCTCGGTGACAGCGCTGGGAAACGGGGCTCCTTGCAGGCCTCTGTTTGTTAGCCATCCTCAAGGCTGCAGCCCCTAAACCTTGGATTCCTTGCTGGTGGGCGTCCTTTGGAGCCTCAGGAATTCATGTGTGATGGCAAGATGGCACAAGATGGAGAAGACTGGCGTAGGTACGTAACTCTGAGCTGCCGTTTGAGCTGTGTCTCTGTATCTCCTGAGCAGGATGTGGGCAGGTGTTCTGTCTGCTGGGATGAATTAACACTTTCCACCTTACCTTGGTGGCTTCATTGAAATGATCCATTTTGTACAAAGCTTTAATCCTTCAACCAGAACAACGAAAAGTACGCGAGTGTCAACTTTCTCAAGTAATGCAGCTCTTCCCACCTCGGTATTTTAGAACCAGACTGAGAAAGTCATGTGATGTTTAATGCCCAGCAGCCAGAAATTATAGGGAACAAATACAGGGGAAGGGGAATCCTGCAGTGGCTTCTGCAAGATTGTCAGTTGTGGTTAGTGTTACAGAAAAAAAAAAAATCTGTATTTTAGCTGGTAAATGGTATTTTTTGGAAGGAAAATCATCTTCTTAATCTGAATGATGTTAACTTGTATAAATTGCTGTTTAAAAAAAGCCTTAAAATTAGAAATGGAAGCTAAAGCACTTGAAAGATGCGGACTAGTATTCAGTTATTAACCTCCTAAATTCTTCTAAAAGACATCTTTTATTTAAAGTAGGCCATAGTGTTTTGTGATGTGCATTAAAAACAAAAAATCCACCCAAATGACTTCATGAAATAAAGTGAATCGTCAAGGTGTTAATAAGAGGAAAAGAATGTTTTCTTGTTCAACTTCCATGTGCAGCAGTAGCAGAATTGTGAAATGGAAGCAGCCTGTCATGGTGGCAGTTTATATTACAAAATAAAGGGTGCGTAAATGTTTTCTGTTTCAATTTTATAAATGGCAGAAAGCACTTAATTTTTGCCCTTGTATAGTCTCCCTGGTATTTGGAAAGTGCAGCAAACCACACGTAATAAAAACCACCTTGTGAAATATATTCCTTGGTAAATTAATGCCACCCCAGCAACGCTTGTTTTCATGTCCAAAGCAGAATATGATTTAAGCTCTAGAGAAAGTCACTGGGAAGAACTGACACTGGATCCTGGTGGTATTTCTTTTGCCCTGTTCTTGATCTCCTGCTGCTCTCACCTGTGAGCACACAGTGATTTTTAAGGGAAAAGAGAATCTGAACAGTCTGTGTCCTACTGTGTGGTACCAGTAGGACTTGCTCCTCTGCTCACCCTGAGTAAGTCTATTTCCTGAGTTAGCAAAGGCTTTTCTGTTTAACGTTGGAGTATAAGACACTTATACTTGTATGTAAAAACATCCCAATTGTAGGGATGTAGCTTTTGTACAATTGCTTGAAATTAATAGATAAGTACAAATTCAATAACCTGTAGGTTACACCCAGGAGTTCCTTTTCTTAGCCAAGCTGTTGGCTCGCAGTTTATTTTCCTTTATCTTAAAAATTAAATGCATTCTTTCATTATTAAAGTTGGGAGTTTAAAAGTGGGAGAATCTTTCACCCAGAGTAATTAAAATAATCAAACAAACAAACCCTTACAAGCATCTACTTCCACCACTGCTGGTTCTGTCCTATATCATAAATTAAATAAATTTATGCACTTAGAAATTGGCAGGAAAACAGTCTAATTGCTAAACTTTACTAACTTCACTCTCTGAGTTTCATTCTGTTAATGAGGCCTCAACTATGACCACTATATTCACAAATGAAGAGGGTTTTAAATTTACAGACTGTTGTAGTCATGTCTTCCATGTCTGAGGAAAATAAGAAATACGGGCAAACAGAGTCTACTGAGTCATAAAGTCTGTGAAAGGTGAAAAACTTCTGGATTAATACACACTGGAAACTTTTTGACCATACAGGGTTATCTTGTCTTAGGTGTTCTTAGAAATCTTTGGGTTTAAGGCTCTGATTACAATTCTCACGCTGAATTTTCAAGCCTTTTGTTAGAAGTGAGCCCGACACCCTCGGTTTCTGCTGATGGGCAGAGTTTGTTTGGAAGTGTTGGGCCCGATGTGCCTTGCATGCGCAGGATCGTGCATTTGGCAAACCACACCTTCCCTTGGGGGTGGTAGAACGCAGCCGATGTGCCCGTTTTTGTGTTTTACTTAATTAACTGGGATGGTCCAGGTGGCAGATATTAAGCTCTGTACTTGGAAGCCACAATCCTGATTTCACTCGTGAAGCTCGTTCTTAGCCTTGAAGCATTCCCAGCTTAAATGTGTGCTGTTTCTGTGGACAAGGCAAGATGGAATAGTCATGGTAAAAGTGGGTTTGGGTGGCAGATTCCTGATGGGAAGTGTTTGGCTCTGTGCTCAGACCTTAGGGGAAGTTAGAAACTGGTGAAATATTATGTTGGAATGCTAAATTCAAGCGTCAGATCTACTCCTGTCCTGCTGAAGCTGAAAAGGGGTGTTTGTCAATTTGAAGCAAAAGTTGTGGGCAGCAGTGGGTGACTTCTTTGCAAGTGTAGAAAAGCTCATGCTCGGCCTGAGAGTGAAGGGCTGTGGCTGTTCTGTCTGATTTCTTTTGCTGGACACCTCTGAAAATTCTTTCATATCTCTAAAATCTAAACAGTTTGAACTGTAAGGGAGGAGAGCTTTGTTCAGGGCAGGTTGACTCCTCCATGAAATGCAACCTCTGAACCCACCAGGCTGTTCCAGCTGCCTGGGAAACAACAAAAACTGAAATAAGATGAAGACAAAGCTGGGAAAGGAATCTTTTTATCCATGAGCTTTCATGAGAAGGAAAAATCACAGTTCAATATCCTGTTCTTCATGAAGATTTTTAAGAAAAATGAGTGTGCTACTGGTAAAAATTTAGAGACAATATCTTTCTACAACTAGTTAGGCACGTTAGGACTTCCTGGTTCTTATAATCCATGCTGGCTTTATTGTGTTTAAGAAAGAAAATAAGTAGCTCAAGTCAGCTCAAACCTCCATCTGTCCCCAAGGTTAAGCACGTGAGGAAATCTGTGTTCAATTGTTACCTGAGATAACAGCTGAGAACTGAAGAGTTCCCCTTGGAGCACCGTTTTCCATAAATGAAATCAGCCTCTAACCCACCCACAGGTTTGGTACCTGTGAAATGTCCCTCAGAACTGTGTCCATGTTCACACTTGCTCTGTGAGACCTAAGGGGTGGGGGGGGATCCCTAATTCTGAACACTGGAATATAAATTTTATAGATATCTTTCCAGAAGTTAAGAAATCCTGTTGGGACTGCATAATATTTTCACATAAGGTTTGTCAGTGGCCTTGCTGGGTGATTTCACCCTGATTTCTTGAGAAGAAAATTGTAACTGCACATAAAAATTGGATACTTTATGAATGGTTTATTACTCATAAAAGTGGAACTGTAATATTTAAAAAATAAAGCAGAACAGGATTGTTGCTGAGGCCATTAATTAGAAATAGTTTGAATGTGCAAAATATTTCTTGAGTTATTATATCCAAATCATACCTAATAGTCCTTCTCTTATGGAGAACTGAAATTAGCAGCTGGTTTAGCAATACTTTGGAAATTTTTTTTCAAATTCTGTTTAAGTGGAAGGTAGCCAAGGAAACCAACTTGGAACGTGGCTTTTTACTAAAAAGTGAGTCTCAAAATGAAACAAGGTAGTGCTTGTATTTCTTATAAAGGGCAGAGCAGAGACTGCACATGAAGGGAAAACAGGCAGGAAAGACAGGTAAGATTTTTAGGGTAACAAATGGTTTCAGTGTTGCATGTCTGTGGGATCTTCCTTGCTTACCATTCCCATGTTGCAGTAGCTTCCAGGCTAATCATATAAATAGGCAGAGTATGGGGGCTTTAGGTGAATATTGAAGAAATCTACCTTTTTGAGGAAGGAATTCTGTCACCTGGATCACTGCGAATTTTCTAGAGTGTTTTGTGTGTGAACGTTCCCCAATAAGGTACAAAGGAGGATGATTTCTTTTTTTGTTCTGCCTTTTTTTAAATTGAGGAGGACATGGAATTGCAATTACAAATGCTCACTGTTTTTTGGTGGTTGCTGAATCTATTTTTTGATGGGAATCTTAACAGTGTGACTGTTTTGATTTACTTTGTATCTTGGAATGTTGAGTGAAATGTCCTTTAGGGACTTTCATTGCTCTGGAAAAGATGCACAATCTGTCTCATGGTGCAATGAAACAGCTGCACAGCCAGACGTGAATTGACGAGCACACACACGTACGTAGAGGTGGGGGAATGTGTGTAGCATATCTAGCAGGTCTGCCTTTAGCAGATAAGTAGGAATTAAATGGAAACAGGAATTTCCTTCAGCCCTCATCCCCACTTTTTGCCCCTGGGGTGGACACTGGGAGGTGTCTTCCCTCAGGCTCTGGGGGTGAGGGCGATGCACCGTCACTGTCCTTACAGCAGGTCCTGTTTGGTTGGACAAGAAAGGAATCTTTGGGCATTCTCCATGGACATGATGGGAATTGTTTCCATCTCCCTGAGGTACAATTCTAAGCCCACTTGTGCTTGAGCAGGGTTCAGTTTGGAAAGCTGTCCATGTCAGCAGTTTGTCCTGGTACTTCTGCTCTTCAGCTCCTCTCCTGAGGGAGCTCAGATCTGGAGTCTACGGGAGTTTTTCATTGGGCTGTTTGTTTGTTTTTTTGTGTTCTGTCAGGTGTGTGCTATAAGATTACCACCGAGGTTGTGGTGAGCTCTAAAAAGACAGTTTTTATTTGCTCATTCAGGGGAAATTTGCTCTGTTCTCAATGAAGTGTGAGGTCCCTATTTAGGAACACTGGATTGCAGGGCATTCTCTGTGCCTTTCTGGGAGAGTCTGGCAGGGTCTGTGTGCAGATTCACTGCTGATGGGAACACCTTAGCCTGGTGCTGCCTGCTGGGGAGGGCATCTGCCAGCCAAAGCTCTCCCACTAATCTTAATTGCCATGACATCAGCTGTTCCTGAGGTCAGTAATTACTGGTGGGATCTAGAGTGAATGCTGGAGTCTTTGAACAGCCTTCTGTGCCTTGAGGATCCTGACTCACGTTGTATTTATGGTTGGGATAGAGGGTGCCAGGGAAGGGAGAGGTAGGCAAGTCATTCAGGCAGATTTGAAAGGGCTTTTATTTCTACTGACTGGAGAGTTTACTTTTAAAAAGCCAACAACCTGTGGTGGGTATCCCACCAAAAAATCTTAATTCCCTACTGCACATTCATATTTTGGAGGAGCAAAATCAGGTAAATATGTGTTTATACACCATGCACACACAACCCTGAGGATCTCAACAGAGGGTGGAGGAAAGGGAACCCTTCGCATGGCTGGTGAACTCTGAGGTGATACTCCCAAATATAGGAGGCTCCCAGTTTGTAAGGAAAATGACATCACTTACAGCCGACAGAAAACATCACTGGATATAGTAATCAAATTTTATTCATTTGTTATTATAGTAATCAAATTTTCATTCACAGCTAATAATTAAAAAGCAGCAGATATTGTAGTTAAGCTGTAGATAAGATGTACAGATGTAGCTGATGGTATTAAGTTGTTTGTTTAGACTTTTTGTAATGGTATATGGAAGCTGATTTCTTATCGTAAAATGACTGGATAGGTCTGTAGCTTAAAACTTCGTAAAGGGATTTGTTAAACTCATCCTACCAAACAATCCAAGCTCTATAGTAAAATCTCTCTCGTTGAGTTTCCACTTACTCATTTAGAAAAGTCTAAGCTGATACAGCCACTTCCTTTGTCAGTTTGTTTCTGCTCTTTTCAATGTATTCGTGGCTGGTAAATGAAGCTTTTTTAAAGGAGCAGAACCAAAATGCAACATTAAACGTATGACTCAGTAATTTGAATCTATGCTTTGAGATGGCTACGGCTGAGTTGAGCAGTGCATCTTTTGAAATCTAAAGCATGTGGTAGTCAACAGTAATCTTAATTTGCACGGACATTTCAGGCTAACAGTAAGAGCACACACGTCCCCCACATCTCCCAAGCACCCCAGTGGAAATGTGTCTTTAAATGTCATGGTAACTTAGCAGGATTTGGCCATCTTTCACTTCTTGAAAAGGAACCACTCAGAACGTAACTACACATGTTCTATACACACGTCTACTACTGAATTTAAATTTTGTGTTGAGCTAAGGCAGTTCTCTGAGGATCACGGAGGGAGTGTCTTCAAGATTCTCTTGAATAAATGGCTGAATCTGGACAGCAGAGCCTCACTTCAAAGTTATTCTTTATTTTACCCTCCCCTCGTGTTGAATTGTTCAAGCCCTGCTCTATCCACTCAGGAGGAGGAATGGCTGGGAATGTCTCTTCATGTAAAAAAAAAATTAATAAAATTAAGAACTCATTTTTGGTCCAGTAATCTTCTTACATATGAGATTCCTCCTAATTTCTGTTTCAGAAATACAGCAAACATAAAAAACCCAGGAAACATAATTTATGGAATACATGTAAAGTGAAGAGGATGAAACTATTTAGCTCTACACTCCTACCTCAGGCATTTTCCTGAAAGGCAATTTAATTGGAACCCTTAAACATAATTCGAAGTAAAATGTGATCTTAGTGTACATTTTGGCCTCGCAGAGATTTAATACCCTGCTTTAGAAGCCTGGCTGCGGGGAGCAAAAGGAAGGGGGGAATGTACTGAAGCTGGACTCTGCTTTATGGTTTTCCCCTAGTCCAAAATGCTTCCAGTCTGGTTGCTGTGTGTGTGGATGGACTGGGACACGGCCGTGACCAAGGCAGAGAGCTCTGCTGACTGACACCTTTCCTGCAGGTCGTGGTTAGTGCCAGTGTTACTGTTCCTACCTGCACAGCTTCACTGAGTTTCAGCTGCATGTTTTAATAGTTTCCTGGTGTGATTTGACTCCAATAACCACTTCTACTCTCCAGTGCTATTGTTCAAGTCTACAACCAAGCCCATGAAGAAAAAAGAAATGTCAGAGGCACATGGTTACCATAGCAGCCCACATCCTGTAGCCCTAGAACCCAAGAGCTGGTAAAGAAGCTTGTTTTCTTGAATTCTCTCTGAAACTGCTGTTTCTTAACCACATACAGATAAGCTTCTGATTAGAACCCTTTTAAAATCCACTGCTCCAGCGTTCTTTTCAGAGTCATACAGAGAATACAGAGAACTATGAAACTTTATACTCTTTCCATATGAAACAGTTTCATGTTAAATTGAAGCGTCTAAACCCAGGGAAGGGTTCAGGAAATTCAGTTTCTATAGGCATTTCTGTGCCCTTTCTCAACTGTTTAGCCCTAAATTTCTGTGAACAGAGTGCTTAAATCCCTTGAACCGGTAGACAACGTGTGTTTATTCAAGACCTGCATCTTAAACCCTGTGCAGAGTGGGTGATGAAGAGCTTGTTCCCACGTGCCTGCTGAGTTTTCTGAGGGGTTTGTTGATTATTGGTTTGTTTATTTTCAGCACTGGCCATTTTCACCACCTTTCCATTCTCACAAGCAAAGAGATAAAATAATGGTGACAAATGGAGCTTCTTGATAGAATTAAGGTTCTGTTTGTCTGTCATAGTGTCCTTATCCCAGTATCACAATCCTAATAACCATGTTCAGTTTTCGTTGTAGTGTATGGCTGCACTGAAACAGTGTTTTCATCCTTTAATTTTTCAGCTATATACAATTTCAAAGGCACAGGAATATCTCAACTACCTCTTCAGATTGGTGATGTGGTCCATATCTTGGAGTCCTGTGAAGGTAAGTCCGTTGCCTTCAACTTTAGGTTTCTTTGTGAATTACATCATCCTTTCACTTCACAGCAATTCCCTCTATTACATCAGTAGCTGTCTAATACTCTTATTTTTAGTGGTGGTAGTGATTTATTTTGAGGAAGAACCTGTTCTTTTCTGAAGAGCCAAAATTAGACATATTACAGTGCATGTGGTTTTTTGGGAAGCCATTACTAAATGAGGAAGTCATCAAGGTGAACGTAGAGTTTGTGAAGTTTGTGCCAGCTTGTAATATACCTGATGGAAGGGACATTAGTTTTTAGTGGAGTACATTTTTTTCCCTCCAAACTAAATATTTGTTGCTAGGAGACATTCAGCACCCTTGTTATATCAGAAGGAAATCTAGTATGTTAAAGAAATGAGGGTCTGCGTGATAGAAACATTTCTGAGAACCATCCAACTTACATAACATGCCAAGCAACAAAAGTCCAGTTCAAGTCATTCATGCCAAACGGTCATGACTGAATTCTCAGTCTGACTGAATTCTCTCTAAATGTGCCAGAGCTACTGAAGTTTTTATTAGCATACCTAACTCACAGCAGTTAAGTATCTCTAAGTTTCATTGTAATAGTAACGACGTAGTGATGTTTTTGACCAGGTTAAAAAAAAAAAAAATATTATAAAGTGCTTAAAGCTTTGCGAAATGTATTGTGAAATTATCTTCTTCGACCTATTTCTGCTGATCTAATGGGTCTGTTATTTCTCACCAGCTGTAGTTAGGTTCAAGGGAAGGGCCAGCTGCTGCATCACACAGTCACAGAGACAGCTTGGTGTTGAAAGACACTTGGTACTTTGTGGTCACATTGTGGTGGGCTGCAAAGCTCTGAAGCTGTTTGAGCCCAGCCCACTCCACTGCAGAGAACTCTAGGCTGTTTTGCATGGAAACAACGAAGAGTTTGAGAGAGAAGCATCTGAGAAACCACATTTCCAATACGTTGGAACACATGGTTTTTCTTCTGCTTGTAAGAGAAATTCAGTATCTCTAAGCATCGGTGAAAACAGTGATGTCACTCCTTAGACAGGAGACTGATAAATCTCTCAAAGTCACGAGTGATGATCCACAGCCTCTCCTAAAATATGCAAGGTCTGCATAATTCTCTAAGCCTCCGTCCTAAGCATTTTGGCTATGGAAAAAATACATGGGCAAACCAGAAACTTCCTTAGCCTTGTGCTCTGCGTTAGTTGCAGAAAAAGCATTTCATGTTTCTGATTCCTTTGCTACGTTTGCTGTCAGCCCAGAGAGTTGAGTGCTGATCTCATGGGGTTATTTTTTATATAAAGTCTTTTCTGAATCCTCTGCCCTTGATACACTAAGTCAGACCTTGCTTTATGAAATATGTTTGCCAACGAAGAAGTGGAATCTTTCACATTGCATGAGTGAAGGTCATCTATTATCAGATATCTTAAAAATACGTGCCAGCTGCAGCTGGTGAGTAACCAACAGTGACAGGTTTTTTCCTGTGCTCATTTTATGTCCTATTTTAGTTGGTTTTGCATGCAAAAAATATATACACAGAACATACGTGTGCTCTCCCAGCAAATGGGAGGAAACAGATTTTACACACCTGACTGTAAATTGAGGCTATGTGCAAATAATTCGGTTTTAGAAGTAAGATGGAATTCCATTGTTGACAAAGACACTGGGGGAAAAAATACCAGTGCAGAAAAACCTAAAAAAAAAAATAAATCTGTCCCAAGTCTTTCTTTGAGGTCAGTGATCATCCTGTGACTTTTAACATCACCTTTCTGACAGCGCTGTTCGGGATTTATTTTTTTTGTGTTTTGGTTGCATGGCTGAAGTACCTGTGCTGTCTTAGAAATGGTGAGAGGGAAAAAGTGGTAGGAAAGAGATCATAGCTGTTAATGAAATTATCATTAGAAAATGTATTCTTCTAGTCATAGAATGCTTTGTTTGGGATGAAAACATGGAATATTTGACAGAGTTAAATAGTGTTGCTGTGAAGGTGATTTTGCATGGTGGGTGTGTGCACAACGATCGTGGCCTCTGCTCTAATTCAGTAAGGTTGAACTCTGCATTTTATGGTGTTTTTTGTAGAAGTTTATTGTGACTTAACTGTGGAATAGATGGAATAAAATCTGATTTGGTGTTTTAGTTGCCACTACTGCAATACAGCACCCCAACCTTCCAGAAGGGGCTTCTGATTACGAATGGAGTACAAGCCAAATAATAGTCATGCATTGTCTTGAGCTTCCAACTTGAACTTTACACCAGGAAGCTGCTTATTCAAGCTGAGTCCAAAAGCTGTAATTCCTCAAGGCAGAAAGATGGCTTATGTCTTACTACACACCAGGAAAATGGATATGTAACAACCGTGTGCTGCACTGAGTTAATCCTACACCTGGAACACAATCAGAGGAGCTTCATGGGCTATCCAGTCCCATGGGCCACCTTGGCTGAGATAGATATCTAAGTGTCTGTGATATATATTCCATTGCAGAACAACTTACCCCACCTTTTAGATGGGAGCGTGGGGGTGTTTAACTCTGTGTAAGATTATCTCTACTTACTACGTAAGACTTAAAAGTCGACCATGTAATCATATTTGCTAAAATTCAAGTCACACTTAATGTGCTTCCTGGTGTTCACTTTAATCTGTGTATGCCTGAAGTAACCATTAATTTTTTACAAACGTTATGCTAGGTGTTTCTTGCATGAAATAAAACTCGTGACTTTATTGTATGTGTTTTAATGCGTGTTTTTTCTGTCGTACCAAGTGATCTCTCTTCCTTTTAGATTGGTACAAGGGTTACCTGGTGAGATACAAAGGACCAGAGGTAAGATCACACTGCTCATTCCTAAGGGACTGTTTTTAACAAGTCAACCCATGGAGTGGGTTCTTTACTCTCTCTTGGTAGATGGTTCTATCCTGATCTCTCGAGTCAGCTCTGTCCACTCTCTTTCCTTTCAAGATGAATAAAATGATCAGCATTCATCCTGGACAGTTTGTAAATAGAAGTGAGGACTGGGAAAAAAGCAGGTCATTGAAGAAGAAATTACTCTGTCTTCAGGTTAACAGACACCATTTGAATGAAATTTTGAGTAAATTTGCCCTGGATGTGTTTGTTTCTGTACTTTTTCTAAGGATCTTTAGGCTACATACAATGTAAACAACTTGCATGAGGCTTAAATTCCTGGATATCTCTACTGTACAAAAACCATGTTAATAAAAAAAAAAGTCAGTATTCTCATACCTGAAGATGGAAAGCCACAGATGAATAGTTTTTACCCTGGGTATAGTGACTGATAAGTTAACTCCCAAGAAGGCCAATTCTTAGTTTTAAACGCATTTTTCTGGAAGAATAGCATTTTTTTTCATAACTTGCTCTTAGCGCAGGGGTTTTTTTCAGGAGCAGCAATGCAAAGGCATTTGAAAGTAAAGACTCGTGCCTGTATTAAAGCAAAACTGTTTGCTGGAAGTTGCTTTTCTGCACCTGGGAAAAAGGATGTACAAAACCTTCACAGCCTCTTTAAAAGGGATATCTGGGGAGCAGAGGGACATCAAATATGCCAACAGAAAAAAACCCCAGAGTAGTGTGAAGTTCTCTAATTCTCCTTTATTTTTTTGTTTTCTGGTTTGTATTCAGTGTCCTGTAGGTATTAGAAATGACTTGAATTAACTCAGAGAAACTCATTTGTGTCTGTTTACAAACAACATGTGATAGCTGAAAGATTTCCTTTCCTTTTGGAAGCATTAGGTGCTTGAGTTGTTGTTTCAGGTCGTTGCTCAGCGACTTCTCATCCTCCAAGACAGAGGAATGAGTAATTGTTTGTGGGAATTAGGAACAATGTCCAGACTTCTCCTTGTTGTTTCTCCCATTCCATATGTTCCGGCACACCTGCACAGGATGCCTCATTTGTTTGCTTCCATTCCTAGCTCACCACAGAGAAGGCAAGGGCAGGATAGTGATAAGGGAGTTTACCACAAGTTCTTGACACAGCACAATATTTCAATGTATTTTGGTATTTCAGACACCCAAAGTAGTGACTATCAGCTGGTTTATCAGCCATACTTGAGGGTAGATACGACACAGTGACAAACCACCCTCCCCGGTACCACACCTGTCTTAACTCCTCCTTTGACATTTCTTTTGGATCAAAATGCTATTGACATTTATTCCACATAATATTTTTATTTTAATTGATTAAAATTTAGTCTAAAAACTAAAAAGGGAAAATATTTACCGGAACCAATCACTTCCTTTTAACTAATTCCTAATATTGCTAAAGGGCTTAAAGATCAATTCTTTAAGAAGTGTTATTAATTTAATGTACTAAGATATCACTAAATTTAGTATTAGTGTGACCTTCTTCTGTTACTTGGCTTCTCCATGGAATCTTTTGAACTTAAATCTTAATGAAAAAATGTGGAATTGATAAGACATGATTGTGTTTTGATTAAGATCCAGTGCTTAAAATAAAAAGGCTATAAAAGTTGAAATCTAATTTGGAGAAAGGCTTTGTGAAGTAACATGTATGTTATTGAATTATTATGGGACTTGAAGTACCACGAGTCAGTTGTTGAAGAGAAGGATCCAAGAAGGACCTGGCTTTATTACCAAGAAGAGATTTGCAGGTTCATGTGAGGACTGTCCTGGACAGTTTGATCATCAAACATTCCTTTAGGATGCCTTAAAACATTTCAGCTGTTGTAGAACAGGTATAGAACAAGGCCAGGTCATATTAGATCACTTTGTCTGGTTTTCTACACAGGTCAGTTCAAATAAATGTTGAGAATGTCGTGAAACCTGGTGCCTCCTCTGCTTCCTCCCTGCCTGGCCTGGGGAGTGCAAACTGAGACCAACATCTCAGTTGCAGTGGGGCCACACAGCCCAAGGAGGGCTGAGAGTTCCTGGCCTTACCAAGTGTGTCCCTCCTTTGTGCTTTGCAAAGAAAAGGCTGTTCTTTCTTCTTAAAGCAAATTTAGCTGTAGGCACAGTGTTCTTGACCCTTTTGCCTCAAAGTAAACTTTGAGTTTACTCTTCTCCATGTCAGTGCCTTTCATCTCGAGTCATTTCTTCTGTCTGTCCATATTTCCATCAACTAGATGCAATGATCCTATATCAGTGTCTCTCCTTTGGTTTCATAATCAAGTTGATCTCTAAATAAGACTGTGGTTTTGTCCAGAAAAGTGAAATGTGTGGGCTGATGCACAGCCAAAATCTTTCTTTACTGAATTTAAATTGTATGGTATTGAATAATATTTAATTGTACCATTTCCTGGGGGAAGAGTGTGGAATGTGGTGTTTCTTATAAAGAAAGGTAATCCTATGCACTTTATATATGCAGAGAAGGATATGACAAACTTCTATTATTTGCCTGTCAAACAGGAATGCATTTATTTGAATAAAAAACTAGATAGCCAAGATTTAATTGGGATATTACCATTTATGTGATTAAAGTTTATGTTCATAGTCATGGCTGTTACTTAAATGTTCTTGGAATTACATTTTTTTTTTTTCCCCCCTCCTTCAACAGGGAATATTTCCTAAATCCTTCATCCACATCAAGGAAGTTACTGTTGAAAAGAAAAGGTAGTGAATTTACCTTTGTATCACATTAAGGATCTCGCCTGATAAAGAACGAGTTTTAAGGCATTTATATACCCCAACCACAGCAACTCTAATATACACCCCTGAAACACAGACTCTCTTTGTGTAATGTTTTCTTCTCTTTTCTAGACATACAGAGAACATAATACCTGCTGAAATTCCTCTAGTTCAAGAAGTTACCACTACTCTCTGGGAATGGGGAAGCATCTGGAAACAGCTCTATGTGGTAGGACACTCAACACACTGTTTGTGCCCTAATAGTCAGTCCTATTTATGCATATTGTCCAAATTTGTGTGTTCTCCTCGATGCAGGGCAGGATCTGGGTGGATTTAAGGAGTTGCTTCCTCACTGCTCAGATAATTACCATTTTCTTCAGTGGCTTTAAATGTCTGGTGGCTTTAGATCTAGTCCAACCATCCCTCTGGCAGTGCTGCTGCTGGGTTCAGGGTTGGACTGAACGGTCTTGGGGTCCCTTCCATTGATGATCCTGTAATTCTCTAAATGGAAAGGCTGACACTGTGCTGAGGTGTGGTGTAACTTCATGGCAGTTGTTTCAACCTTAAGTATCCTGTGCATGATAAATTTTTCATAATTTTGATTTGTAGAGGTGGAAAGTTTCCAGATAGGAGCATAAAGCATAACGACGATGCACGTGAAGAAGCTTCATTGGGTTCTTGGAATGCTAGAACAAGGTTGTTCCAGGGTTACTGGGAGCATGTAGCCATTAACAATTGGCAATTTCAGGAAGTGTGCTGGCTGTTCCAGGGTGCCAGCCATTGGATTTTCCTTTTTTTTTTTTTTTTCCCCCCGTTGGATCAAGGAAATTTTGAATATGATGTAGTTTTCTGAAACGTCACTTCTTATTCTTTCTCTTGTTAAAATCAACAATGGAAACCTCTTGTTTCAGTGAATGACATTAAAACTGCTTTAGTGACTTCTGTGCATTCTCTCACTTTTCTCTTAAATCTGTTAATACCACAATCAAATGCTCTTGTTCCCAAAACAATCTTATCAGTCTCTCATACAGAAGTAAATTGCTTCTGTAATGTTTTCTCTTGATGAGACTTTTAAAGAATCTTAAAACAGCCCAATTAAATAAAACAAAAATAACATCATTCCCTATCCCCATACGAACTACTTAATTTTCATGTCATTTCTTTATGGTCACATGGGACATTGTGTCCTTGACAATTTCTGGGGTGAGAGGAGGCAGGACGCCAGGCTCATGTACTTTGCCTACTTCTTGCTTTTGCAGTCATTTAGCATTACATATGGCCAATACTTAACTTTCAAGACCAATGTTTGACTTCATCTCGAAGCCTGAAACTTCTTTTTTCCTTTTCTACCTCAGACAAACAAGAAGGACAGGTTCCAGCAGGTGCAGTCCATGATGTTCGACCTGATGGAGTGGCGGTCACAGCTCCTGTCCGGGACTTTGCCGAAAGATGAGCTCAAAGAACTCAAACAAAAAGTCACTTCCAAAATTGACTATGGTAACAGGTAAGTGGCCTACACTGCTTCTGGAAAACCTGATTTATTTTCAAGCCCATCATCAAAGAGATGATGATCAAGTTTTCATGTTTGCAGTTTTGGAACTCAAAAACGTGATTCATGTGGAAAGTTCCTTTTCAAACTTCTCCCTGTTACTCCTGGGATAATAGTGGATACTATATTGAGGTTTCTCACAGTAAAATACGTCTTCAAAGTATTAATTAATTTGTTAATTATAAATACATGAGTTTGTTAATTGCAAAGATTTGATGTCAGATAACTGGCCTTTATATACACATAACACCAGTGTGCTTGGGACTCAAAGCTTGTCCACCCTTTACAAACACAGTCTATGTCTATAGTGTTTTGTGACCCTCAAAAGTGGTGCTGACAGACCATGGTAAGTCTGCAAACACACACATCCCACCCACACCCAATTCACTGGGGAATTTCCAGGCAGAATTCTAGTTCTGATAATAGAAGTGAAACTACCAGGGACAGAATAGTTATTTGACAAAATATCTCATCTCCTTCTTGCTAATGAAAGGTCACTGCAACACAACATATTTTTTGGCAAAATAAGTGCTGTTGATGGTGTTCCACCATCTGATAAAAGAAGAGAGATAGAGCTTGATAAACAAATCTTTGTAGTATTGGTTTTACAGGCAATGGGGTCTGCCTATAAACTCTACTTAGCTATTTTAAGTGACTGTGGTTGTTGTGGCCTGAAGGCCTCTGAAGTCTTCAGTTAGCTGTGGCTCCACATAAACAATGACCACAAGATGTTATGAAACTCTGAACTTGTTCACTGTGATTTGGATGCAAATTTCTATAAATTTTATTCACAGAGAACAGACTGTGGCATTCACTGTGTCCCATTACACTGGGTAGAGCTGAATGGTCACCCCAAGACAGGGTTTGCTTTGAGAAACTCCAGTCAAAGCTCTGATGAAGACAACTAATTAACACTTACTTGCTTTCAGATTTTTTCCCCCACTCTTCTTTCTGCATTATGAGATGGTGAACTGCTTCCTTTGGAGCAGTAGGGGTCAGGGGGTTGAAAATGGTTTGGGATTGCACAGAGGAATAGTGAGAGTTGGGTAGTGTTTGTAAACACCTGGAAGGGTGGGGTGGGGTTGTGTTGTGTGAAGGAAACTTGTCAAACTGTGGAGATAGAATCAAAGAGAAAGACAATGGGAATTGAGTGGGTCATTGTGGGAGAGGAGGAGGAACACCACACCAGGAGGGGTTGTGGATTATCATCTAAAGTGGTGCAGACGTTTTACAGTCTGACACAGAACGCTTCTAACAGCATCAGCAGCAGCAGTACTGGAAGGGAAGCCAGCATACTCCAAAAATTGGGAAAACTATAGTACAGCACAGAGGAGACCAGTTTCAGAGGAAGATAGAGGAATGAGAACCTGGACAGGCAAAGTTGTCTCTTGCCTGAGGAGACACTAAGACACAGTGGATAAGATACGTAGGATGTAAGGAGGTAAGACTGGAGATTTTAGTGTTGAGGTAAAAAAAAGGCATTATTTGTATGAGAGCAAGGCAGAACAGAGCACAGTAGTGAGTTAAGTAACAGGGCTGGGAGGGTGAGGGAGCAACATGAAAGCAGAAGGTAACAGGGAAATTCTGCACATCTCGATTACAAATGTTGTGCATTAAAAAGCAAAAGTGATGAGGACTGTTCAAGTCACTGAACAGGGTGAATCTATTTGAAGTGATAGTCTCTTGAATGCTAAATACTGCACAACAACTTGAGAAGGAAATCCTGTGGTTTAGTTAAATTTTTCTTCAATGGAAATACAGTTGCATTTATTTAGACTTTATTACTTTAAAACTTGAAGCGTCTCCTTGTGTGTTACATTTCTAAGCTTTCTTTATACAGAGGGAAATAACCCAACCATTATGCCTTTTGTATTTTCACAGAATCCTTGAGCTTGACCTGATAGTTAGAGATGAAGATGGAAATATCTTGGACCCAGACAAAACCAGTGTCATCAGCCTGTTTCATGCACATGAAGAAGCCACTAATAAAATCACTGAGCGAATCAAGGAGGAAATGGTAGGAACGGCTGTGAAACTTAATGCTTCCTTTCCTGAAATCCAAACAAAAAACTAGTCTAAGGGCTGAAGGATGCAGCCTTCTGCCATAAAAGGTGGAAACTTTTGCCTCTGACTTTAAGAGTAGATTCACATTCATGTGGTTTGAAGACGGCTAAGCCTCAAATTGAGTTAGTTGCATTTGTGCACTGGATTTGGGCTGTAGGCTGGGCTGAAAGCCTCTGTCTAAAGCTGGTTCTAAATCCATTCTTGGATTCCTGTATGGAAATACCTCTCCTCTTTGCATCTGTGGAGTTGAGCAGTCCTGTGGACTGCTCAATGGGCTGAATTGCATCGTGAATAGTTACACACTTGGAGTTCAGCTGCACACCATGAGTAACCACAGCTCATTTTACGACATCTTGTGACAGCACTGGTTGTTTGCTAATGTTGCTGCCTGCTAGTTAGTCTGATGAAGCTGAATTTAAGCTCACTGAAGAGGAGCTAAGGTGAACTCAGCATAACCTTGTGGACACCAGAAGTTCGTGTGCCAAAGCACGGCTGATGAGTGCATAAATTTAATCTTTTAAAATGCAAAGCAGGTGACTACGCTTCCTTGACCTTTTTCTATATTAAATCTCTTCAAGGATTTTTAAGCCTCTTCGGTTCTTTTCTCTGTTTATGATAAAGTAAACTGTAAAAAAGCAAGTAAAACACTTGACAGAAAATAGTTGGGTTGTCATGACATTTCAATAATGCCAGTGACAAACCACTGGAAAAAAACCTTTTGGGTTGTTCTTAGCAGTGTCACTAAATAAATGTTGCTCCCCACACATCAAAATGTAATTAACTGACAATTAACTGACAAAAAGTTAAACTTGGGAGTCTGCAACAGACTGTGGTGACTTGCTTTAAAAATAGAGCCAAATGTGGTTTAGGCCATCAAGTGTTGAGTAGCTGTTTCTTGGTGGTTAAAATGGGGTATAGGTGGAATTCAGGAGCCTATTTTTGAGTCAGTGAAGCCACTCAACTGTGTCTTGATCTCAGCATGTTATTTGTCTCCTCTTTCGAAGAGATTTATTTCATTTTTCTAGTGCTTCCAGCACACTGAAAGCCCATCATAACGTGGATTGCAGCCCTTCTGCTATATATTACTGTGTCCAAAATTAATTCTTTCAGACTTATGGCCTTGCCTCTGTACTGACATCTTTAAAAGCGGTGTGATAGTTTTCCCACTTCATGTAATTGCCTGATGGCTGAAGAACTGAACTGACAGAGAAGTCATAGAATATCCCGGGGTGGAAGGAAGTGGTTTTGTTAGTTGTTTGGGTTTTTCTGCTCCCTCCTAAAGGGTTTTAAGTTGCTGCAGCATAGCAAAACCACTGTGAAGTCTTTTAGGCACAGTATTTTACCAAAACCTGAGAAATGGATTTCAGCGTAGTTGCACTGAAGGCAGCCTGGGGGAGGTAAGGTTTTGAATATATTCATCCACAGGAGTGAAGCTTAGTCTGGCTCTTTTCTCCTGAACGAAAGTAAATCTAAGATTCTCAAAGTAGGAAGGTTCCTGGAGGTGAAGGAAGAAGGGAAGAAAAACAGTTCAGCTATTGTGTTCCCCGGAAAAAAAATAATAAAATAAACCCTGTTCCATCTCTAAAAGGAGACCCCTGCTGGGAAATATCCTTAGAATCCCATACAAAGGAAGATCTTACTCATACTGAGTCAGTCCCCTAAGTGATTTAAGGCATCTCTGTCATTAACTTTGTCATTATTTGCACATGGGATGGCCCCCTGGTCTGGGTTCAGTGTTTTGAAGAACTAAGTCGGAGCTTTTTATTTCCCTGTGCACAGGGAGGGCTCAGAGGAGGAAGGTGGGATCTTCAATATCTGTGTCACTTCTCCACTTCTGACCTGGTAACTCTCCAGCTTCCTTGCAGAAAGGGCTGGTAATCCCTGGCGAAGCCTGGTGGAGGGTCAGAGCCTTATTTGCTCATCATGCCTGCCTTATTAAGCAAAGCTTTGAGAGCAACATACAGGGCAATGCTTATTTGCTGGAAACAAGCGTTTTAATCCGAACTTCCTAGGATTTTTCAAGATGAACTGTTACATATCATAAAAAGTGAAACTGCTTTTAACCATTTTAATTCATGGATCTAGCTAATGATTTTCCTCCTTCTGAGCAGTCCAAGGATCAGCCAGACTATGCATCGTACTCCCGAATGTCTTCATCCCCAATCCACAGCCTCTATGTGTTTGTGAGGAATTTCGTTTGCCGGATTGGAGAGGATGCAGAACTCTTTATGTCACTGTATGACCCACAGAAATCAACAATTATAAGGTAAACTTCCCTCTTCTCACTGGAGAAGAGTAGCAAAAGCAGCCAGCCCAAATGAAGTCAAAGAATTGCCAACGTGCAGGGAATATACAAACAAAAGGGACAAAACCAAAAACAACGTGAAGTGTGGACAGAAGTAGTTTCTGGCTGCTATTAAAGGATTTTAGGTTTCCAAGTATTTTGATCCTGGATTGAACACGGCAGAAGTTTGGAGAGGCCTGAGCCAGTTGCAAATTTAAGATCTTATTCTTGATGGGGAATACTGTGGTGTCTGGAGTAAAGTGCTGAAAGGGAGGGGTGGAAAAAAATGAAAGAAAATTATAAATGCCAAGACAGATTAAGTTTCTGTTGAGTATTCCCATCAAACAGACTATGATAATGGTGATGTTTTCTAAAACAAAAAAGGTTCCAATTTGTGTTATGTTCAAGTTATTTTTTCCAAGCTTACTGATGATCTCTGTACAGTGTTTTTCTCATGTTTTTAGTCTGGTATGAGATTTAAACCGTCACCACAGAGTGCCTGTTATGCAGCTTTTGTTCTGTAAGGGAGGAATTGTTAAATCACATGACAATGAGATATTTATCTTCAAAACAGTGAGAATTACTTGGTGAGATGGGGGAGCCGAGGCTTTCCAAAGGAAATTGATATGCTCAACAACCTGAAAGTGGTGTTCACAGTAAGTGTTTTCCAGTTTACTTCACCTTGGCAAATCCAATTGCCTCTTCTCTGTGGTCACTGCCAGAACTCCTGCAGAATGAAGGTGAAGAAGGAAGCAGGAGGCAATCTTAGGAACAGAGCAAGACCCTGAGTGCTTTAATGTGCCAATGCTGCAGTGGCTCTTCCTCAAAAGAATTTGTTGCCTCTTAAACTTACTGATGACTTGATATCTTTATCTGCTGTGTCTCTTGATTGCTACTATTTTCTCTATTTATCTTACCTTGGATTTCCTTCAAACTTTAAACTGCCTGGTTTTTCACCCTTTCTTTGTGCTCAGGGTGTTTTGTTTGTTGGAGGCGTTTTTGTTTGGTTTGGTTTGGTTTTGTTAGTTGTTTGGGTTTTTTTTCCCCCTGTACGTTGCTAAGACAGTTTATTGCTGGAGGTCCTGTTTAAATGTCACAACTTGATTTGTCCCCAGGTAATACTTCAATTCTTTTCTGTCTCCGTCTTAGGATCTTGGAAATAAAGACCTTAGCAGAGACAAAATTTATTTAGTTTGTCAAATAGTCCGAGTTGGGAAGATGGATCTGAAGGACAGTAATTCCAGGAAATACACCCGAGGACTCCGGAGGCCTTTCGGGGTGGCAGGTACCCAGTGTCTCCTGTGCTGGAGCTGAAGCAGGACCCAAGGGATATTTGCCAGCCCTGGACTGTAGAATCTCTGCTAAGACCCCTCAGAACACAAACTAGCTCTTATCAACTATCTTCTGTATTTTTTAAGTCCATAAAGACTTAAAAATGACATTTTTAGTTCAAGTCAGAAATGTGCTTTTGAATTTAATGTCACTATTATTATTGATTATTTACTATTAATTATAACACAATTATTAAGTATATAATTAAGTATACAGTACAATTAATGGTTATTAGTTATTAATTATATTATTATTAATTTCCTTATGTAACTTCCTGCTAAGTGCGAACGAAAGCACAGTGCCAGATGACAGAATTCCTTGCAAATGAAACCAAGCCAATGATTATGTCCCAAAAGCATCACCAATGCACTCGTGCCTGTATTCCCAGGATTAGACCAAAACTAGTCTGAATTCTCCCTTTACTCAAGGTTTGTAGTGCGGGCTTTGCACTACATGCTCTGCCCCACAAAGCTGCCCCTGTTGGGCTGCACTGTTTGCCAGTGAAAAATCCATATTTCCCTTGAGGCCCAAGAACCTCGTTCATAGACAAAAAGAGCCATTTTGCGATGCTATTGTATATTTTAATGGTTTTTCTTTCCTTCCTCCAGTCATGGATATTACAGATATCATAAAAGGGAAAGCTGAAAGTGATGAAGAAAAGCAGCACTTCATTCCCTTTCACCCGTAAGACAGTCCTAGATGTCTCTTTGATAAGCACAAGAATATTTATCTATTTCTTCTGCTGAAACAATCTTAAATGGCTGAAGAATAGGTTTTCCTTTAAATAATTTTATGCTGCAATAATGTTCATTATTTAAGTATGACTTGAAAAGGCATTTAGGACTTGACAGGGATTCCACAGCATGTCAAATAAATTTATAATTCTGTGAATGTGCTCCTTCAGGCAGCTGGTGCCATGTCCTACTTCACAAACCCAAGCCAAATAGTTACACGTTCTCCACAGTAAACTTTACAAGCAAGGGTAGCTACCAATTTATAAGCTTGGTTCCGTGTTGAATTTGAGAAAAATCTGAGGAAAAAAAGGGTTTTCTTTTAAAAAAAGTAATAGAATTGTCACACATTATCTTCAAAAGAAATGCCAGACCAGCTGCCTAAAAGTGTGATGCTCACAGATCAAACACAGAGATAGCAGTATTTACTGGGAAGATCTTTGTGCACCCCACATAGCACTGCTGCTGTGTGCTGAGGAGGGTAAATTTAATTCTGAAAGACCCAGCTATGACACTCTGGTTTATTTATTTCCCTTGTTTCTAAATTGATCCAACCTGTTTGGTGAGAATTTCTTCCTAAACTCGAAAGTAGCTGATAAAAATTCCAAGTTCATTTATCTGGCTGTTCATGAGGGGGAGTGGAGTGGGCTGGAGGGGCAGGTTGGTGTGTTCATACGGTCACTGTGTCCCAGAACTGAACGGGAGTGGGCTGGAACTTGAGGGAGAGATAACGGAATTACAGAACTTATCACAAGAGGGTCAAGCCCAGCAAAGAAGACTAAGGCTGTTTGTCATTTGTGTTCTGGCCAGATCTATTTAGCACTTAATTCCTAACAGACATTGTTGTTTCTCCTGCAGGGTAGTGGCAGAGAATGACTTTTTACACAGTCTCCTAAGCAAAATCACCGCTTCAAAAGGAGACAGTGGGGGACAAGGTGAAGTACATTTCTATTGTCTTCTTTCAGATAACAGGGTGTTTTTGTGACACTTCATTTTATCTTGCTTGCATTTTAAACAACTGGTTTTATGTTAGAGCTGTGGCACCACCGTGGAGGTGGCTCAGCTCCGAAGCTGGAAGTGAAGAATCACAAGTTTGTTGCAGAGGCTGTTGAAACTATTAGAGACAGTTTTGGATTACAGAGCTTTTACTTTCATCTACAGGAAGTGGGGAATGTGAATTCTTATCCCTGCTTTGCTGGGTGGAAGAGGCAATCATTTGAAGACAGGTTATTTTTTCCCCTACCAGAAATGCGTTTTTTTCCCTCCAGCTTTTTTTTTTTTCCTCTTAATAGGTGTCTGGGTGACTGTGAAAATGCTTGTTGGAGACGTGATTCAGACCAGAAAGGACTACCCTCACCTGGTAGACAGAAACACAGTTGTTGCTAGAAAGCTGGGATTCCCTGAAATCATCATGCCAGGTAGGAGGTGCTTTGTTCTGGAATAGGAAGGGATTTCTTCCTGTCATTCCCTCTTCTAATGAGCAGCAGCTGCAGCCTCACTTCTGTGAGGGATAACTCTTTAGATTTCACTCTAATATTGTTCCAATATTAGAGGCTGATATAAAACTGTGAAATCCTTGGAAAGTATTTGCTGGTACTGAAACAGAAAAAATAAAATCAAGGCAGTGAGGAATCATCCTGTCTCCCTTTACATTGTTTTCTTGTCCTGTAAGTAGATTATGGTGGATGTCACTTGAATTTTTAATTAACCTTGGTTTTTATTGTAACTTGCCGCTGTCCTTTGATAAGAATAAACACATGAGTTTACAATCTCTTTATTTTATTTTTTATTTATGACAAGATATTTTCCAATTGAAATCCCTGTCCCTGCAGTGCTTCTTTTTTTACAAACAAAACAAACAAAACCCACAACAACTTAAACCTTTCCCTCCCAACCTAAGTAAAATTTTGATACTTTTAAAAGTCTTGCGAGTTCGTTGACAGGAGAAAATTAATACCTGAAGCTCCCTCTAGAAAGAGAGCTGTGAATTTGGAGGAGATTCCTAATGGATAATCCGCCACCTCACCAGCAGGTGTCGGGGCAGGACGAGAATTGCTTCGAGTCCCTCTGAGAGCTCCTTACTGTTTCGTTCGTCATCACATCGTAGTTTCTCTTTAACTAAGAATACAAACTGAAAAATTAAGTTCAGATGGAAAATAATACATCTTTATCCGTTTCACTGCAAAAAATGAGATACTTGTGTGATGTTCAGGTGACCCTTTGCTCTCACAGCATTTTAATTGGTTTTTAACCTTTTGATTTGTTTTTTAGGAGACATAAGAAATGACATTTATATTACACTGCTGTACGGAGATTTTGATAAATACAATAAAACAACTCAGAGGAATGTGGAAGTGATAATGTGTGTCTGTGATGAAGAAGGAAAAGTGCTGCCAGTAAGTTTTCTTTTCTTTTTCTGTATGAAAAACATACAGAAACGTGAGTTGCATTTTCGAAGTAAGACTTAACTTATGCATTTATATAAAATACCATTATTTAAAGACTTGCTGTTCCATTACTTGTGTCAGCTTGTGACATCTTGTGACAGTCAAGTTTTATGATGTTAAAGTGATCTCTCTATTAAAGCCCTATAAATGTCTTCCATAAAACTGTAACAAGGAATAACATTGAATGACCTATTTAAGCTGTGCCAAGGAACAAATGCTGATTCTGACAATTACTGCATTCTTACTTGGGTTTTTCTTGTGGAAATTCCCAGAGGAATTCAACTTGCACATTAAAGTGTTAGAAGTACCATTTCTGCTAACAACAAACCCTTGATTCATGCCAGGATTTGAGTCATTGTCCCTTGAATTAAGTACATGGCAAATAATGAATTAAGTGGCAACAATCAGACATGCAACATAAATGTTTACAGTGTCTTTTTGCTTGTCTATTCCCGCTTTGAAGATCTTTTCTTTTCCTTGGGGTTTATCAGTTTGGTATTCAGGGGGATTTTTGACCTTTCCCTTTCTGAGCTTTATGTTGCTGTGATCATGAGGCTGAAATCATAATGACACTTCCTGAGACAAAATAAAGATGGACTAACTCACCGTGGTTCACAACTTGCAGAAAATGTTTTTATGACCTAAAATGTAACTTTAAAAAGCTTGAGTGAAGAGAATCCTAAACCCACATAATGCTTAAGGCCCACACAACAAATTATAACCCTGATTACAAACCACTACCTGTACCTATGGTAGCACCTAACCATGACTTGCATGCACACAAATTAACTCTATTCTGTATTCTGCCTAATCACAGGTAATATGCTTAAAATACAGATACACCCAAGTATTTCTTAAAGAAATAAACCTATTACAATGCATTAAATATTCTGTATGTTCAGTTCTGCAAATAGTCAGAGAAAGTGGATTTGTCACATCGTCTATGAGCTGAAACACCACACCAGCTTTCTGTGGGTAAAGTGCCTTAGACATGTTTAAACAACATATTAAGGAGCTAATTGAAATGCTGTTGAATGCAAGTAATAAAACAAGCAATTGGTTTTCCATTTTAGCCTCTTAAAAAACCCCAACCTATAAACTTTGAAACCCATGAATTGATATTAATTTTAATGTTTCCCATTATCCAGTTGTACATTCACTACACAAAAAACTGGCTCTGTTTAGGTATCAAAATAGTTTCAGTTGCAGAACCAGCCCTGGGTTCACTGTTGTGCAAGTAACTTTCGTTCCAAGTGAATGCCACAGGGGAATTCAAACAAGTGGGTGCATAAACCTTGAATAATCTCTGCTCAGGCAGATGAGATCCAGCTTTCTGCTGTTCAATCACTGTGACCAGCCTGTACGAATCATCTCCAGGTATCAGCATCACACCCTTCTCCTCACAGGGCACCCTGGTGTTTGAAGCAGGCTTCTGAGACTGTTTACTTCCTTCATGCACTTCAGGTTCACATCTGATGCCTGGTGAGGTATCAGGGAACTTGCTGCTCCAGTGATCAGCATTACAAGTCAGCCAGACCAGGCAGATGCAGGCCAAGTGTCTTCACAGAGTCACTAAAAACCACTAAATTCCTTGGTTACTACAAATTTTGAACTTGACCAAACCTTTAACTTGGATCTGGGTTCTGATAGTCTTTAGAAAGTGGGAAAATCAAAGTGTTTCCTGTCTGTGCCTCTACCATGTTCAGTTTGGAAGGCAGCTCTGGTGGCAGCCAAGCACTTCTGAGATTCTGCTGCAATAGAGCATATTAAAGTAAATGGAGTAAAAAATGGAATAATGAAGCTAGATTTATTTCCTTTTCCCTTTGTGTGTTTCTTCTACTAATTGAGATGATGTCTTGGTTACTTAAATTCATCAGCTGGAGAAATCAAATCTATTGCGTGTTCCTCACACCGCTCTTCTTGGAGTCTGCTGTGTGACCCCTGCAAAATGCAATTACCCTGGCCCTGCCCACAGATTAGGGGAAATGTTTATTTTCATTGTGTTCAGAGGCTTGGAAAACACTGCATCTTCACATCAACGCTTCCCCTCTGTTGGTGCTGTCGTGACTATTTAATATTAAACAAGGCCACATCAAAATTCAAACCCGCTGGGAGGGCAGGATGTGAAGCTCACACTGGGTCGGGTTGGATCGGGCTGGGCTGAGCTTGAGCCTGAGCCTGGGCTGAGCCTGAGCCTGGGCTGGGCGCGGTCACTGTGTTGAAGCCACATCCCAGAGCCAGGTTGGGATTCCCGGGTCAGGACTCGCAAGAGAGGCTCTTTTTAGTGATTCTTCAGTTTTGCTCAGTTTACAAAACTTCACACAAACTACCGAGGCACTAAGCACTGTTTTTTCCCCCTCCTTTTGTCAGAACACCGTTTGTCTGGGTGCGGGGGACAAGCCCGTGAGCGAGTACAGATCTGTTGTTTACTATCAGGTCAAACAGCCGCGTTGGATGGAGACGCTGAAGGTAAGGCTTGGATGCCTCTCACTCTTTTCACTTCAGAGTATCTCACGCAGAAAGGTTGCACAGCATCAGCTTTTTCTAAGGAACATCTTGGCCCTGATACAGCTGAAGGAAGGAGCCTTAGTCATACATCAGTTATTAGAGATACACGATCACCGAGCCTTGAAATTTGGCCTAGAAAATGATGTTAAGATTCTGTTCAGCAGAACGAATGAGATCATCTCGGATAACCTCATGTCCTAACAGGGCTCGTCAGAAAGTGAAATATTGCATTTGTTTTGTCGTGGTGAAACAACAGAGATGAGGAGCTGCAATTAACAAACAAACTAACAAACAGGGCCAAACCAAAACCCAAAAGGAAATGCCCCACCCACCCCCTCTTACAATTCTAGAGAGGAAAAAATTGTCTTGGTTTTCTTGAGAGGCAGACTAATAATTATCTAATCAGGCTTTAGTGTCTATGGTTGGAAAATGCCCAGAAGCTGCCAGAAATGGTTCTTATAAAGCATTTATGAGGCTTCCTAGCAAGCATAATTTTTTTCCACACAAAATAGCCATGTATGACAAGTCTGCAATTATTACCTGAAGGTGTGTTGCTGTGATTGTGCAGCAGAGGGAGGGAATGTAATTTCCAACAGAAGCTAATTTGTTGTTTTGAAAACATTGACTCATTCTGTTTATTGCTTACTTTACTAGTTCTTTTTGAAAATTATTCTGTAATTCAGACTTTTGTATAGAACCAATTGCAGGAGATCCTGTTGAAAAGTGTCATTAACATGGAGGAGTGTTTTGTAGTGAGATTTGTAAAGGGAAGTTGTGAATGGACACAAAGGAGTGTAAATCTTGAAAGTTTAGAACTATAAACCTGATAACATGAAATTCATGCTTTTTCTTATGTAGTTGGCCTTTTTTGTTGTATGTTTGCCCTGAAGTTGCTGCATTAAAATAAAGCACTTGAGAGTTGCTGTGATTTTATTCAAGGCTTTGATGCTAAATTTAATTGCAAAAATACAGTCTCTTTATTTTGCTAGAGTTTTCATAACTTTTTCACTTGTTTATTAAACTGGTTGTCAATTTTTGTGTGAGAAATATGAAAGTTACACACCTGTTAGACTTGGAGCAAAGTCTAACAGATCATTCCTTATCAGCCACCACTTCTGCTCACTAGCTTCAGGTGGCCCGCGAAAGGAGTTCTGAAAGCAGCAGAAGTGGTGCTTATTTATCCTAAAATAGGAGCTTGTCACACCTGAAACCACCTTCCACCCCCACCCCTGATAACTCTACTGGTTGTTTTCTGCTTTTACAAAAGGTAGCGGTGCCCATCGAAGACATGCAGAGGATTCACCTGCGCTTCATGTTCAGGCACAGGTCGACTCAGGAGTGTAAGTAGGGAATTCTTCCTGTAGGGAGCTTTAATTCATTGGTGAGGAGCCAACTGAAAGGCTTTTTTTGCTTTGCAGCCAAAGATAAAGGAGAAAAGAATTTCGCAATGGCTTATGTAAGACTAATGAAGGAGGATGGAACAACTCTGCAGGATGGCATCCACGATTTGTTAGTCCTAAAGGTATGGGCTCAATTTTCTTCCTTTTTTCCCATCACAACACACCTTTTTTTCCACACTGTTCTCTTTGACTGCTTTGTATGTTTACTTATTGATTGATTTTATTATTCTATCAAAGATAATATGCTTCTCATCTGAAAAAAAAAAGCAAGCTGTAACTTGTCCCACGTTCAGTAAATGTTGCTCTGAATTTCAGTTAGAAGTTATTTAAGAGCAATTAGAGATGGCTGCTCTTAGAACTTTTTCACTGATATTTTTGGGTTTGGCCATCTGTAGGACAGAGAAAGTTACCCTGAAGCTCGGCACCTGGATGGGGACCATTACTCTCGCTGAAGGGAGGGAGTTGCTTGGTTTGTTTAAAATCTTTGTCCAGTGAATAATCTGGGAATGCAGTCTTAGGGAACTAGTTGTTTGAAACTGCTCTGTGTAGGGGGTACAAAAGTAAAAGTTTCAGGAGTTAGATATTGGGTGTGAAGCGTAGTTTTGGCTGGCCCTGATGGGACACAAGTAACATCTTTGGCTTTGTGAACTGAAGCAAGGGAACAGATGCTTCAAGACCTTAGTTTGGGTTCCCCCCCACCTTGGAGAATGGTGTTTAGCAGGAACTGAGAACAAGAAATCACTTCCAATACAAAAGAAACTTCTCAGGGCTCTTTTCAGTCAACTACTTTGCTGTAATATCAATAGCAAGTGAGATGCATCCAACTAAATCAAGTTGCTTAGGTAATGCAAAAAAAGATTGATGGCAGTGTAGAGTTATTTGTCTTCTCTTCATTGAAAATTGATAAATACTGAGACTGGAAGGAAAATAACTATCACATGTGACAGTGTGCTTAATGTTGGTTATGAAATTCCACCCAATTCGTTTCTGCATCAGCCCAGTAATTTTTTCTTAAGTGACAGAATGGATGAGAAATGCTAAACAGACTTGACCTAGTTTATGGTTGCGAAAAATAGACAGATTTTCTGACATATGTTTGCCTATTCTAGTATTAAAAGCAGTAATTGTAAGCTGTAAGTGTTTAAAGCAGTCATACATCTGGCCTCTCAAAACACGGAATTTGAAAACTGCCAATTTTAAACAGCGTACTTTATTTTTAATGCCTTCAGGCATTGGATCCTTTTGAGAGACTTTTGGATCAAAATTTCAAGTCTTTTCCTCATTGTCTGTCTAAATTGTCTCAAAAAAGAGGAAGTTAAGAGTTTCTTTTGGTTTCAGAAATTCTGAGAAGTACTTATTTGGCAAGCTTGATACCATCAGAAGCGTTAGTAATTTTTTCTGGTTTGCTGCATAAGGATTTTGCCTCTTGTCTAAGTCTCTTATAGTCAGTTTTTAACTTTACCTCTTGTTTGATCGGAAGCAGGAACTGTATGTCTGTGGTCACTGAATCAGATAAAACCCCAAGGCTTTAAAATATCTTTCCAGATTTTTCATTTTGTAACTCCTTGTCTGTGCACAGTTGTAGACTAAAGGTCTGCAGTGGAGTCATATCTGTCATGGGCTTGTAGCTCTATGTGACAGCTCAAACTAATCAGGGAAATTTTCTAGAATAGTTTTGTTAAAGAAAAACTCTGTTCTGTAAACAGTGAGGAGCATGATTTTTATTGCCTTGGCCTAAAATTATTTTCCTGTCTGGGAAATAATAAGTTGAGACACAGAAAATCTGTGAGGGTTGTGGCACGAAACGTGATGAAATAGAGGAGGGAAAAATACCTGTTGGCTCTCTGGTTTTGTAGGGTTCATTCTACTGAAAAGCACAAATACTGTGATATTTGTCACTTTGTTACGACAGTGTATTGTCTGATTTAAAATTCAGTCTTACCATGCCTCAATCGTTTATGTTAAAGGCCCAGTCCTCAAGCTGATACTCTATTGTGTACCATAGGTATTGATATTTTAAGGAGAGACTGGCTCTTGCTTTTACTCTGCCGGTGATGTCATCCCTCACAGTCCCTTAGTGCACCTTAAAACACAGACCTGTATGATTTCAGTGAAGTATTTTCCCTGCATGCTCATTGCAGCCTTTCTTTCTGACTAACACTGACTCCTGTGGGAGCCACGCTGGGACTTGAGGATCCTTTAGTGCATTCACTGAAGTCCACAGAAACCCAGATTTTTGTTTACTTCTCCAGAAAACACAAAATAAGCCTAATTTCAAATCCAGTCGCTTGCAGTATGTAATGGCTGGTATGTTGCTTTTCAGGGGGACAGTAAAAAAATGGAGGACGCTGGTGCTTATTTGACATTACCTTCCACACGTCAGCACGTGGAAAACAAAGGAGCAACCCTGGTCAGGAGCACGAGTATTGTGGGGGGGCTCTCGGTGAGCTCCAGAGATGCATTTTACATTTCAACCCTTGTTTGTTCTACCAAGCTGACTCAGAATGGTGGGTATCTGCTGAGCAGGCAGTTCAGAGAGAAGACATTTGCACCAGCTGATGAATCATTTTCAATTTAACGCCTGTCCATCTGTTCTCCATTAGTGGGCCTGCTGGGTCTCTTGAAGTGGCGGATGAAGCCAGAGCTGCTCCAGGAGAACCTGGAGAAGCTGAAGATTGTGGATGGAGAGGAAGTTGTGAAGGTATACCTTTAAATGGTTATTCCAATAATAGTTACTCTCCGTGTCCCTCCGGGCCATGGCAGAGCAAATGGTAAATAATTTCAAAAAGAACACAGAACTGGAGGCTCAGTTACAGCAAACATTGGAAGTGAAAATCCTGATGGTTACACTTTGGTTGTCGTGCAGTTCAGTGCCTTTGTCAGGGATAGTTTGCGAAGCTCTGCAGTAGAGGGAGCAAAAAAGCAAAGACCTGGGCAGGAGTATTCAGTGCTATCCAACTTTTTTCCTACTTGTTGCTCTCAAATACCTCTGGTACTGGCTATGGGCTGTGGGCATTTGCAAGACTATTTGCAACCTGTCTGCTTTCACTGGTAATTAATTTATTAGGATGCTGTTCTCCTTTGTGTTATTTTATTTTGCTGGAAATTTTGTGCCTGAATGGAAAATACAATACCAGAAATATTATTTGGAGTAATTTCTGCTTTGGTCAGGTTGTAAGCACCCACTTGTCAAATTTGAGCATGTACATTATTTAAAAACTTGATAGGAGATGAAGGCAGTAATGGTAAGAATATTTTCTATGTTTGTGTCTATCTGAAACATCACAAACAATTCCTCTTGTTTTCTTTGTAGTTCTTACTATTAATTTACATGATCGTATTAAACAAAAAAAAGTGCTATGTATGCAATGAAGCACTTTTTTTCGTATTATACTCATGAAATTTATAAACTTGTTAACATTATAGAAAATGGAAGACACATTTGTATCTTTAAATATAAGCATTAGATGTCTTTGGAGAAGAGGAAGGAGAACTTTTAAAAAAAAAAGGGGGGGGGGGGGATTTTTTTTTTAACCCAAGGTTTGTGTTCCAAGTCACGGGGATGCTTTCCTTTGATTTAAAGCAGGCTTTGAATCAGACTACAGAAGTATGAGGAGTTTTTTTAATCATCATGTATATATGAAAATAGCAACTACTAATCTGTGTCACTAAGGACGTAGGATTGCAGTTTTAGAGAGTTATGTCACTTATATAATATTTTTAGCTTTTCCATAAGCTTTGAGCTAAGCATGTATTATTGATTGCTCATGTGTCTGAGGATGTAGGTTCTTAAAATTAAAGAAACTAGAGCCTAAATCCTTGGAAGTGTTTACTGAATTAAAGTGGTACTTCAGTAAAGGTATTAAAATTCTAATTTGAGAGAAACCAAGTCTACTCTCTGGAAAGCGACTTGTGAGGTTTTCAAGTTGAATTGGTCACCAGTTTGTCCTTTCATGTTGTTCTTCAGTTTCTCCAAGACACACTGGACGCCCTGTTTAACATCATGATGGAACATTCCCACAGTAATGAGTATGACATCCTTGTCTTTGATGCACTGGTAAGAATCAGCACCACGGATTTCATTTGTCAAAGTAAAGAACCTTAGAAGTTTGAATGAGCAACCAAGTTGCTCATTTCAGGGAATTACTCTTTAAATCACTACAGAGCAGATGGAATATTACTAATTGACTGAAAATCCAGTTTCTTTAAAAACTCTTAAATCATGAATTATCAGAAATATTTCAGAGGGCTAATATTTGAATTTGAAATGTGGCTGTAGCTAATTCTGTCCATGTCTGTTTAGATCTACATCATTGGGCTCATTGCAGACCGTAAGTTCCAACATTTTAACACTGTTTTGGAAGCCTATATCCAACAGCATTTTAGTGCAACACTGGCGTACAAGTAAGTTTGTTCTCTGTTCTTTTTCTTTTTCCTAAACCTCCACCATCACGTTAAAGAAAGTAAATCCTGTTTGTGGCTTATCTGATGTAATTAATGGTGACTGCTGTTTGGATGTTGCTGTTCGCTTATCTGGAAACAAACCTGCCTCTGAGAGACGTGTGATTATAACTGGAATTAATGAACAAATAGCAAATGATTTGGGGTTAAGTGATTCTTTGGCATTTGTTGGTGAAATGATTCTTTGGCACTATATTCTGTGGTCTGGATTTTGCTGTGTCTGAGCACTTCACCTGTATCCTGTCAAGTTTATCAAAAGATGCTTTGCTGTAAAGCCTCTCCCTTTATATCGCCGGCCTTGAGCTGAAAAGCCTGAAGTGAGGACTTGAGGATGTTCTTAACCCATTTACAGAGTTTTCCACGTATTTTTTTACATCAAGCAAACTCAAGGGGGAAAAAAAAAAAAAAATTCTTAGGGAACTGTCAAGTCTTCCTATGCATTTCAGTCTGATGTTGCACCAGGAGGGTTTCAGTGCAGTGAAGTGGAATTTTGGTATTTGTTATGTGCTCTGCTGTGAAATGGAGTTTTAGCATTTGTTATGTGGTCACACCCGTGGGCAGGTAGACATGCTTGTGGTGGGTGGTTTTTTTGTTCGTTTGTTTGGGGGGGTTGTTTGTTTTTTGTTTTGTTTTTGTTTGTTGGTTTGGGTTTGTTTCTGTTTGGGTTTTGTTTGTTTGTTTTTTGGTTTTGGTTTTTTGTTTGTTTTTTTTTTTGGTGTTTTTTTTTTTTTTTTAATTTTTGGAGCTTCCAGATAGTGCCCAGAGAGGAAGACATGGATTCACAGAAGAGGGTAAAAATTGTGGAGGCATGTTATACAGTAAATTTAATCCTGGATTCCTACTTTGTTTAGAAAAGATTTTTGTAGATGATTGTAGGATAAAGTGGCTGAATTATGAAGGAAGGGAACATCTTCAGTTAGTGCTGATGTTGGGGAAGTGCTCTAACAGGATGGATGTGGTTTTATAATCTACCTGAAGTCTTGTTCTGGCAGGTTAATGGGGTGTCAGATTGAAGCAGAACTCGAATTTGGGATATGAATAGTGTATGGAAGACTTGAGCTGCAGTTTTGGAATAGCTGAGGATATCTTCTAGTGTCCTGTGCTGAATTTGCCTGTTCTAACTCACCAGCAAATGTCACACAAATCACGCACAAGGACGTGAGTTTGCTGGAGTTGAAAGGCAGCAGAGCACAACCAGCCCTTCCCCACATTCCAGGGAAGTTCAAGTTGCATTATTGGGCTTTCTGAGCAAACTGCGTGTCCTTCTTTAATCCTCTCCCACTCCATATGCAATTAGCACATGTAATTTAGTGTGTAAGTTAATATTATAGTGAAGGAAGAGCAGGATGGGTACAGAACCTCTCAGAATGGCCTTATTTGCATCCAATATTTCTAAGACTTGCCTGGCTGGGAGTTTCTGATGATTTAATCAAGGTGGGGGAGGCAAAATAACGATGCTTATGATTGTCCCCCACATCATGAGTTTTCTTGGCATTACTGATCCCATGCACATCATGGAAGATTTACTCTGTTTCAAGAACCATTTATTAAACAAACAAGCAGCGGAAGGTGGCCCAATTCCTAGTTAGGAGGGAAATACTGTGTCCCAGACATATTATAACCATGCTACAATATGGTCTGTTGGCAAAACTGTTGGAATTATGTATTTATTCAGCTCCTATTTAGTCATCCCTTTGTCCTGGCTTTTATGGAATTCTGGGAGGACTTAGCATTGACCATTGAGGGACCTGCAGTGGGCTGCCCCTAAATACAAGTTGGATGAATTTTGTTACAGCTCAGAGAAGATACAAAAAGGAGGGAATGGAAACACACAATGAATATAATGCCCAGAAGGCTGAGAGGCTGAAAACACAGTGTTTTAGTCCTGAAATGTGAGTTAGGCTGGGGAAATGTATTAGTTACACAGAGAGAGAGGGAATTTGGTTTTGTTTGTTCAGGGTAGGGAATAGTAAGCTTCCATTTTTGTAGCGAAAAAGACCCACACAATCATCCCAATCTTAGTTTTTACAGCTGCATTAAGGTCAAGATTACATCATTAATATTGGGTTAATAATTTAAGATGGTTCTAGAACTATAAATTAAGAGACAGTTTCAAATGAACTTTTGCACTTTTGTAGTGGGTTGTATGTTGAGCAAAAAGTTGCTTTTGGATACAAAGTAAGAAGTGTTTAAATAAAATAGAGAAGCAAATATTGCTGTGTGCTGGAATGTTGTAATATTTTCATGCAGTTAATTCAGAGCATGCAGTGGTGTTTAATCACTGCTTGGTGTAGGTAGGCAGAAGCAATATTTTCTGTTACCTTCTGCATATTTATTACAAACTTGTAAAGAAGGGTTTCCAGGATTGTGTCAAGTCATGCTGCTGTTTGGAGATTTCACATTTCTTTCTTGCTTGTGCCGTTAAGAATTGGCTCCTCATTTGTTTATACTGACAGAATTTGTGCAGTATGAATGCAAAAATACTTGCAGTACTCTTTGAGGTGTGTGCTTGACTGAGCACGAACATTTACTTACAGTGGGCAAACAAGTTAAAGAAGTTAATTAAAAAAAAAAAGAAAAGATTATTATTAAAATGTTTTTTAACTTCAGGAAGTTAATGACTGTTCTGAAGACATACCTGGATACTTCCAGCAGAGGGGAGCAATGTGAACCTATCCTAAGAACTCTGAAAGCACTGGAATATGTTTTCAAGTTCATTGTGAGGTCAAGGACGTTATTTTCACAGTAAGTACCCAGGCTGCTGCCATTTAACGACCTGTCTAATATCAGAAATAGGAGGAGACCTGAGAAACAGGAGAAGCTGATTTTTGAGCAGAACTGTTTTTCATTTTACAAATAAAACATAAAATTGGCAACTGGCCTAAGACACAGGCATTGCTGAGATATTTTTTGGAGAGGGAATGCTCACAAATCTGCTTTCTGATGCTCAGTGTAAGTTCCAGAGATGTATTTAGTAGTAGCAGCAGGTTTCAAAGGGTGATTTTTCTTTGTGTCAGGTGGCTTGGCCTAAGACCAATGGATGGCCAAACGTTGCAACAGATGGCTGGAGGCTGGAGACTTGTCCTTGAGAACTGGGTGATCAGCAGCTCAGAGGGGGCACGGAACAATGTCATTTTCTGTAACTGAATGTGGAGTTTCAGATTTCCAGTCAAGGAATTTGCAGGGAAGACTCCATGGACTGGGTGTGCGTAGCTCAGGCAAACAGAGGAGGTGTAGTACTGACAAGTGGAATTCAGGTTTAGGGGAAAATGAGGATTGGAGAATGAAGGAGGTGAAAACTGGATGGAGAAAAACTACACATCCCCATAACTCACCTGGCCCTTAAGGACCCACCATATACCACAGACCCATTTCCTCCCTTCTGCTTCTTGTTTTTGCATTTGTCCTTAACTAGTTTTCCCCTGAGGTTCGTTCTGATGCCCCTTTGCCACGTGGTTTAAGGGGTGCAGTGGCAGAAGAGAAGCAGTGGCAAACTTGGGTCCGCAGGTAGAGCAGGTGACTGGACGTTCTGTTTGTGGTTGGCATCCAACAGAACAGAAAGGTGTTCTTTTCTGTTGCTCAGTAGGAGCTGTAACATAATTTTTCTCTCTTATTCCACTGCCCATTTCTTTAAAAAAATCCACGTAGATTTATAGTTTTTTAATACTAAGTCTATTTGATGAATTATTAGTTTTTGGTTGAAGTAAGAGTAGATTCAGGAGGTAATTTCTGCTGGTAGAGAGTCCCTTGGAAATATCCTTGCCTCTAGGAATTTACTATTTATAGATGGGTACAGGTGAACAGTGTGTGAAGCTCTATGCATGGGGACAGAACATAGTTGGTAGTTCAAAAGCTTTATTCTATATTTTTGTAAGAGGTGTCATGGCAAAAGAGGACACTTGGAGTCATGGGGAAGGAAGCATTGTGTAGGGGATTGTGGAAAATTTCCTGTGTGGCTGAAGGTCAGAAGGCAGTGGATTGGTTCAGGGAGAGTTTCGGTCTTCATTTTGATCTCTAGTGTACATTGGATAATGTGTCAAAAATTAGGTTATTGCAGCATGTTGCATACTCAGGTGATCAGCTACATGTATCTGCTCCTACTTAACTAGAGTCTGAAACTCTAAATTCATTGGGCAATTATTATTTTAGGCAGTAACAGCTCCTCCAAAAACAACCAGTGACCAGAATCCCCTGACACTGGATATCCAACTACAGCTGCTGGGATCCAACCCTTTCCACTCAATTCACTGTTGTCAGACTGGTCCTGGAAAAGAAGAAAATACCTAAAAATATGGATTAATATATTTTCTTCTCATGAGAAAATGTAGGATTTACAATTAAAGTACTTCACTTCCAAGGGTTGACGTTAACCTTCTTGGAGACATTTTGAATGAAGATAGTTTGGAGATATTTTGAATGAACAGAGCTGAGACAGGTCTTTAGATCATTCTCTCTCAATTTGATGGGCTGCTTAAAAAACTGAGATGCCTTTGAAAGGTAAGAGATGTTACACAGTGAAAGTTGTGTAGGAATGAGATAAATTAATGACATGTAACATTAGACACAAAATAGGAGACTTTTTATCTCGTTGTCAGGCAGATACATCGAAGTAACCAAGTTCTACTTTAATTTTCATTCTTTGGATGCTGTTCAAGCTATAGAGGTATAAGGAAAGCAACGTTCTTTTGCTGCACTCAGCAAAGTTTGCATAACACAGACTCTGAAAACATCAAGTGTTCGTTTTCCTCCTTCCTTTGGCCTAAGGTTGTTATTGGTGGTAAAATTCATGTACACTGATGAAATTGTTGTCAAGCAAATGATTAGTTATCTTTTAAAATTTGCTTTCAGAACAAATGGCTTTAATTGGTTTATATCTGCTGTTCCCTGTATTTGTGTAGAAATTGTTCAGTTTGAACACAACTCTGAAGTGTTTTCAAAACCTCTAAAGAATGACACCTCCCATATCCGAGCTTCTGAAAGTCAGTAAATTTAAATGGAATTAAAATTTAACAAAGAACATTGTGTCTAAATAGAAGCTAGAAGATTAGTCAGGAAATAGAATCATCATTCTACTTACAGTAAATTCAAAAAGCATGTTTAAATTTAAAAAGCACATTTAATAGGTGATGTGTGATGCTTCTGCCTCCCTCCTTGGCCCCCAGGTTTAGTCAAGGAAACTTGAAATTTCCACTTGCATAAAAAAAGTATGTTCAGGAAACTTCGTTTACTTTTGTGGCAGCGTTGTATAGTCAATGAAAGCTGTATCAGTACATTAGCCAAGTAATTCAACGGGCATTCAGACTGAGACAGTCACATTGTTACAACTTAAATGTGCTTTGTTCCCATTGAAAGATAATTTTAAATAGTGCCCATATACCACAATCTCCACTATGGGAGAAAAAAAAGAAATAATTTAGCCAAAACCTAAGCTCCTAAAATACCACCTGATAATAAACGAGATGATTTTCTATGTAAGTGTGCTTGTGCTCAGACTTACATGTTTCAAGACGCCTTTCAAATGTGATTTTTCTGGTGTTTTCACTCAGCCTTCACACCTCAGTAGGGACACCCCTCAAGCAGAGTGTGCTGTACA
This sequence comes from Oxyruncus cristatus, assembly GCA_013399855.1. Taxonomy (NCBI): domain Eukaryota; kingdom Metazoa; phylum Chordata; class Aves; order Passeriformes; family Cotingidae; genus Oxyruncus; species Oxyruncus cristatus. Next base: position 62,071 of record VXAY01002217.1, read on the forward strand.
CATGTATTTATTGTTTTCTCCTCTCCACACAGTGCTTTGGATGCTGGGGGTTGGTTCAGCAGCTGTGATTTTCACTTGTTGTAGCCAGAAACTCTCAATTTGCCTTTAGTTCTCCCCAGTTTACGTTTCACACTGAAAAGAAAAGCACATGACTCTGGAATACAGGACTTTAAAGAGATTTTCCTCTTCTGATGGAGCAAACAGAGCAGTGAGGGCACAGCACTTAGTTCACAGTGTTCTCCTCCCATTTCAGGATTCTCTTGTTGCCTTGGCTTTTTTATTTTCTTATCTTGTTTTTCTTTATCTTTTGGCAGCTGTTTCACACAACTAATTCCACATGTCGCCAGTGGTTTTACTGTTTATTCAGGCAGTGTTTAGTATTAATAGCCAGTATGAACAACACAGGAGAAATAATCAGAGAGATTCCAACTTTAGGGAATGAAGAAATAATGGAGTGAGCTCAATTTAAATGCACTTTTAAACTTTTAAGGGTCAAATAGAGACTTCCTCCCACCCACCCCCCGCCCCAAAACCAGACCGGTTCATGGGACCGGTAAAAATAGCTCTTTGAAAAAGTGGCAATAGCAGCAGAAGACAGAAATAGTGATAATTTGTGAAAAATATTCTGGAGTAGCTCAGTCGCAGTGGGGAAAAAATAAATTTCTTTCTTTTTATTTTGCATATAAGTGACTTTGAAAGGGAAATCAGTTTTAGAAGCCCAGATCTGGGAGGTGTCATGCTTTAGAGGTTTTTAAAACGATTCAGAGCTGTTACGTTGTGTTCAAACTGAACAATCTCTACACAACACAGGGAAAAATAGAACCCACTGGGGAAATATCTGTACCCAAAATTGGATCAACTCCCAAAATATATCTTTAATGTCAAATCTGTTTAGGATGATGAAACTTTGTGGTTCTGAAAGGGTAACCTGCTGCATCTCTCAACAGATTATATGAAGGCAAAGAACAGACAGAATTTGAAGAATCTATGAGGAGACTCTTTGAATCCATCAACAACCTGATGAAAAGCCAACATAAAACTGCCATTTTGTTGCAGGTTGGTGTGCGCTTGGAAACCAGTTGGGTTTTGGGTTTTTATGTGGTTTTTATTTGTGACCTTTTAAGTTTTGCTCTTTTCACATTGAGGAAAAGATGCTCCTAGGAAATTTATCCAATATGTCTCTTTTGTAATTCCTCTCTATTGGAAGACCAAGTTGTCTAATAAAATTTGAGGTCTAGTCTGAGAAGGTCAGGAGAAAATACTTTTATAGAAATTTTAATAATGTAGTGAGTGAAAAAAACAAAATGCAGGTGCTGGATTCTGTCAAGGAATCTAATGATTTGAAGCCTCCTGTTGGGACCTGAATGTTTAATTCTGAAGTTTCTTCACACAGTAGGAAACAGAGATTCCACCCTTTTTAGTTTGAGAAGCAAAGTTTATCGTATCAGCCTTTTGGATTTAGGTTATTTAAACAACTGAAAATTTGGATCAGGGCTTCCCATTGACATCAGTCTTAGTTATTCTGACACTTTGGAACCTGACTTTTGAAAGAAAACTGGAAAAGGAGCTATTAACATCATTAATATCAAATAATTCATATGTATTTCTCTATTAAAATAGAGAACTATCAAGGCTCCCCATAGAGTAAAAGGCAGATTTATTAGGCAGCTGGAATATTGATGTTTCATACGTTCTTTATTATTATTGGGCTTGAATATTCCTCTGGTTTTGTGTTTTGATTCCTTTGATATGACTGAGACTAGAAGTGGAAGGCAGTAGAAAAGCCTGTCTTGAATTAAGCCTCAGGTGGCTGACCTTGAGATTGGTATTATCTGACACTCTGCATGGAGTGTCAATGTGCCACTGCAAAAGGGCCAAAAAAGTAAATACTGCTCTAATTGTACAATGCCACAATTGCAGCAATATTCCAAAGGCATTTGAAAATCAATCAAATACACTCTGTTATAATTTGATAATTCTGTAGAGGCCTTCCTGGGAATAGTTGGTACGCGTGAACAGTGCATCAGAAGCAGGAGGAACTTGGGGAGAAGAAAAAACATCTCTGAAGGAATACTGAAAGAGTTTCTTAATAATGTTTGCTCTTATGGTACTTGTGCTATCAATGTGTTAACTGAGAATAGGATTTTGGCTGATGTTTTTTGGGAGAGCCTGGATCTCCACGGGGGTGTGTTTCCTCTAATGAGCAGGGGAGTTTCTTCCTGAGTGACAAGACATGGCTGTAAGAAACAGTTTTGCTTCCTTGACTGTTGCTGGGTACATTAAGGGCTCTGCAAGTGTGGATGTTGCCTCTGGAATGGCTGGTGGGTGTGTTGTGGAACAGGGGCTATCGTAATGCCAGTGGCAGAATGACATTAAGGAATCCTGACTGTGTTTACCCCCATTTCCATATTTGTCTATTTAATGTTATTCTGAATATTACACCTGTTTGGCAAAACTGTGCCATTGCTGACGCTTGTAAGAAACAGCAGAGCCTTGAAAATGGAACTGAGCATCTTTCAGAAGGCCTAAAGGAAAGAAATCTCTGCTGAATTAAAGAGCATGTAAGTGCGGTTCAAAGGTAGACTGACTATTGAACAGCTGTGCTCTGCTCAACACCATATTGAAAATTAAGATTTTGGTTTTCTAATGAGTGCTGCCCGTTGTGAAAAATGGGTGCTATTTATCCATAAGCGTGAAGCACTACTGGGTTTTTAGGTACCTAAATTTGTACCGGGTACCAAAAGTTTTCTTTTTAGCAGGAACATTTTATGGCAGGTGTGAAATACTGTTTATACTCATTATATCCTAACTTTGCTGTTGTTCCCACTCCTGCTGACTCATACGTCTGTGTCTCTGGAAGAAGCCTGCAAAGAGTTTGCTTTACACACAGTAAATGAAACCTACTGCATTAATGTTATAAAATCCTAACATGGAATGAGTAGTGTCCCTCTGTAGTTTAGTGCTGGCTGCTGAAAATAAGTTTATTGGGGGAACAAAAATAAAATAAGGGTCCACTCACTTCATCCTGGGCTCCATGGACATGTCAGCCACAGCTCTCACAACAGACTGTGTGTGTTTCTGTGCCTGTTTGGAGGAGAATTCCATGATGATTCTCGAGACTCCTGCTCCGAGCAGGTGGATGCAGGCCAGAAAAACTGAGATAATTTCTGGTGACATGGAAGAGAAGGGAGTAGAAAGAAATTCATAAATCTGCCTCTGTGCCTAAATGCAACACTGATTTCCCTCGGGCAATTTGAGATGACAGTGATAGATGCTGTAGTAGTACAGATTTAGCTTTGCAGAGTAAGGGACAGGCAGTTACTCAGTGACAGCACGGACACACGGGACTCCAGAGGTGTTACACTCCACATACCCAGAGAGGAAAGTTCAAAGAGTCTGCTGGAAAAATAGAAGAGTAATGAGCATATCAAAACAACCTTAAATCTGTCACAGTGGAAATTACCACTGATATGAACTAAAGTGGAACACAGACTGGTAGGACCAATCGAATGTGTTCAAGTAGATTATGGTCTGAAGATAATCAGAGAAGAAAGTTTTAGGAGCCCTGAAGAAAGTTAAAGTAATTGGCTCTCTCAGGATGTTGAAACTTAAAATGAACTCGTTTGCAGAACCTTGGAAAGTGGATTTTAACTTTTATTTCATCCTTGGTTGTCCAAAAACTTTCAAGGTTTAATTTTAGAAGAGTTAAAGAACTATTTTGAAACCTGAAATGTCTTGATCTCTGCTAATTTTTGTAAATTTTTTTTTTTGTTGTTTAGGCTTGGAACAGAGTGTTTTAGTCAGTAGTAATTTCCCAGTCACTTTTACTGATAACATCATACTCAGACTTGTGTTGAATATTAATTTGCTCAGGAGAAGATTGTTTATAAAATTACATCTTACATGGAACAGCCCAGTCAGTGCCAGAAGCACTTTATTGTTTCAATTTAACTTTATCTCCTGAGCGATATCTTACTTCCTAATCTCTTAAATGCAGCATAAGTTTACAAAAAGTTAAAAATCTAGTTTTTCAGTCCCTGGTTCTAAGGCTTTCTGAAGGGAATAAAGGCTTTGACTTATTGTAGTGCCTGAGCTTTGAGCGGGGTAAATCTCTAGTTCTGTTTCTCGGTACTGTTAATGTAAGCTTGGAAGAGCTGAAGGCTGAGTTGTTAATTTATTCTTGGTAAACTGGAAATCCGTGTTAATCCAAATGAGATTGGGAGTATTATAAATTCACCAGTACAAGTGTCAGTGTGCACGTGAGGGGTAAGGATTCCTCCTTTAAAGAGTTTTTCACGTGTTTTTTTCTTGCAGTTCTTTAAAATAAACATTTCCAAACTTACACTGCCTTTCTGGTGGTAACAATTCGTAGATACTAGACTTTAACCCTTCTTTAATTTATTTTGGCAGGGTTGATGTTACAGCTCTGCTGCATTTATGTTGCTTCTCTACAGCCATTGCTGATGGGTTTTTGTAGTTTTTAGGGATGTATTTTCATGAAGTCTGTACTTCTGAGCGATAGACTCCTTGAAATCTGAAAATCTGAAAATAGTTTTCCAGAACCTGCAAACAGTTTAGTGAAGGGAGGATCTGGGGGTGAGAAGGAGTAGGGACTTGTCAGTACATTATTTCCTTGCCCAGAGCACCCAGGGAAAAAACCAACATTACCAGCAGATGTATTTTGTGCCTGCATAAATCACCTCATATTTCTGGAGAATAAAATCGGTTGCACGATTTTTAAATTTCTGGTTAAGTGTTTTTAGAAGGTTATACTGTTGACTCCTGACTGGCAGTCTGTGCGTGTGCCCTTTCATTGACCAGCCTGTGCTCTCAACCTTAATTTACAAATCAAGCCCCAGCTCCTTTTCCAACTGTTCTGTTCCCCGACTGACACACCACATTTGACCTCCAGATGGTCCTGCCTGTTGCAAATGTCAGCTCTCCCCAGCCTGCTCCCAGGCACTGACTTTAGAAAGCACAACTCCCAATGCTCTGTGTGATCTCAGAAACCTTGTATGACACGTTCTCAAGGTGACTGGAACACAGATAGAAGAAATTGTGTGTGGCATTGAAAAGAATGAAGATAATGTAATCTGAAGATGCTGCCTTTCTCCTCTCATTCTTCCCACACGGTTTTGACCCACCCAAATTGCTGCAGTGGATTCTAAGAACTTAAATCTGTGCATCTCTGTAATGTTTTTGTGAGAGAATAAAGCTGGAAAGGTACTGACAGTGAAGCTTTGTTTGTTGTGTACAATGGGGGCTGGCACAGTTACTGGTGAAAGTTGCCTTGATAGCAAGTAAAATTAGATTAAGAAACGGAGCACCAATGATTTCTTTGAATGTACTTTTCATCTCAGGGGTATTCAAATTCCATGAATATGTATAATGTAACGCTGCAAAAGAGGGCAGCTAAAAATAAGCTTGGGCAGGAGTAAAGGTTAAAATAAATGTAACAGTACATTGTATATGTAAGAAATAATTTTCTGCAGTGCTGTGGGTTTATCTGTATCCCGCTCAAAAAACTAATCTCTTAAGGTCTGAAGAATACAGAACATCTTGTACTGCTGACTAGGAGGGTTTTATGACTTCATTAAGGGCAGTGCTCACTTGTGTCCACAGTGCATCATTTGAAGCAATTATTGCAAATGAAACTTGGGAGTCTGAAATAGTGCAGGGATATACTTGTTATTGTACTTCAGTTGGTGCTGTGGATCTGCAGAGGAGTGGGAGCTGTGTCCTTCCCACTTCCATCCTCAAACAAGTGTAGAACAGGGAATATGAGGAAGGCAGAGCACAACAGACCAAGCGTCTGGAGTACAGCTTGAAGTATTCCGTGGCCACTGATGGCCCTATCCCTTATCAAACATCTTCACAGTAACTGTGAATTGCTGTAAAATAAAATTCAGATGCTGCTGCTGTACAGTGTCTTCATAAGTATTTGTGGTTTGAAGAGTGAGGAACAGCATGCTGCTGAAATAAAAGTGGGGCCAGGATGAGTTTCTCGCCCACCACTGGTATTTGTTTTGAACAGCCCCGGGGTTCCACAGTCTTGTTTTAAAACAAACACAACCAACCAAAAAAAACCCCCAAACGTTTTTTGCCCCCCAGCCTGCTTCGAGGAACAGCAAAGATCAGTAGAAGCTACAATCTCTTTGTTGAAGTGGCAACAGCTTTTAGATTCTCCTTTGACCTTTCTGGGTTTGTGTTTGAGAGGAGGAATGACTTTATCTGAAGGTATCTTTAGCCAACATTGAGCCACTTTGAAATCCTGTATACACCCTTTCTGCAAACTAAATTCTTTCTTTTTGAATCAAGACCTTAACAGTTCTTTTTCTTTTTTTTTTTTTTTTTTTTTTTTTTTTTTTTTTTTTTTTTTTTTTTTTTTTTTTTTTTTTTTTTTTTTTTTTTTTTTTTTTTTTTTTTTTTTTTTTTTTTTTTTTTTTTTTTTTTTAAATTGGCTATTACAGTAGAAGCTCATATAAATAAAATCTCTTTATGGTGTCGGAAAGATCTAAACGAGAGCCAAAGACAGCTGTGTTCTGATTGTCCTTATTCTGAACTCCCTACCCTCATTGAAGAGATGAAGTTTCTAACAAGAAGCTTCCTGTGTAGAGGTACAGAGAAGTATTGAGCCTGAACGGGCTTCTATCAGATCAGTAATAGAAGATTTCACATCACTGGAACTTAGTTTTCAGCGAAATGTTGGTGGGAATTTACACCCTAAAACTACACAATGAAGTGAAGTACTGCAAGTTAGGCTTTGTGGACACCAGCCTTCAGATTTTGAGCCTGAAATATTCTTGTCCATGCAAGAATAGTGAAGTGTCTCTTTCTTACCCCTGCCAGGGTAAGGTTTGATTATCCCACTGCACTGTCAAAATATACCTCAGAAACTGATAGGAAAAGATAAACCATCCCAAAGCCTGGCTGCAGATGGCTGGCTGGGGGCAGGACACCCCTTTTCATCTCTTCTAGAAAGTGCAGCTTTGGGGTGGGTAGGTGACTGTTCCTGACTTCTGCCTCCTGCATGGCACATTCTGGGGTGGAATTGATACGAAGTATGATCAAAGAGCTGCTTTGGTCAGTGCTCTCTTTACATATTTGCATCATAATGACTCTTTTAGTGGCCTGCAAAGAGAATATCATCTACAAAGACAATCTTAACCCTTCCACTGGTCTGCAAAGAGAGTATGATCTACTTGGTATATCATATATCCTCAGCATAAGGGCCCTCTGTGGGGAAAATGATGTTCAAATGCGAGGTGAAATTTCTGTCTGAGGAAAGGAGTCCAAATTTAGGAGTTTGCTTTGTGTGCATTTGTTTGTGTGTTCTGTACACGTAACCATACGTTGCCATGATCTGTATATCCATTCACCCAGGTGGCTGCCCTGAAGTACATCCCGTCAGTTCTTCATGACGTTGAGAAGGTCTTTGATGCCAAGCTGCTCAGGTGAGCAGCTTTTGAACACTTCCCAGATGTCAGCAGTGAATCCTTCCTTATTGGTCAGTTTATGTCATCAAAGATCAATTATGTCACTAATCAAGAGAGTGGTAGAACTCTGGGCACGCCTTTTTGACAGGGAGTTGTCACCTGACTTAAATAATGCCAGAATTCATTATGGTGCCCCTATACTTACACAGTAGCTTTCTTCCCCCTGCCACTCCCTACAATAAACTCTATNAATACTTACACAATAGCTTGGTGAGTAAAATAAGCAAGTGGAGCATCCTACTTTTTTATTTTTCTCTTTTCTTCCCCCCGCCACTCCCTACAATAAACTCTATTCCAAAAATACCAAATCTGACTCTAGCAGTTTAAAAAAGGATCTTTATTTGTCAGACCATGATAAATTACCTCCACCATGCACAAAAATGGAAAGTAATAAAGTAAATGGAAAGTAGTAAACATCTGTAATCATGGTCAAAATCGACTTCATCCTGATCTTGTTTCTCTTGAAAGTTTTCTTTGTAACTGGATACTGGTCCCTTGTCAATATTTGTGATATACAAGTAAACATAAGTATTAAAAAGTGATAAATGTTTAGAAATACATGGCCTTTTGCTCTATCTTTTTATTTACACATGCTGACTTTGAATTCATCTGTATGATATTTATGGCACTTTTCCTTTCCATGCAGCCAACTCCTGTATGAATTTTACACTTGTATTCCACCAGTGAAGCTCCAGAAGCAGAAGGTCCAGTCCATGAAGGAAATAGTCCGCAGCAACCTCTTTAAAAAGCAAGGTAAATATAAAATACCTTCAAGGCTTCCAACAAATAGGTGTGAAAATGTTGACTGGCTTGTGTTTTTGTGCAATTCACCTTTGAAACTGAGTAAAATGAATGCTGAGGGAGTGTGAATGGCAGGAGTGGGAGCTCTGGAGAGGATCCATCCCTTCCCACAGCTTGGCTGTTGGGCACGGTGTGGTTGCCAGCCTAGAGCAAGGGACAGGAGGGGATCACAGGAACTCTGAGTGTGGTTTTCCTGGGATATAGTGGGTAGGTGGGTGAGCTGCACACCCTTTGAACCCATTTGAAGATCTATAACTGAACAGGGAAATGAAGTGAAGGCAGCTGTTATATAAGGCCTGGGGAGAGGACAAAAAAAATCTCATTGTGCTGGGGTATATTCAGCTGCAATGCAGCACTTCCAGTTACAGGAATTATGTTTCTTAACCTTCATCAGAACTTAGTGTCTTTCTCCACTCTCGGGGGTGTTAATGTCTTTATCAGCCTTGTGCTTAGTTTTCCCTCATGTTATCACAGAAAGGGAATTTTTGCTGAAGGAATTCTCTCAGAGATGCCAGGTTTTCCATGGTTGACTCCATCTCCAGTGTGGAGGGTTCTGTCTCCTGTCTCATGGCCCGGATGACTTGTTTCTCCCTCAGAATCTCCTTGCTGTGCAGATAACCTTCAGAACCTGAAAGGCACAGACTGCTCAGATGAATGCTGATGTCTGTTCTGTCAGAGTTTCAGTTTCTGGCAATTTATAGATAATATTCCAGGCACTTGACAGTACAACAATGGGTAAGCAAATAGTCCTGAGTATGAATAGATTGAGAGAGGATTGCTTTGCTCATCTCATTGTGTTGCAGGAGAGTGATGCAGTTCTAGCTAGCCAGGACAGATAAAAACTGCACTTTATTTCTAGACCTGTGTTGCCTTCTATTGAGACTGAAATCTATATTTTAAACTTTAACTACAATTAGCTGTATCTGCTGTGTTTTGAGACCGGTATAGATTTCTTGGAATAAAAAAATCAAGAAAATAATGTAACTGAGTTTATTATTTTGATTCAATTCTTATTATTTTGAGCTATGTTTATGTTAAGTTTCATGGTCATCAGCTGTGATTTTTTTAATCATATGTGAGATTCACAGTTGCTTGAATTGGTGAAACTTAAGTAGCTACAGCTGAGGTATCTCCAGACATTGATCCGAGCTATTACAAGCAGATCCAACTAATTAATTTGCAAACAGTTCTAACTCTGTATTCACAGTTTTCTCTGGTAGTTGGCTGTATTTCAGTTTTACAAGCAGAGTCTGCTATCTCACTGCATTACCAGTTACTTTTACAGCTGCTGCTTCTGAGATCAGAAGTGCCAGTCATAGTTTTATCTCTGGTGCTTGTGGCAACATTTAGACCAGAAGGAGAAATATTCTCTCACAAAAGTGAAAGGCTCTTGGGTTAAAATAATACACTCTCTTGAACTCTTGAGCTTATAGAATTCAGTCAGTCACCCTGACTGTTGATAATACTGAGAAATTCAGTGTTAGCTATAAACCTTTTTTTTTTTTTTTTCCAGTTCAATAATTTTTCTTGTAAGAAACTTGTCTCACCGGAGTACAATTGTTAGTGGTTCATGGATCAGGAGGACTGATCAGGACAGCAGATCCCATGCTTGTATAATGAAGAATAAAGCCCTAACAAAGGTTCAGAAGGAAAATAGTTGAGCATGCAAGAACTTGTGTGCTCCACAGTTCTATTCACTTGTGTCTTCCTCCTTTCTTCCCTGTCCCTGTGTGGTCCAGAAGACAAAAGAGTGGGAGTTTGGGTTCCCCAAAAGCTTCCATTATAGTCTGCTTGGTGTGGTGCTGGTTTCATGTTTAATAAGCCTTTGCTTTAGCTGTGGTCTGTTAATGCAAAATACTCTGTAAAGCTTTTCCTGCCTGCAGATAAATAATAATAATAGATTGCTGGCTGCTTGTAAATGCAGCTTGTCTGATGTCTTGAAATATATAGCTGGTGTCTCGTGGAAGATGTCTGCCTCAGAATACATTGTGAATTCTAAAAAGGGTGCATGTGTTTTGTTTCTGCCTTTTTTTAGGGAATAATGAATAAGAAATTCTGCCAAGAGGATTTTTCAATTCTGGGGACCTTTCATAAAACCAATAAATGGTGGGTTTTGCATACTGCTGACCAGATAATTAATACATTTTAATTTTCCCCAGACAGGTAGTTAGTGGGTTCATTTAGTCTTGAATTTGTAGATTAAAAAATTGTATTGTCCAAAACCTCTCTGCTATTTTTTGCTCACATCAGACACTTGACAGCAAACCCAAGCAGCTGAGAGCATGAAGGCAGCACTTCCCACCCAACCCATGTGCCAGCCCAGCTGCTTCCCTCTGTATCCTGGATATCTGAGTGGTCACTGATCCAAACTTGCACTAATAATGGACATTAAAGTGTATCAGTTTAATAATATGGAGAGATTAATAGCTTGTTCATATGCTTTGGTGATTACATATGCAAGATTTCCCCTGAAATGCTTTTCAGTGTGATACTTGGTGTAGTAATACTTGGTATAAAATTATATAATAGTCCTTGTATGTTCTTTTTGGAGGAAATGGATTTTTTTTTTTTTTAATGTATTAGTTTAAAACAAGAGAAGTCCTCAGAAAGCAGTTGTCCAAAACAGAGAAATCAAGTCCAAGTTATTTTAAAATAAAGCTAAAACACGCCCAGTTTGTTTTAGCTTTGTTGTGACATTTTGTTTTAACAGTATCATGACTTGTGTCGTGGTACTGCTAACCAGAGAGCATTCTTGCTAACTAGAAAATATTCAGGTGGAGATTTTGTACTTCGGTGTTTCGATGAAGTGACAGAATAAACCAGCTTCCTTTTGGCACCTTAGGGTTTAGAATTGGTGTTATTTAGAGTTTAAAATGCCTGAACCTGACAGTTTCCCTTTTTTATTATTTTTTTTCTTTTCTTGGGGCAGGGGGGAAGCACACATACCTTTCCACCATTCTCAGTGCAACCCAGTCAGGTCAAACAGACTCTTGCAAATACATTTTCCTTTTCCTGAGGCTATTCCATGAAGTTGTCATTCCTGTAACAGAGCATGGCTACCTGAAAATGTTACTGTTGCCTTGGTGGTGTTCCCTGAATATCTGTTAGGCGAGTCAGTAATGAAGCTTCTTTTTGGCCGTGATTTTTATACCTTTCCTTTCCCCCAGCCTGCCCCTGAGTTGCTAATGGCGGAAAATCATCCTGGTAATAATTGCAGGGTGGTTTTTATCTGACTAATATTGTTTGACATTCCGCATTTAAGTTTTGTTTTCAGGCTTTGGGCTGTAATTCCCTGAAAGGGAAAGTCCCAAACGTGTTGAAGTGCAGGCACTGCAGAATGTGAAAAGACCAATATTCAATTAAGTATCTTTAATATTACAGTGGTATGAAACTGTTTCTGTGCTGTGCTATTGTAATACTGTGCACAGTAAATAGCAAACATTTAAATATTTTTTTTATTAATTATACATTGCAGTGGTTTAAAATAAAAAAAATCCAAAGATTCTTTTTTTGCTCTGCATTTAATACAATTGATTTAAAAATTAATTGAGTAAAGAGCCAACTGTGTGTAGGGTGTAGATGGGGCCTGATTCATTAGTACACTCAATGAGCTGGAAGGTGATTTACAGGAGTGAAAGCACATGTAGTCTATCATAGAACAGGATCCAGAGTGATAATTAGGGTGAGATTGCCAACAGTACCATTAACTAAAGTTCACATTTATCTGGAACAGGTAGTATTTTTTCTGCCATGAATATGGAATATATTTAACTACATTGCTAATTACAGTCAAGTCTATTAATTTATACCTGTTTCAGATTATCCATTTTTCCTCCAGATTTTTAGTATTTAGTCTCTTTCAAGGTGCTTCATTACAGTTCCAGTTCAGTTAATTCACATCCATTCCCAGTGGTATTGTCTTTATAATTCCATTGGATTCCATATACTGGAATCCAATATACATTTCTGTTCTTTGACCCACTGATATTCACAGGCTGATGAAAACAATAAAAGATGTTTTCAGGAAATAATTTAAGAAAAGCCAGTGAAATTTGTCTTTATTAAATAAGTTACACGTGAACCTGAAGTTGGAAACCCTGGGGGCAAACTGAATTTCTTGGTGTGTATTCCCAGGCATTCCCAGGTTTTCACTGCAGACTCATGGAATGGAGAGATTTCATCAGACAGGCTCCAGGGTCCTGCTGCTGTGATTGATGTTCAGAGGCCCCACAGCACCACAGCACTTTGAGAAGCCTTTAAATTACATTGCCAGGTTTTTTGTTGAGGCATTGATTTCTTGTTCCCACTCTGTAACTGTAACACAGTTCAGAGAGGTTCTGGTAGTTCAGGTGTTTGAGTGGCTGAGTGGAGGAAGATGAATGTTTTTGCTGCCTGGGCACTTTCCCCATAACATTTAGGAACGTTCTAACAGGATGTGTGAGCACAGGAAGAGACTTTTATGTTGTTTTGTCTTAAGACTATTACATCCTTTTTGTTCAGAGAACAAGAAATCTTAATTTTTGACACTTTCCTTTTAGATCACAAGGTATTTTTTTATTTTAAAGTCCCAGAGGGCAAGAAATGGTTTTCTTGTCCTGTGCAAGCACCCCTAATGGGATCTGAGAGTCTCATTTATTATGTAAGAAACTGTCTCCTGTCATGAATCTTTCCCTTTGTATAGTGGGATGTCATGGATTATTCTCTCCCTCTTCTGAAAAAGTTTGTTAGAATTGCATAATTTCTTTGTAAAATACTTTGAGACATAACTGTTGTTGGGTTTGTTTGTTTGTTTTTATGAAGCCTATTGTCAAAATTCCCTCACCTCTCTCCATTTTTGAGAGATCACCAAATTAAGATACAGCAATTTACAAATCACATGGAGTTTTTATTGTATTTAGTGTTGCTGATTTTATAGCATTTGGAGGTCGATGCTCATTGTAAGCTGGCCATGGAATATTCACTGGCATCATGCTGAAATTTGTAAACGAGTTAGCCTTGGGAGAATTGGTTTTTTTATGGGTGTGAGTCAAATCTAAAATGCTCCCACACGTGATAAAATGTGTATTATTGATACTGCTGCTCTTGACTTCGTGTTCCCTGGTGGTCCCTCCTGACGAGGGGTTTGTGCTGCAGCAGAGCACTGAGAGATCTGCCCAGAGAACATAAACTCTAAGTAGGTCACACAGATGGTCACGGGCAGGGGTGGGAATAGAGTTTCAGTGTCTTGGCTGAAGATGCAGGTCCTGTCTCGGCGTGTTCAGCATATGCAAACCACTCGCTGGCTTTGGAAGAACGGCAGCAGCAGACATATGTCAGCACCGGGGGTTAATTTGCCACATGGCACAAGGAATGCTGAGGCTACAGGGGTTTATTTTGGTCACTCCTTGTACTGTACTGTTGTTTAAACAAGAAAGGTGTTTGCACATACCATAATGAGACTGATCTCCTAACAATCATGTCTACGTTACTGAGTGTTACCTGTGAAATACTCTATTTAACTACCTAAAAATTATTGGGACTTTCTGTTGCTGACTTAGTGTGTTGTTCTTACCTTCAGGACTGTTAAGAAAAAAAGTTTAAAAAAAAAAAAAAGAAACCTAAGGAGCCCTAATTTCTGATTAAACATCTTTCAGTTTAATTATTCTGGACAGAATTGAATTATAGATATTGATTTTAACTATTATAACCCTAGGGTTTGTTCCTGTAAGTTCTTAAGCCAAAGGTTTTTTTGTTTCTGTCAGGTTTTTTTCTGTGATTTTTCTTCCTCCATTGTTTTGAACACAACTTCTCTACATTTTAGAGTGTTTGAACAAAGGAGATTGTTGATGCATGTTGTTGTTAATGACTCCCCTGTTCTTAGCTCCTGGGAAAAAAATTGAAATTACCCAGTGTTCATAAATTCCTTTAAAATAGTTCTCTATAGACAAACAGTTTTTTCTGTGGATTCAGTCTTGATTTTTGTATTTACCTTTTTTACTTGTTGGCTTTTTTCCCAAGGGTATGTTACCTTTAAACCATCACTTCAAATCCTGTATTCATTTGTTGCCAGTTTTATTCCTGCAACATTTTGATAGGGATAGGGATGGCATAAGCATATCTGCAGGTATTTATCTGCATGCACTTGTGATGAACATATGTAGATTAGAGCCATTACTTCTATTTATGGAGGAGGAAGTGACATGCTCATATTGCCACTGGTAACTTTTTGTTAGACTTGACCCTTTAGGGCATTTTTTTAGTTACATTTTTGAGAAATCTTGTTACATGGAGGGAAAAATCTAAATCAAAGCAGGTGAACTAGTTTAATAATAAACTTCTAAAAGTACGTGTAAAACTTGGTTTACAAATACTTCACGTAGAAAAGAGAGAACAAAGACATATTCCAGCAGTTGATAAGACACATACTGTGTGTGAGTTAATTGGAAATGTGGAAGCTTGCAAGTTGGAATTCATCAATATTCACAGAAACGTGGAATGGCCTGGCTTGGAAAGGATCTTAAAGATCTGAGTGTGCCAGAGAGGATGTGCTGACAAGCCGGTGTTCCAGGCTGGCAACTGCAATGACTGCAAGCTGGAAAAGCCACCAAGTGCTGAAAAGGCTGTTTTGACTCCAGCAGTGGTAGTGTTGGGAATTCTGGCTGCCTTGGAATACCTGGCAGCACTCAGCTCCCATGAGAAGTGGAGAAACTTGGAGATGAACCCACCTCGCAGCCCCAAGGTGTTCCCAAAGCTGTGCCTGGCTGCAGTGAGGGGCTGTGGCTGTTAATGCTGCATCTGTGTCTTGCCTCAGCTGCTGAACGATGAACAGCCAGCAAGTGGTGTGTGTTTCTCCTTCCTGTATGTTGGAAGCAGAGTCCAGGAGGCCAAAAGGATCAGCATCTGAGAGTTCTGTCAGAGCCTGTATGTGACCTGTGGTACCTTCCCTTTCTGAGGCTCTGATCTAAACTGTGAAATAGGAATTTAGATTTAGCAGTGAATTAAAACCACGCAATTTTAAATCCGTGACTTTTGGGCTCCCAGTGAAGAGTTAAATGGCAAATAATGAAGAGGGAAGACTTCTAATAGGAAGATCACTGCAGTTGTGAACAGATGTCCTTTGTGAAGAAGCTCAGTGCTCTAACTGAGCACTGACTGCCATCAAAAGTCTCTCCTCATTGAAAGAATGTTGTTCACTGGCTTTATTTTTAAGGCTTTGTTCTAAATCTGTGTTCAGATGACACCTATGTCCTTATTACATTGGCATGCCAGCTTTTAGGTGGGCATGAAGCCATCCTAACAGATGGATATGACTACAGGCAAGCCAGGGAATCAAGAGTAGTGTTTCCTAAGGGAGACAAAAGTGGTGTTAAATCTTTATTACCATTTTGGCTGCACACATGAAGCAGTCAGGAATGAAGCCCGTCTGTGATTTTTGCTGAAGGAGACCCAAATGTCTTTTTAATGACATTATTGCATTAATGACTTAAGAGTATGAACCTCACTTACCTGGTACACCAGAAATCATTAGATGTCTCCTGAAGGAGAATCAGGTGATGAGAGGGGTTAAAAAAACCCCAACCAAACCCAAAATAAAAACCATATAAATGCTTAACCTTAGGGAATGAATCTACCTGTCCTTATTGAGGAAGGTGCTACCAGGGAATTTATCCCAGAAGTGTGTTGGAATTTGCGGTTTATAAATAATGTATCATACTATATCTTATGGTATAGCATGAAGGAAATGCAAGGTGCTCAAACTGTATGCTGATGTTTTAGGTGTTCAGATAAAGTTTGGGGCAGCTAGAAATAAAAAAGCCAGTCAAAAATGTTTGATTTCTTCATGATTTTGAATATTAAGGAAAAATAAATGTTGTTGGCAATGCTCTCACATCATTTATCAAGCAGTAAAAAAGCAGCTAATACTTAAAGATGCATCTGACCACTTCCATTTCTCTCCCTCATCTGGCTTGAGCTTTCCTGGGGTGTGGAAGGAGATGTGGAGATGAGAATTGCTTAATCACAGACTTACTGAATTGTTTAGGTTGGACAAGACCCTCAGGATTGAGTCCAGCTGTAAACCTAACACTGTCAAGTCTGCCACTAACCACGTCCCTGAGTGCCTCATCAACATGTCTTTTAAATGCCTCTGGGAATGGTGACTCCACCACTGCCCTGGGCAGCCTGTGCCAGTGCTTGACAGCCCCTGAGACAGTTTCTGCTTGTCTTATTGATGGCTGCCTGAGAGAAGAGAGCAGCACCCACCTCTCTACAGCCTGTCAGGGAGTTGGAGTGAATGAGAAGGTTCTCTGTAAGGCTCCTTTTGTCCAGGCTGAGGGCCCCCAGCTCCCTCAGCTGCTCCTCATCAGACTTGTCCTCCAGACCCTTCCCCAGCTCCGTTCCCTTCTCTGGTCATGCTCCAGCCCCTCAGTGTCTTTTTTCTGGTGAGGGGCCCAGAAGTGGACACAGCACTGAAGGTACCTCAGCAGTGCCCAGCACAGTCACTGCCCTGCTCCTGCTGCCACACTGTCCCTGATCCAAGCCAGGTGCCATTTGCCTTCTTGCCCACCTGACTCACGTTCAGCTGCTGTCACCAGCACTCCCAAGTCCTTTTTCTGCCTGGCAGTTTTCCAGACACTCTGCCCCAAGCCTGGAGCACAGGACCTGGCACTTCACCTTAACGAGCCTCTTCCAGTTGGCCTCAACCCATCAGTCCAGCCTGTCCAGCCCCCTCTGCAGAGCCTTCCTGCCCTCAGGCACATCAGTGTTCCGGCCCAATTCCTGCCTGCAGACTTGCTGAGGGTGCATTCAGTGATGAGTCTAGATCATCAAATACTACATAAAATTTGACTTTGACTTCCATGATTTTCCTAACTGTTTTTCTCTTTTTCCAAGTCAGTGTATTGCTGATGGTCAAATAAGCACTTTACTCATTCTGCTTGCTTAGCTTGTGCAATGATACCTTAGTATTATAATCTGGAATTTATGTACTGATTGAATAAACTTTTTTTTTGTCCCAGTATGGTAGAAGGATTTCATATTTTCCCTAACGTTCTATTGAAGTAGTTTTAGCTGCAGTTTCAAAGGTGCAAAGGCATACAGGTTTATGTTTGCTCTAGTCCACCTGCAGGCTCAGGCTGAAATCAGAACTTAATGCCGGTGTGTATATATATATTCATACTATAGATACTGCTATAAATATATATATAGATAATACAGGTACTTCTATAAATACTGGTCTTTTTCGGTAGCTTTGATTGTATATGTTCTTCACAACCTCTTGGAATTACTGCTTCTTCACATGGGATGACTTTAACTGGCAGGGATCTTATAAAACCTAATTAATTTTCCTGTTCTTCTATTTATGAAGTGTCCTAGAAGTACATTACAAAATTAAGTGATTCTCCCATGGTAACTAACAAGCTGAGTTTATCTAGCAGCCAGTCACGAAATACAGTCATATAACTTTGGTTTTAACCAAACAATTTAATAAAAAAAAAAAAAAGAAGCAGAATTTGATTACCAAAATACATTGATCTTTATCATATTAATATCAATGGTAGGTTAACAAGCTAAGGCTAGTTAGACAACCTCTGAATTTCTACGTAGCTTGACACTTCAACGTTGTCCACATCTGAAAATGCATTGTAAATAATCGACCAGCTGCATATGATAAGTCCTTTTAATTGATTCTGTATGTATCCAATATGGATCAAATTTGAATTTATATTGCCAAGTACAACTGGGAGTACTGAAGCTTGCAGAGTAATTAGCTCTTAAAACTGGAGGAAATCAATTGTACCTTCTGCCTCAGCTGTTCTCTCAGCACAAAGGGAAAATTTGGTGTGTACAAGAAGCCCAGCCTTCCCCATGTTTAAAAGGTGTGAAATGGCTTTATGCAGGAGACAAATGACATCAAAGACTTAATTCTTTCACCAAAATATGTGTGTGGGGGGGTGGGTTAATGAGTTATAGACAACAGCAGGCATTCTGTATTTTGGTAGGAAGCTCTAAGTGGCCTCTGAACCCTGGTATGGAGCAGTTTTAAATTCAGTGAAGTTTTCTCCCACTCCTCTTTAAGGTGTGTCCAGCACAACTTGTAACTCATGATCCCTTCACTGCTTCCTGATTATTGATCAGATGAGTATCACTGGCATGTGATGTCAAACGGAATTTAGTGCTTAATATACCCAGGATACCTACCTTGAAAACCTCATTTTTTATTTTCTGTATGAGTATAAATTTAAACTGACTGTAGCTAAAATACAGGATTTCTCTTGATCAATGATTTTGCTCAGTCTGCTCTCTTCCTTTGCTTTTGAAATAAAGCTCATTAAGTATAGGGTTTTATTATCCAGTTGCTTCCTGTAACCTTAAAAGCTATCCAAAGGGAATTTTTATATTTGCTAGCTGTCAGGCAGTTCAAAGGGACATCTTAACAGCTTGAAAATTGAGCTGGGTATTATTTTTGGAGGAGTGAGAGCAGTAAGTATGTTTATCCTGGCAGATGTGAAACTGGTAAGTGCATATAACATTCCATCCTCTTTGTGAGAGGTGAAGAGTGGTTGAGATGTCACATCATTTGATGTGACTTTGAACTTTGCTGTTAAGAACAGGCCTGTTAACATAGCACACCCTACTGATGTTTTTTTGAAGTGGAAATGTGTTCAAGGGCACTGTTTTTAAGAACGGTAGTCATGGGAGAAGAGTTGCCAGCTAAATTTCTGCCGTACTGTTGGTTTGGAATCTGTATTCCTGTGTACCACTGCAGATTAGTTAAAGGCTGAGGGTGTTGGATTCTTCATGTTGGATTTATGTGTAGCTGTCACTGTGTCTATTGAAGACTGTTGGAGTAATAGTTATGCAGCCTTGTAAAAAGTGCAGTTTATCCAGAGCAGGTTTAGAGCAGAGAATTTGTGATGCAAAATGTTGCCACGTGTAGACATAGATATAACTGCAGACAGGTTTGTTCTGTTAGTGCGTTGCATCCACAGTGCTGTAGGAATGATGCGGGTTTAGGCTGTGATAAATCATTCCTTCAGCATATCTTGCACACAGTCAGAGAAACTGGAAAGGGACACAGGGGTGGGGCTGCCAGGAAAGAGAAATCGTATTGCATGTGTATTTTCATGGAGGTTTAACATATGAGAAACAGTTTTTATGCCTCTCTAGTGATGCTGTGCGAGTTCTATGGATTAAGGTGACAACAAGTAGATTTATCCTATCTATCTTTAGAGTAATGAGTTTGATATCATCTCTTCTGATACAGCAAACCTTGATGTTGGAGTCTATGGATAAAAAAAAAGACGAGCCCTGAAAATGTCATGATTTACGCTTACAGGCATATGTGTAGAGAGGTATCTTTGTTCCCAGCATCCTGACAGTCAATATTCATTATCCCAAGATTCAAAATCTCACAGTCTCCTTTAAATTTCTTGCTGTGTCATGGCACTCAGTAGCCGACTACTCATAGCGAGTATGTTCTGCTTCTGGTCAGACCAGGTTGCTCCGGTTGGGTCCTGAAAAGCTCCCAGGATATGGAGGGTGTACGACTTGTTAGTTCTGCAGCTTGAATGTCCTTGTAAGGAAGAGCTTTTTCTTTACATCCAGCCTGAACTCCTTGCTCGGGTTGTGGGTCCATCTTTTTTATTTCCTCCAACCCACTTTAAAATGTGTTAAATGTGTGCCATCTTTCAGTAACAGACTAATGCACTTATGGTCTTTCTCATAACACAGACAAAATGGAATTGGCTTAGCAAATGTTATATCCAAAACATATCTTAAATGTTTTTGGAGTGGTCAGAATCTTGACGAATGGATCCTGAAGTGATCATACTGGGAACCGTTTCCCCCCTGAATAACCCTAGACTGTGGAAGGACAATTTCCACAGACTGCGGTGAAAACAGGATTAAAGTTTGTTTCTAGCTTTTTCAAAAGCAGGGAGGTAATTATCTAATGTCTGACTTATACTTATTTGTTGACTGAATATGCAAACCCTTTATTAAAAAAGTGCTATCCCATTTCAGCAAGTTTTAAGGTACTGCATGTAACTTTTAACATTGCTAATGATGTTTCGTTGGTTTAGTTTTTGCTCAGTGAGCTAATAGCACTGCAATTATTGCATTTACAATTAGTTGTTAGAAGTGGTTCATATGAGCAAATCAAGAAAGAACCAGAGGGGTATCTGTGGGCTGCATTAAGTGCAGGAAGTGTCTGTGTGCAGAAATAGTCACATAAAGGAACTGTAAGCTGTGTGAAATTCATTTTTATGCTGCTCTTCAAACAGGTCTTGTGTTGATATGTGTTCTTTAGCTGCTGTTTTACAAGTGAGTTTGTAATTTAGTCATTGAATAAGATTTCTCTTGTAGCTTGGAATAATGCTGTAGAAATCATTACCAAGAGTAGAGACAATTTCTGAAGCAAGGAATGATGCTGCTCTTTAGATGTGATTAAAAACTCCTGGCCTCATGTGGCTTGGAGCTGTTACTTGAAATAAGAATAATCTGCAAGGACAGCTTCTGTTGCTTCATCTGCAAAATTCAGACTTTTATAATCTAGTTTCCATTCTTTTTCTTTCTTTCTTGCCCTCCTCTCTGCCTGTACTAGCATCCTTATTCTGGGGGGATTCTGAGCCCCTGGCTTATTTTAAATCACACTGGATACAGTTCTACCTCTTCTCACTCTGCACTTGTTTATCAACTATCACTGTATGGCCAGGTGGAGGTGCTCTAAATCATTCTTTAAAAAAAAAGACTTGCAGTAATTAAGAGGCTTTCTAGTTTTGTCCTATTATTTTCTTCAAAAACTGAGACGTGTGGTATTGAGACAAAATAGTATCCAATTGGTGATATAATTATTTTCCCTAAGACAGACAGACAAGAATTTTTAGCACTAAGGAATTAGTTGAGTAGAAATCCATAAGACCTTCAGCTCCCTGACTGTGATGGGAATGCTTCTGGAGTTCTAAGCAAATCCTGCTCTGGGGTGCAGCCTTTGAAGCCATATTTAGCTCTGTTTTATACCCTGGTTATTTTTTCATAAATATAACGAATCTTTGAAGCATTATTCACACTGTTGTGCTGTATTCCCTGTAATTATATAGCACTGGATAGTAAGTTGATACTTAAATCACTCAGTGACATGTATCAACTAAATCAGAATGGAAATCTGCTGTATTTTTTATTCCTAGACAGGCATTGCCTTCGCTACATTTATTTCACATTTGCGTATCTTGTCCTGCTGACATTTCCTATAAGCACCTCTGTCTTTAAAAGTCAACATATGTGTGAGATTGGAATGTAACTTAATATTTGTCAGCTTCCTTAAATTTAAAAAAGGATGAATTTATGCTCAGTTTTTGCTATCATGGGCTTGGTGGGCCTTTCATTAGAGTCTTTTCCTTGTCTGCATTCTTTTATGTGCCTTAAAAAGGTGTGTTACAAAATGATGGACATACAACAGTTCTGTTGGTGTTTGTGTCTTATTTTCAGAAAGAACAATTGGTATTTTTCTTGCATTAAAATCCTGTCACTACTTAAGCACAGCTTATTTCCAGGTGCTTTGTGTACGAGTGAATAATTTGCCCCCAAGTGTTCGAGGTAAGCTAAACAGCCTTCAGAATTTAACTGAAACAAAGTATCTTTGACAGGAAGTTGTGGGTTTGATATTTGAAAACTACTGTTGACTTAGGAAAATATCACTCAAGTTCAGGAGTATTCCTGAGGCACAACTGGAAAATCAACAGTTGGAAGGGACTGTAGTTGTTAAAGCATATTGAGTTTTGCTGTCTGGAGGAGGGTTTATTTGCAAGTAACATTTGATTTATATTTGTTCTTAAGGTAATTCGCTTTCTTTCAGAATGCAGGGACGTTCTGCTCCCTGTGATTACAAAAGAGCTGAAGGAATTACTGGAACAGAAGGACGATCAGCAGCTCCAGGTCCAAGAGAAGAAGCACTGTGTCGAATTACTCAACAGCATCCTGGAGGTTCTGAGCTGTCAAGACCCTGTGAGTATTGATGATGATGGAGATGGCCCAAGCCTATAGTAAGCCTGAGCTGATTAGGTGGTAAATTATTGATGATGATTAATCTCATTTAAATTTTTAATGCAAGTCAGTGGCAAATTTGAACTTTCCTCCTATTTTTCATAAACTTAAATTAAAGGGCAGTTGAGGTTTGAAAGGTGAATTACTGAAATCTGAGCAACCCGATCGAGTTGAAGATGTCCCTGCTCATCGCAGGGGTTGGATTAAGCGACCTTTCAAGGTCCCTTCCAACCCAAACTATTTGATGGTTCTATGATTTTTCTAATTATTCAGAATAAATTCCAAATTTCATCATGTTTCTTTTAGAAAGAACCCTTGTGGTTTCTGAAACAAAGGCTTTTCCCTGTATAAATGTGGTAGGTATGGTTTCCACTTTCAACAATGTCTGGGTAAAACAGAATATTTTGAACTGTATTACATTTGGAGTCTGTAGTTTCTTTCTGAGGCTCCTGAAATTTTGGGACACTGCAGAAATTGCAATCTGGGTTGTTACTTTTTTCTAATTTCAGAGAATATTGAATTGATTTTTCAGTCTCTCACTTTGTAATGAGCAGCAGCTTATTCAACGAAGTTTCTCAATAATTTGAGGAATTTATTCTGAGAAAACCTAATAATTAATTACACTGGGAAAGTTGTAATTTCTCCTGTGAATACCTGCTGATTTTTCCTGAACTATGCTTTCTTGATATGTTCACACTTTTCAGGCTTTGGATAAAGGCAAGTTGTCATTTTAGTAGTTTTTCACTGTGGATCCTTGGGTCATTTCCTAATAACGAAATCATTAGAGCAGTTTTCTTGCTTTCATCTGTTTGCCCAGGGAAATCCTTCCATGAGCTATTTTCCTCATTGTTTTAGATGTAAGCACTTGAGGAGGAATCAATACAAGGTGATACTAAAGAGGTATTAAAGAACATTTGGATATATAAAGAATTATATATATATAATGGATATGTATATATCCAATGTAGATATTGGATATAAAATATATAGAGAATATATATTGGATATAGAATATATAGAGAATGGGATATTGAATATATAAAGAATATGGAATTCTTCAGAGAAATACTGGAAACATGACAAGGCAAAAATTAAAGTTATTAGATCATAAGGCTGTAATGTAAAGCAACCAGTTTTGTTACTGTATCCTTTAAAAGGCAAAACACAGTCATGAAGCAGGATGGAGTAATACTTTCTACACATTTACCACATAAATTAAGTTTATTTTCAAACTTAACAGTTGCTGTCTCTAGTAACAGGAGCTGACAGGTCAAAGACTCATTAGGGCCTGCTGACAATATGGGTTTGTAGCTCCTGTTGGTGTGAGTGAGAACACTGGGCAGAACAGCAGAGGAATTGCTGAGAAGTTAAAACACGTGCGTTTAAAAAAAACGCAAATACATTGACATTCGCTCAAATAGTTCGAAAGTTTCTTTTAAAGAAGGTAAACTGGAGGTTCACTGTGGGGTGTTTGGGTGGCAGCTACCAGCTCGTTGTGTTTGCAGTAAATACTGATGGTTTTCTGATGCAAGGAGAAACGCCCCTTGGAGTAAGTCTAAATCCAGCAGTGGTACCAGGATATGCCAAGCCCTCTGGAGGCATCATATTCCCGAGTGTAAGAAACATTGTGGAATAGCTGGGACATCAACAAAAGAACCAGATGCTTCTGTTGCAAACAGAGCATACCCTGTCATGCCTTCTGGCAGTACAATTGCTGATCAGAGACAATATGGATTTTAGAATGTATTAAAGTACATATTGTGGTATGTAAAAGTGGTTTCTGTAACTACAACAGCAAAACCATCACCAACAGTTTTTCCCCTCCTTGATGGAGAATCTATGGATCATGGTCTCATTTTTTTTAGCTAAATGCTGACCCTGCTTCAGTACTAAAAATCTGCTTTTGAGATGACATATCTGAAGGAGGAAAAAAAAGAGCAAAGGGAGGGAACACCTTCAGTAGAGCAATGTCTGGGGCATCACACAGTCGTTTGTCTGTAAGAGCCAGGGCAGATTTCTGTGAGGTGTAACTTTTCAGCTGAAGTGAGAAATCTTGTTTCAAGGCTATACTTTGTTGGCTGTAGGCAAATGGAAAAGGTTCATTTCATGGTCAGGTTATTGTTTAGGCAGTGTCTTTCAGAATGTCTTTATTCAGTGTGATCTAGATAGAGGGAATTGTTTTGGCAATTAACCAGGTTTTTTCATTTGGGACTGCACTTCAACCTTGAGATGAATGCAATTTTCTATTCAACAACTCCTTCCCTGTAGCTCTCAGCCTCTTTCTAGGAAAATGAGTGATTTGACCTGCGGGGGGAGGAAACTTCAGGCTTTAGTAGCAGAATCATTTTACAATATTGATAACGGTAACATTTTGTCCTTACTTCTTCTGGTATTTCAGTCTCAGTAGGGAAATCTGATTTTGGATCAGTATTTGAAACTTTTTGTCAACTTAACTTTGATACTTTTGGGTTTGATTTATTCAGTGTAAATCACCAGAAATAGAACATACACAAAGGACAGGGAAGAAGCAGTGGTAGTTGTTTTGTGTTCCATGTGATCAAAATTTATCCTGTGAGGTGATCTTTGAAGCTGTTACAGACTTTTTGAAGAATGCATTTCCTTTATCAAACAAAAAGAGATTTTTCATGTTACCAGCTCTGCTCTATTGTTTTGCCTCACATTGTTTGGTGGGTGGGAACTTGTGAACCATCAGACTCATGTGTTCCAACACTGCTTTCCTCAGCTGCTGCCTGGCTGTTGATTCTGCAGGTAGCAAGGATGTTGTTAAAAAGCATTGCTTTATGTTAAGGACTTTATTTGTATGACTAGACAGTCATTGTTGGGTATCTCAGTGAGATATTATGTTTGATTTTAAATTTCCTTTGCAGCAAACAACTTTTGGATATAGATGGCATTGTTTTGACTGAATTGTGTCTGAAATCAGCTTTGTAGCTTGAGACTGTACTTTGACCACCTGTAAAACACAGCTAAATCTCAGAACTGCAGTTAAGTCACTGATAAAGGTCGGGGTGAAATCAGTGATTTTTTGTTTCTGTTTTAGTTTAAACCTTTTCCCTTTTCCCTCTTTGCAACTTTGATATGTGCAATATGACTTCCTAGGGTGACTTTGTCTCTAATCTGACATACTTCCTATAGTTTAATACTTACTGGATCAGAACAAGTTCTTATTTATAGTGCTTACACAATTAAATGTAAGGGCAAATGCTTTCTCTTGGAATGTAAAGTAAAATCCTGGTTGAGACTGTAAGTGCAAGAGAGATGAAGAACTTCCTCCTGTTCTGTCAGTAATTGGCAGCAATTGTATTTTAAGCTGCTTAGCAAACAAGCCTGAAAGCCTTTTAGAATGGGTCAGAAATTTTTAAAGCATTTGCCCAAATTATGGCAGATCTTAAAACTTCAGGAAAAGAGAATTTCAAAGGAGTGTAGTCAGGGAAAACCTGCATGTTCTAGGACCAGTTACCTTAAGGTCTTCTGCAGACACTTTTCAGTCAGAACAATGCATAATTATGAATTATGGTTTTTAAAAAATCCTTATCTTTTCAGATGTGCCTTTATTTCTACATATGTCAGAGAGGGAATATGAAGTTATAGCACTGGGTGCACCAGGGAATGAACACACTGGATCTGGTCTGTATAGAGTTATTTTCCTCTGTGACAGCCCACACAGTGCTGTGGTTTAGATTTGTGACCAAACCAGTGTTGATGGTGGAGCAATTAAAATTTTAGTTATTGCTGAGCAGTGTCAAGGCTTTCTCTGTTTTTCCTCTGCCCCAAGTAGGGAATAGGGTAGAGCTGGGCAGGCGTTTGGGAGAGGACACAGCTGGGACAGCTGAAATGAATGGACTGAAGAGGTGTCTCCAAGTGTATATCTCAAGAACAGGTTGTGTAATATTGCAGTTCCAAAGGAACCATTCAGTTACTCCTTGTGTGCCACTGTCCAAATAAAAGAGCACTCCATCAGGATCTGAAGTGCATGCTTGACTCTGAGACAATGGAATAGCTCTTATTTTTGTTAGAAGCTTAAGTTGTTTAAGCCCTGTTAGAAGCTTAAACAGAAGATGAAAGCTAAATCAAACAGTAACTATTACCCTGCACCAGTATTTTTAAAAAAGAGTGAAATTTTATTTGGTTTGGATTTTCTGTTAACTGATCTGTGTACCAACACGTGCCATCCACCCCAACCGTGAATCTGCAGGTGTTTGAGCTCTGTGGGAACACTCCTCACTGCTGACCCGTGCGAGCTCCGATTGTTCCATGCCTTGGTCACCCAGCAAAACCTTTTCACCAGGGAAGACAAACACACATTTTTGATGGCCATACTTCATTAAATGGAATAGTACAATTCCTGTTTTCCAAGGGAGCATTTATAAATGGTACAAGTTGTTAATTAACTTCTGCAAAAAAGTTATGTTTAATCAAATGAAATGAAGCCAATTGATGGTGGGTTTCCCTATGTCATCCCTGTGAAGAGAAATATGATGTAAGAAAGCACGTGTCGCAGACAGTTGTTAGACTTTCCTCTGAAGCTAGAAACTGGAAGATAAAAGCTAAAATCTTGTGTATAGACAATGTGTGAAAACACTTTCTGTTAATTTAGGAATGTCAGTGTTGAATGCCTAATTGTTTCTTAGATTTTCAAGAAGAAAGGGAGTCTCAGTTTCATAAAGAAACCATTTTAATTCACTTGCTAATGTTTCTCTGAAAAATTCAAAGGTCTGACAGAAAATAACCTCTCCATGCTTGAGCATATCTAATAGTTTTGCAGGAGAGGTGTGTTATGTGCTGGATGTGAATTCAGAGTAGAGCTCCTCTTTAATAATGGAGTCACGGCTAAATGTTCAAACCCATTATGTGGTGGCCTGAACTATTACTAATAACGGTGTAGCACATACTGAAATGTGGCAGTGAAGTTAGATTATATGCCCCCTCATCTTTGAATTAGAAAAAAAAAAAAGGAAACTAATGAAGAAATTAATTCCCTGTGCAAAGCACTGTTACATAGTTTATAAGTTCTGTCTGTTGAATTATATATATATTACTCATAGTGGTAAATAATATTGTAAGAACAACAACAACCAATGTGTCTTCTGTGCAACCGCTCTCAGGTGTAGTCTTGTTATAAATATGGGACTGTACCAGAGAAACTGGAATTTTAAGGAAGAAAACACCAATCACAAATTATTCTGTGAATACTTTTTCATTTATAGAATATAATAACTTCTGAAATGCTGTCACAGCAGAGAAGATCATTTAAGCTTTTGTCTGTTATAGTCAGAGGACACAACAGGACTAAATATAACAGTAAATGAACTGCCAGATGTGAGGGAGGTCCCTGTGGTAAAGCGTGGTGGCCTGATCCAGGTTAATCAGAACGGGAGAAAAAAGGAGGGAAACCCTGAGAGGGTGTCTCAGAGGAAAAACAGAATGAGAAGCAGTTTCTCCTGGAGTGTTATTGGACCTCAGACACCTAAAACATTAAGAACTCCCCATGGCTTCTGTGACTGCGGTGTTCTTTCCAGACTGTACCTGACGTTAAATAGTTGCCTTGTTGGTATCAGCTAATTGGCTTTTTCGGTTAGAAATTCGTTTAGACTTTTTCTTTCTTTGTTGCAATCTGGTTTCCCAAGCTGTCTAGGGATCAGAGTAAGGTCAGTAAAACTGGTGAATATAAGGTTATTCCCACTTGCTCAAGTGTTTTAAATAAATAATCAAAAATCCTTCAGGCAACAAGGTAGCAGTACCTGGGCGGTGACCCTGTTCAGCTTGTGCCCTCCCGGAGCTGCAGGGTTAAATGAAGATGACTTTATTCTTTAAAACTATATCCTTTATGACTGCAAGAATATTCCTGAGCTCCAGACTGCCCTGAGGGCATTGCCAGTTTGCTCTAATTAACTGTTACCAGGGTGTTGCTGTTGAGTTATAGATTATTCACTTACTGGGGGAACACGAGTCCCCTGAGTGAGGGATGGGAAGTGACTGCTGGAAACAAAAAGCAGTTGTGGAGTAGATGAGGCTGAAATTGGACTGTGGCCCCTTGGAATGAGAATTCCACTGAAATGGCTGCAACTAAGGAGCAGTGGGAGCAAGAGGAATTAGTGTTGCTCTTGCAATAGGGTTGTTATCTTATACAACTTGAACTGTCAACATGGAAATAATGGATCTCTTCTTACTTTTGCGGGAGAGATGGTTTTAATACCAAAACTCTATTTTGTTTTTTTTTTTCATTTACAGGCTTCAACTTATCACCATATCCAAGAAATAATGGTGCAATTGCTACGTACAGTGAACAGAACTGTTATTACAATCGGGCGAGATCCCTTAATTGTGAGTAATATTTTAATGTATTTCCAATACTTTTAAGCTGACTTTATAGTTATCCTGAAAAAAATGTAAATATAGTATTTTTGGAGTCCTTGTTTCTGAACTTTTTTTTTTTAATTTCAGATAAAAGGTCTCAAGCTTTACTCTGTTTTCACTCAGCCGTGCCACTGTAGTGTCTTTTGCAGCGTAGTTGTGAGATTTGTATATTCTTTAAAAGAACAAATGATAAACCTGAAGTTAATTGATACTTGCAAAAAGAAGAATGTTTTACAAACCTGCATAAAGGGCGCACTTGAATACATTGAGAACAGTGTTTCCACTAATGTAAAGTGGATTTGTCTGAGTAAAACTAAAAAATAATAACCCCCCCAAACAAACAAACAAACAAAAAAACCCCAACAAACCAAAAAGCTGTTCTGAATAACTTGTATAAACAATTGGCAGATGGAAAAACCCCTGGAGATGTGCTGGCCCAGAGCACGCACTCGAGAGTTTTTGGGAGACATTCCATGGTTTAAGAGTTACATTCAAGGACAGATTCTGCAATTTATTTAGATTTAAATACACACCTCCTGAGCACTCCTCTAGATTCAGACTGTTAGCGAGAAGGCAAGAGAGCTGTGCCCATCAGGGATTCTGGAGCTTGCCCTTCAGACTGTGCTGATGGGAAGATGTACCTTAACTTTTTGTCTTAAGGGATTTACATTATTCTGCAAAATCCATGAGCATCATTGACTTGATTGCTTTGGTCATGAGGCACATTGCATGTCTTTTGAACTGTACTGTGTTTCCCTGGTTATTTCTGTTGGAAAACCAAAATACCAGTTTTAGATCATTGCCAGCCAAAGCATGAGTCTCCTAATGATTAGTCTCCTAACAACTGAGTTCTTCAAAGGAAATATTTGCCAGTGGTTGCTCCAAACTCCCTGCTGGTCCATCTGCAAGTCTGAATTGAGTCAGCTGTTTATCAGAACCTGGTCTGTGTGTAACCCTCGGGCATTTATCCATGGTCACAACAGGAAATGGTTTGGAATGAAGACCAGTGAACCTTTCAGTTCCCTACAGTGTTTGCAAAGGTGTTCTGTATCACAAGGAAAGCATGATCTGAGTGTCGTGGATGGTTTAATCCATCTATTAAGGAGTATTTCTGGATCCCATAAACACCCCACGAAGAAGCAAAACAGAGCTGTAGAGATCCTGCATGAAAGATCCTTCTCATTAGGAAACAAGCTGGTTGCAGTAAATTGAAATGGCTTGGAAAATGTTTCTTTTTTTTTTTTCCCTCTCATCTACTGTATTTTCTTCAGCTGTTTTAACCTAAAAAGAACAAATTCAGTGTGCCTTTTGAAAGGCAGTTTTTTGAATGCTAATTATGCTCACAAGCACCTATGCATATGTGTTTATTGGGCATTTTAGAGGTTTTTCACAGCAGAATTCCAATAAATTACTAAGCTTCCTACAGCTGAGGTAACGCCTCTCAACAGAGTAGTCTTTCACATGTGAAGAAATTGTTTGTAATGAACAAAATAGTCTTTTGCATTTAGAAGGAACTGGCAAAATAAGGTGGGTTTTTTGGTTTTTTTTTTTTTTTTTTTTTTTTTTTTTTTTTTCCCCCCCCCTTTGTTTCATCGTGTTTTTTTTCCAG
>VXAY01002217.1:103852-157296 GCA_013399855.1 Oxyruncus cristatus
ATATATATATATATATATATATATATGTAAGTATTTCCCTTAGTTCTGTAGTGTAGCAACAAATCTTAGTATTACCCCATTTCAAGGCGATCTGTTTTGTCTGTGCAAAATCTTCCTACCAATTAGCAAAATTTATAAGTTGATAATACTGTGCAGAAAGCACAAGAGCTAAACTTTGACAAAAATGCAGCACACAGAGGAATGTCATCTTCAGAAATGGCATCAGAGGTTTTCAAAGCATGAGTAAGAATGCAGGGAAACCTTGGTGGGGAGTTTCTATTTGAATTCTCAGCCAACACCGATATCAATTTTTTTCTGCTTGGGAAACAGAAAGAAACACCTCATACACACCACTTGGTGTCCTGTTAAAAACTGGATTAGTCATGGCTGAGACATTTTATAGCTGTGAGGAGAACATGGTGTTGTACAGCTGAAGGGATATCCAGCCCATGCAGAACTGTGGGAAGGAGAGAAGTACCTGTAGATGATGCAGGCGGTGTTCTGGCAGGTGCTGCAGTTGTTCAGGTCTTGACCAGTGTGGTAGAAGTTACGCCTGTAACAGACAGTAGCTGATGTAAAGTGTATTTATAGATCTCTAAGTCTTTATGAACAAAAAATCCACCACTTCCATAATGCTTACTAAAAATTCTGGTCAGAAGGTTGTTTTAAAAAACACAAACCCCTGTGATTCTTGTCTCGCATCTTTCCCACCTCGTGCTGTTTTGGGATTCTGGTTGTTGGTTCTTGCATGAATATTTGTTATGAAAACACTTAGACATGCAATTGTTTCTTACAAATCCACTTTAAAGTGTTTAAAAATCCATGGTTTTGGTGAATCAGTCTGATCTTTGCCCTTATGCTTTCCAGTCTTTCCTCTTCTTGCGTTTCCTTACTGGAGTATAACAACGTCAGATTTCTACTGCTCCTAGCATATAAATTTGGAGTGTTGAGAACAAAAGAGAAGGGATTTTTATACTTAACACCAACTAGAGCTGAATTATTTTTATCATACTGTTTTTTATCAAACTGTTAGAAACAGTTCGAAGTTGGTGGTTCATTAAGTCTGAAGGATGAGTAACTCATATTTAACCAGTTTTATCTGGATAAGGGGAGAACAGTTGGTAACAAAATAAGTTCCTGACTGTTTTGGAATTAAAGTGGAAGTTCTTCATGTACATCTATACAAGTATTTGGAATGTTAAATGTCACTGCTGGATGATTCTGACAAGATGGATTGAAGCTTCTCATTCAATCCCAGTGTCAAATTTCAAAGTATTTGACAAAAATTTTTCTTTTCAACCCTGTGGTAGCTGAACAGAAATGGATTATAAATATTGCTGGACAATCTGACCGTGCTTCCCTGCAAATTAATCTTTGCTATGGTCAGATTTGCAAATGGAAACACGGATTTGTACTTGGAACTTGTGCAGTCTCTCATCCAGAACTACATGTAGGGCAGAATGAGTGGGGGTTCTTTCCTGTCATTTCTTAAGGAGGCACACTCCAGGTGGTAGCTGGATGAACATAACAATAGAGAAGTGATTGCTTAAGCTGGACACAGACTTGGGTCCCTGCCTCAAATCTTGCCTCTTACCTGAACTTTTGGGTTCTGGGTTGTTATAAATGTTCTTTGCATTTTTGCTCTCAGTATTTGATTTTATCTGTTGTGTTATTAGACAGTCGGTGGTAGAAAATCATATGGAACAAGCTTCAGAGAGAGAGGATAGCTGGAGCTGAGCTGCATGGGAAAAGGTTTTATATGGAATAACAATTTCTGTGGGCCCAGCAGAAGCTGATAAAAGTGTTTTCGCTTTAACAGCCAGATGGACATTACTGGTTAATGTTTCCAGATAAAAAAGGTAATCTGTATGGAGTAAAATCATAGGCTAACTACATTTATATTATTTTAAATATTTAGTGAGTGTAAATTCATATTTGGAGTGTGAGTGGGAAAGTTATTAGTTCACAAGTAGATGAAGTTAACTTCAATTACCAGCTAAAATACTTTGTAAAGGAAAGAATTCTTCGAAATGGGTTTTTCTTTGGTTTTCTGCAGAAGTTGGAAGAAAGTTGGGGCATAAAAAATTGTGGCTTCAGTTAGTTCTATCCTGACAGTTCTGCACAGCCACACAAACCTGTTCTGCCCACATGGGAACACCCAGTGCTGGGTGATGTGAGCAAGGCGTCGTCGTGCTCTGTGCTATTTCTATGCAACTTGAACCCAACCCCCTCAGTGCAGCCTTCTTGTGATGTTTGCCCAGTTGGTGGAAATGTGGAATATTATCTCATTTATTCATTGATTTTAATCAGTAAATACTATTAATACACATGATCTGATTTTAAAATTGAGGTGCTGTTTTATGCACAAAGCAGTTGTGTATAAGTGATTATTCTAGATGCCTAAGCTGCCTGGGCTGAGGATAAAAGTAAATTCCTGATAACATAGACTTCATGTTGTCTTTAAAAAATAAATTAAAATAGAACCTTTATTCTCTTAATACTTTGACAGATTTATCTATGAGTTTTTCAAAGACGAGTTGTTTGATGGATATACTACATTATAAGCAGACAGAACTGTCAAGTGTATTCTAGATGCATTTACTGTAAGTGGGAGATGCTGTTAACGGTGTGGAAAACCTGATCAGGATATTCTGAAACCTGGTTTGAATATAGAATTACCTAGAATTCCTTTTTAACCTATGAAGGTGTCCATTCTTGAGACCTTAGTTGGATTTATAGTATTACTGTTATTTCTAATGCGTCAGTAAGTGTGTAAATGTTGCTGACAGCCTTAGCTACTGACATAAATACAGGTCACTCATTCTTACCAAGCTGCAGAAAGCAGAGCTAGGAAATCTGGGATTCTGAAGTGAGTTCTTCCCAAGAGTCTTTACTCGCTGTGTGTCCTTAGTTCTAATCCTTTTTAAGTGGCTCCCTCTGCTTCCCATGAACTCTTCCTGACACACTGAACCTCTCCAAGTTCACCTGGCATTGTGGCTTCCCCTATTCTCAAGGCATTCCCGTGAAGCAGCTCTGCTGTTGGTGGTGTCATGAAACATAAAGCAGAGTAGTCCCCGAATATCAGCAGGTGCTGGGCTTTAACCACTACTCCTTCTGCTTGTTTGTGGAGGCACTAATGATTTATAGTAATGATTTATAGAGCAGGAGAGTGGCTTTTGTGATATCAACTGTGTCAGCCCTAGGGCTGACAGGGCACTACGTGTGTATCTGACCCTGCCATGGATTTGTTATACTGCAGGAGTACATTGGACTCTTGGGTTTTGATGTTCTCCTGCAGTCACATTTTAGTCAGCTGGAGACTGATAATTTTCAGGTGTCAGTGGCTTCGTATCAAACACCATCAATCTAAATGAAAAAGGGAGTCATTAAGCTGTGTCTCACTGGAACCAATAAAGGCAGTGGCAGCTAAAGCCAAACTGTGCAGAGACTTTCTTCTCTGCTGAGGCCAATTACCACAGAAATGGTGTAAGATGCCTTTTTTGCACACTCATCTTTAAACATCAGAAGAGATATATTTTTCAGTAGCAAAGGTTAAAAGAATGCTAACATCTACTTTACACTTCTGATGAATTACTAATATTAAAAATGCACCATACCCTTCACTCAGCGCTCTGGATTTTTCCAGGTCTTGGATTACATTCAAAAGGACTTTAATCTTCTCCTGGTTGGACTGCAAGGATTCCTCTACAGACTGCAGCCTGCCTTGGAGGGCACAGAGTTCGCCATGTGCCAAGTGAATTTGATTTATTTCACTAATCTCTTTGTTGGTTTGCGGTTTGATTTCATTCCTTGGCAGATAAGACTTTATGTGAAATCCTTCTAAACAGCTGTTGCACTGGGAAGCATCTGACTGGATGGAATTCTTCTGGATTTCAGGACTACACGACAGAGCAGGTTTTGGTGCGTTACTGGTGGGCGCTGACATGGTTGTGTGATCACCTGGTGACGTCAGGCAGCTGGAATCTGGTTTGTGCTCTCCTGCCTGGTGACAGTCTCTGAGGAAACAAGGAGATGAGCTGTGATTTGATGGGGGTGACAGTGGAGCGGTTTCCTCACTGCTGGCGTCTCTGCTGGCTGCAGGCAGCTCGGAATCGCTTTTGCCCACTTCACAAGCAGCAGAATGGGGATCACATTCCCTGCAGTTGGCAGAATTGCTTAGGCAAGGCTCTGCTCTTTCAGACTCAGAGGACAGTGTGCTGTTCTCGTTGCTTTCAGTGCCGTGGATGTCAGTAGAGGAGTGCAGGGAATGACTTGGAATTGTGGCTGTGTCTGGTGCGTCCACGGAAACGTTTCTGCCCTGTGGAAAGCTCACATGTATGTATTCAGGCACCTGTGTGGATGCAGTTGTCTTCTCTGATACTGAGGAATCATCTGAGTAGATGGGCCCGTTGCTTTGTGCTTTTGGTGCTCTTTGACTTAACTGCCCGTCCCCCTCAGTATTCCTGCAGCCATCCTCCACGTGGTTGGTTATCCTCAGGTAACAGAGGTCTGCAGACATCATATCCTGTTCACAGAGACTGCCGTTTACCTGGATAGGATGTGCAGGCTCTGTCGGCATCTCTGTTAATGATTTACTTACTGTCAGCTTCTTCTTTTTAAAAACCGGGAAGTGTTTCCTGAGGCTGGGAGATGTTTGTATGGCGATATTCCGAAGCCCCTTCTGAGCCCTTGGAAAAGTTGGAGAGCGAGTCAGCAAAAAACTGTGATCCCTAAATATCTCTGTTTTTCCAGTTGGGAAAGCCGTGTCTTGGGCGGGATGAGCATCCAGCTCTGCCTTGGTGCTCACACCATCATCCTTGAACCGGACTTGCTGGGATTTGGTCCTGCGGTGCTGGGGGTGCCTCAGGAAATCCGCAGAGTCCAGGCTGTTCCTTTTCAGCAGCACTGGGCGCATTTTCATGTTTTGCTGGGCCATTGAATCACAATTTAGAGTCTGTAGGTAACGTGTTTCCTTGCGACCCATTTCATTTGTCATTTGACCTGTATGTTAAGACTGTTCCCAAGATACAAATGAACACTTTACTCCTGGAGCTGATCATTCTTCTCTTTGTCATCCCATATACTTTT
Organism: Oxyruncus cristatus; assembly: GCA_013399855.1. Taxonomy (NCBI): domain Eukaryota; kingdom Metazoa; phylum Chordata; class Aves; order Passeriformes; family Cotingidae; genus Oxyruncus; species Oxyruncus cristatus. The sequence goes on from VXAY01002217.1 coordinate 108,941, forward strand.
CACTGACATGCTCTCCTCAGGGATCTTCGTTCAAATTTAATTGCTGATTAGACCAAACTCTCAGATAAAGAAATTAAATAGAAAATTTACAGAAAGATTTCTTGTGGCCAGGGAAAGCAGAAACCCTGGTGTCTGAAGCTAACATGATCTTTGTATTACAAAGCTGCCACAGGCTGTTACACTTACGGTTAACTAATTTCAAGGTAAGGTTGAGTCTATGGCTTTCCTGGTGGCTCTTGTTTGACAGCAGCTCTCCATTAGTGATCCAGCTTTTTTTATGATGGACCAGTCAGATATGTTTTATTTGCATGTTTTCTAAACAAGAAGCATAATAACTTTTGGGAGCATTTTCCTTTCTGATGCATAGATTTACTGCTGGAATATATCCCTTTATACCAAACTGAGTTGCTTTCTTTAGAGAGAGTTTTTCTTCTTCAGCCATCTTTTTAATGTTCCGGTTGAAATTAATCTTCCCGAACAGTTAAGCAGAACGTAACCACTTCTGACCAGGGGAAAATCCAGCATCCAGTGGGATTCAGTGGGAGAAGTTACTGATGTGTAACCACTGCAGTTCTTGCACATACAAGGCCAATCATATCCAAGGGGCTGGTTCAATTCTGTCAGTTCAGTTCCGTGAATACTTTGGCACCAGAAGAGAGGTCCAGACCAAATAACCAGCAAATGCACAACAGACAATGGTTCCTGAAAAATAAAAGGACAACAGCTGTAGCTGAACAGTCTGGGAAACAGGGTAATTTCCTTCTGCTGTCTCCCAACAACTTTTTATCTGCAGTGGTTCTGTAACTTTGGCAATGAGATGGTGGTATAGAAATTGAAAAATGTTTTGTAATTTTGAGGTACCTAAAATTTTTTTTCATATGCAATACAATGCCAAAAAAAAATAGATATATGTATTTATATCCAATGGATATAAAATATCACAGGCCTGAATCTGAACCCAGACACAGACCTTAAGACTTAGATTTAATAAATGGCCACTTAATCCCGTTATGGATGAAAAATCAAACAGATACATGTACAAATATACTCAGTTTGTGTGGAGGAGACTGGGCTGGAAAGCTCTGGTTTGCCACATTTGTCCAGGGCTTATCATGGAAGAACAAACATTGAACATTTTGAATGGCCACTAAATCTTCCATTTCTTGAAAACCAGTCAGGACAGTAATATAGTCACAGTAAGATGTGTGATAGATTTCCTCACAAATGTGAATTGTTCTACCCCAATCGTTCCAGAAGACTCTGAGCCCTGGTTCAGGATGTGCAATGAGTAGTGCTGGACCAGTAGCAGATTTTAGCTGCTCCGTTTCAGAACTCACACATGAGATGTACCTGAATATCAAATATTTTTCCTGTATTAAATCTGAATCTGGTTGCTAGAACAGAATAGGGATAAGAGGAGAAATTTATGCAAAATATGGGACATATTCTATGAGATTTTTAATAATCCAACAGAGTTCAGTTTTAGGATTACAGTGATTTTCAAGGTTGAGGCTAAATTCCCAACATAGTGCTAATTTACCATTAACTCTGTTCTCTGTTAATTCACTGCTCGTTTCATTAGCCTTAGCACTTCCATTAGCTCAGAACCTTTTATTTAGGGTTTTAAGCATTAAACAGATGTTACCATATTTAATTTAGGAGAATTGATGAGATGGGTGCAGTGGGAAAGATCTTGTTACAGAATATAGCAAACTGTTCTGTGGCATCATATAACATTTTGGCACTGTAATATAATTTAAGCAAAGTAATAATGTGATATTATTCTATTATAAAGTTTTAGAAGAAAATGAGTGTTGGATTATTTCTCTGTGGAGAGAAATGTCACATTAAATATTGAGGGAATAAATGTGTGCATTAACACCAAATTTTACTTTGATGATATGCAAGAATTAAGTACTGAAATCACTGTAGTGTTTGTGCACTGGAAAACAAGTATCACAATAAACAAGTCCAACAGTTTCTGCAAATAACATTCCACTGCCAAGTTCTGAATTCTCATATCATCCACTAATTACTGGAGACTTTTTACAGTTTTGTTTGAGAATTTATCCAAATATTGCAGAAGCATTCTCCGCTTCCCACCACAGCTGCTGTGCTCCAGGCAGATGGGCTACTTTGAAACTTATACTTGCCCAATTAAATTCAGAAAGAAGCTTTGGAAAGCTAATCCTTTGTGTTTTAAATACAAGTAAAAAGCCCTTAAGGGTTTTATGAGAGCTCTCTCCTTTGGCTGTAGAGGCATGTGAGTGAGATTCCTGCATTCTTAATTTGCAAATTGCTATTTTAACTCTGTTGATTTTTAGCTTCCTTGGCTAAAGTCTCCAATAGTCTGGAGATCAGACAAATCATAATGCAAGTTTGGATGCTGTTATTTATATTGAATCAAGCTGAAGTAGAAAATACATGGGTAGGAATGCTCAACTATTGGGATTGAAAACCCAAACTGGTGAATTTCAGTGAGTTATAGGTGTCTGTGCCTGAGTTAACAAATCAGTGTAACGCTGCCAGTTACTCAGTCCAAATAACATTTTCCCTTGCCCAGGAAGTAATTCCTCACTCTTTTCTGGCACAGCAATTTACAGGCCTTGTTTTGCTACTTATTTCACACAGAGTGAAGTATGAAAAATTCTAAGGAGCCATTTTATAGAAATGTTTTCAATGCATTAATTTGACTTCCGTCACTCCTAACAAAAAGCATGAGTTTTGAATTTATGTCTTGTAATAATAACAACAGTTTGGGTAGTAGGAATTTCTTGGGGTGTAATGTGTGCCATGGTTTCACATCCAGCTCTCCAGCGTCTTCCTCCCCATCCCTTCCCGTTCCTGAGGCAGGAGGACATTTCATGCTTCACTTTTCAATGTTTTGAGGATGTCAGTCTGACTGATATTGGTGCATTTTTGACTTCTGGGCTTGGCTGATACTGGTAAAGCAAATCTTGCCTTTTGAGGTCTCTCCCTGCCTTGTGCACGCATCTCTTAATGGCGGTAGTTACTCTGCCTTGGAAACTTAGTTTTGCTCCAGTGTACCTGTAATAAATGAATTGCCTGGAAAAGGCCCAGGTGCAAATCCTGCCCCCCTCAAGCAACAATGGCACTGGTTTTCCAACCTGAGAATTGTGGGTTTGAGTTCTTAGAAATGCACACACAGCTCAGTTAGAGTGCCAGGAGGGAGAAATTTGACAACAGAGATAATCATATTTTTTTTTTATAATTATTCTCCTGTCTTTCCTGCCTCTGCCTTCCTGATTTCTTCAAGAGAGTCAAGCACATTTTTTGGTTCATATTTCAGTCTAATGACTGAAGCGGTGGGTAGAGGAGTGCAGCTGCTCAGGATAAATGGAGATTATGGGGAATTACATGAAGGGGAAAACTATGCAGCAAAGGACAGTGGGGATTTTGGAAGAGTGCAGATGTGTCAGAGTGGCAGTTCTGGGCGTTTTCTGCAGTTTGTGCAAAAAGTTAAATATTTGACGTGGTTTTCAAACTCATTCACCTGCAGCTGGTCACCTTCATTTTCCATTTGACTGGTTTGCTCAAAAAACAAATGTTTTTCCTTACAGTGAGTGTGACATATTTGTAGTATTTTGGACTGTCTTTATGCATGTTTTAAGGCCAATACTTCTTGAAAAAAAAAAATGCTTGAGCAGATTCTCGTCATTAAATGTCACTGGGTAAAAGCACTTTGTGAGAGCTTTCCACAGGAAGATGATCAGTGTAATTTTCCTTCTACTTCTGAGCATCTGCACTTTGAATTTCCCAATTCCCTCTATGGCAGAGGGTTGGAACAAGGTGATCTTTAACATCTCTCCCAACCCAAACTTTTCTGATTCTATGAGAGCTGACAGAGCTGTAATAACTGTAAGATAACATATTCAGACTCAGCAGTTTTCTGTCATATCTGATTTGTGTTTCATCCTCTATAATATAGATTTTCTATGATGTGCAGCTAGATGGACATTTTCAGTTTAGAGAGCCAGCTTGATGTATTTCATTACGGTTTCCTAGGTGGGAGAATCATGATCCTCGGTTTCTAAGGAATTTGTGTGACTGTCACTGTCCCTTCATGTTGCAAATCTTTCCAGTATTTCTAAAATATTGTTGGGACAAGAGGCTGCACGAGCTGGGGACCTTGTGATCTGTGTGCTTGAGCTCTCATTCCACGAGCAGGTTCACCCCTGCTTTTCAAAAAGAAAAATCAGTGTCTGAAATGCAACTTTTTTTACTTAACAAGGCTGAATTAAGGCTCTAAGTGCATTGGTTTGGATTTGCTTTACTTCCAGTTCATTTTATGTCTCCAACCAGAAATTTCAGCATAGCTGTTGGCCAAGCTGATTAATTTGGCTCATGTTGGTTTTATTCCTCAAAACAGTGAGAGATGTTGAGGACAAGTTTAGATGCGTTTCTGAAATCCCTGGAGACTGCAGTGAAACATAAATCACCTGCTAGCAGGGAGAGCTAGAGATGGATTTGAAACCATTAGAACTGGATGATGCTGAAAATTCTCTCCTTCTCCCTTTTCCTGCCCTTCCTTCTTGCCGAGGGAAATGGATGGAAATGTGCTGAAAGTTACTGGTGAACTGCAAGGAGGAAGATTTTCAGATGAAAATGCATGACAGATGCAGAGCCTATAAAGTAAAATCAGTCCTGCAGAAGTGCAAATGTGCAGCTTATTGTGATACACAGGAAAGAGCTGGCAGGGAACAGGAACGATGAAACTGCTGAGAGAGGTTTTTAAGTGGCCTCTGTGTCCAGGGACCGGTCGTTGATCACAAAGAGTCTTATTGCTTTGGGTCCCACAGAATAAAGCACATTTTATGAAGGTAAATATGTTTATTATAAGAGATGGAATAATTGGTGTAGCCTAGTTTTGTGTCTGGAGTTTTCTCCAGTGCACAGCTTGGCTTGTGTAATATTCTTCTCTCACTTGCTCTAATTGGGCATACACAGAATTCCAGGTTCTGATGCTGTTCAGGGCCATAGAGGAGTTCTCTGCCTGTTCCTCTGCGTGCTCAGATCTTCCCCACAACACTGGTTTGGTTAATGCTGAAGGAGCTTTACTTGGGTTTGCCTGAGAAACAAGGACTGAAGAAAAAGGCATGAACTTTTTTTCAAGTCCTGCTTTGTGAGCCACCTCCAGGTGGGATCCAGGTGACTGGGGAAGAGGTACAGATAAGGAACATGGGGTAGGATGTGTAAGCTTCTGTCCTCAAACAGGGAACATTTCAGTGCTGGCAGAGATTATAGGGTTTTGTCTCTGGTTAATTTTACAGCAAGATTTGAAAATTACTTCAGGTTGGTGAGACTGGGTAGAGAAGATGCTGTGATACTTACTGCAGCAGAAAAAGGGACTTAGCTAAGCAAGATTTAGGAACGAAATTGAGGGTGGTTTGCCTATAATTTGACTGAGATGATGCAATGCCATTCTGCATGAAGTGCTGAAGATGCACTGAAAGATAAAGCCATGATGATCTCACTTCTCCATACAACTTTCAGAACTATGATAGTCAAAATTCCTTTATTCTACTCCAATAAAAGTAAAAGCTCTTTTCCTTTGAAAAGACGGTACATTCCATTGGCTGTTTCAGGAAGAAAGGCTTCATGGATTAGGAAACGTTGTTATCTCAGTATTTCTTCTGGAGCAGGCACTGAAATTTCCACTGGAAATTGTTTTGGTGGTTTTTAGTGTCAGGAGGTAAGATACAACTCTTTATTCACTTAAGAGGAAAGTATTTCAGTCACACATTTATATATAGTACCCAAGCTGCACTTTTTTTTCAGTGTTAGTTTGCAAAGACAAGTGTACTTAAAACTGAGAAATTTCTCTTGCAGAACTGCTTGAATGCCTCCAGGGAGATGGAAGTTATCCAACGTGACAGGTTGGGGAGCTGGAAAGTGTCCAAAGAGCTGGTTCATATCACAAAATTTCAGCGCTCTTTCTTAGCAGTTCGAAAAAATACTGCTAAGTACTTGATGTTTGTGTCACAGCATGCACACATCTTACACCTTGGCTTACTCTGGGTTTATGTTCGGGCTTTATAAAATGCTAACTATGTGATACAGTTCTATAGGTAACCTGTGCCTAGGCAGGTTTACATGTCTGTGTGGGTATGACAGAGGCCTCAGCAGTTTGGTTACAGGTGGATTAGTTCATAAAATTGACCTTTGGAACTTCCTCTTGGGTTTCCAGTTGTAACTATGCCTGGTAGAACAGCCAACCTTAATATTTTTCCTGAGCAGCAAACTTCAAATCCACATCTGCGTGGTTCCTGGGTGACATGTTGCCACTGCCCAATCCCTTTCTCCTGATGAGACACTGCTATAGGAAAAAACACTTAAAACCAGAACCAAATACTTGCTGAAGACTGTGATTTCTATACTTGAGTTGTTTTCATCATTACAATATTCGTTTACTCCTAAAACCCAACTTTTGATTGCTGCAGCCCCTTTTTTCTGACTTTTTTTCTAATTAATTTATCACTTCCAAGCAAGAGTGACGTGGCAAAGCCGAGTCCCAGAGTGTTTAGCAGTGTGCTGTGCTGCAGCTGTGTGTAAAGCCCTGCAAGCACTGTGTTTGCAGTTATGATTCTCTGTAACTCCTTTTTTTTTTTTCCACTTCAGTTCGTGGGAGTATTCAGTAAATGTAAGGAGTCAACTGTTACTCTCACTTGTATCACAAGGCTGGATATATCGGGAGGCAGTGAGAGAGGAAACCGTGCCAGGATCTTGCTGAAATACATTCTCCCATGGCTTCTGTGTTTCCTACGGAAATATTGAAACCTGTGTGCGAGGATTGTGCCAGATCTCATCTTGGTAATTTCAAATCTGCAGCTTGAGGTTTTTTTTTACCCGTGTTCCTTCAGGCCAGGGAATGCCGTCGGAAAAGCAAGTGCCCTGTATTTCATCCTCCTGAGATGTACTTTGTGTGCTCAGCTGAGCACACCTTGCGGTACCTCTTCCCAGATGCCAGTTTTGAAAAACATTTCCGGTGTGGGGGAATTGAGTTACTGCAGCTTAGACTGGGTTACCAGAAACTGGCTGACAGTAAGTGCTGGAGAGCCTGGAATTATGTTTATTGGCTTTGGCAGGGCAGACACAGAGAGTGACATTTCCCACAAGCTCCCGACTTCTGGTGGGAACAGCTGCAGGTGGAGGGAGAAAGTAGGCTGGGATATAATGAGCTGGGGACTCCTCCAAGAAAATCTGTTCTCAGTTGTGACCAGGGCTGCTTTGCAGGATCACAGGGAGCTTTTCTCGGGCTTTGGGGTTTTGCAGTGTAACCTGCTAAGTCAGTAATGCATTGGCATGTCTGCTCTTGGAATGTTTGCAGAATGAAGTAGTGATACAGTTGGCAATAAGGTTGGTAGTGCAGGTTTTGTATGAGTTCTGTGTTATTTTATCCTCAGCCTGTCAGGAGACAGAATTATCCATTCTGAAGAGGGACCGTTGTGGAGTAGAGCGAGAGAGAAACCTCTGCTTATTACAACTTCCTGCTATAAGTAATTTTAAATCAAAATATTTTGATGTTGAAAAGTTCATTGACAGGTATTTTGGGGGATTATAATTAAATACATGAGAATTACATGATCAGGAAGCCTTTTGGCATGTTTGCTCCCTTCCTTTGACTTTGCAGTTGCAAATTTTGGTTCTATTTCATACTCTCCATTGGGAAGAAATTAAGGAAACTCGAAGTTCGGGTTTATAAGATTTACAAGTATTTGGTAAAAACACAACCTTGAGTATCCTGATAGTCTATTTAATGTTGCTTCATGTTGCAAATAAATAATGGGAAGGGACAACACAGGTGTATCTAGCTGTGCTTGTGTCTGCAATACTTCTCTTTAAAGCCTTGAGAACAGCTGCAGGTTTAGTCTCTTTTATGAGCATTATGAAGGTAATTTTTTTCAGCCGTGTTTTCAGTCTGCCTCACCAACTTATCTATAATTCTCTGTGACTTTATACTGTCATTTGATACACCACTTCTGTCCTGTATATTTTAATGCTCTGCAGTTTAATGCTGTTCGTGAGGTGCACAGATTATTGTTATGCAGAGCAGGTGCCTTTAAAAATGAATTGTGGCATCGTTATTGCCTGACTGCTACCCTTTCTAAAGGTGGAGAAGAGTTGCTTTTGAAAAGCTTTGCTGTTTTTTGAGGAGAGGATTTGAAAGAAGCCCACTTCAGTTAATTATTTATAGCCTGAGAAATAATGTAGCCTTTACAATTGCTCTCCAAACTTTGCTCCACTCCCCACGCTGGGAGCCCCAGCCATCAAAAGAAAGCTTCTCTGCAGCTCATGCTTTGACACAGATACCCTGTCGAAGTTACAGCATTATTATCATGTGTAGCATTATTGTATTATTAATATATTTATGACTAGATACTGGTTTTTTTGTCAAAGCAATGGAATGAAAGATCAGTCAAATCTTGCCCCACTGGGTTAAGACAAACAACTAATTTGTTCTTCACACTTTCTAAGTTATGACATTATTATTGTGAGTAGCATTATTTTATATTATTAATATTTTTATCCTTTTTTTTTTTTTTGGTGGTTACTGCTGGCTTGGGACACCTTATGAAAGTTAAAATTGTCTTAGTTCTAACAGGAACTGAGGAATGGAGGAATAGAGAGTGTTCAAAAAGATGCCAAACAACTTCTTTCTTAGTATTTAGAAAGAAAAGGTGTGTTTCTTCTTCATCCAAAGCTTGTTTATTTTTTCATGAAGTAAGTTGAAAACAGTCTGAGTTACATAGGGACTGCAACCCAAATGCCCTTGAAGCCTGAAGGGCTCAGGATGAAGTGGTGAAAACCCCCCAGACAAGAAGGATGGATTTATAGTTATTCTATCAGCCTTGTAACTGTTTTTGTACATTCAGCTCTTAATCTTGGTAACATTCCCTATTTCTTTATATCAAAGAAATATTAATGTGAAATGGAGACTCAGCAGTTAGAAGTTGTTATTGGAGATGTCACAACACTCCCAACGAAGGGCTGTGATTCAGTGGCTGGGGGTCTTTGGCACATGACTGCACATGGAAACAGAGGATGGAATTCTGTGCAACTCTGTCTTAGGGGATAAAATAGTGTGTGTGGTGAGATAATAAATTGATTATCATGTTTAAAAGTAATTCATTACAATGGCAGAAAAAGTGAGGTGATGATACCCTAATATGTGTTTGAGAATGAGGAGAATCATAACATAATAAAGTATCATATAAATAAATATATCTCCTGCTGGGTGCATTTAGAATCAGATGGATCTCGTGCCCAGTCTGTCCTGAAGTGTGTCCAAAAAGCAAAGGTTTAGAAAACCATAAATCACAGAAGTGTAAACATTTCACTGTCCTCCTGAGAAAAGTGATGCTTAACCTTGTTGAGTTTCTGACGTGACACCACAGAGCAATTAAAGGGTGGTGACCCTTTAATGATGGAATCACCAAAGGCAAGGTGAACATCTGTGGGCACACCAAGGGCTCTGATCCTTGCTGAACAAATGAACAACACAAGCACATGTCCCAATGATGTCAAGGGCAAAACAAAAGCCTACTTGTTTCTTTGCCTTTTCTCATGTTTCTTAATGCCTGGATCTCACACCTCATTTTACGTCTTGTATAAATTCAAATTTTATTTTTGGCTTACGAAGTTATATTTAGAGAGTTGGAGAAGTTAGTAACTGGTAGATGTGTCTGATAAATCTGCAGTGTGCTGAGCTGTGTGGCACTTGCTTGTCACTCGGTGTTGGGGTATTTGTTATTCAGCCTGTACTCAGCCTGGCAGTTTGGAGAAATCCAGGAGTTATATACGGGAACTGCAATAAGCCTGACTAAAAAACTGCATGGAAGTAAGTATCTTTGAGATAATTTGGCATTCTGAAATTATTTTTCCACAAGGAGACAGGAATATAAAACATATGCAGCATTCTCTATGAATTAATAGAAACTTTAGTTCCTCATATGTTGTGAAATATGTGAAATCCTTAGAAAGCAATATGTAAGTTCATCACATAAGCAGATACACATTGCCTTAAAATCACATTCCCTGTGCTTTCTGATCCTCTTCTAAGCACAATAATGCACAATGGCCTGAGTAATTAAGCCTTTGACGTGATTTTATCATCTCTAGCGAGCTGGAGAAGAAAAGAGCAATCTCTAAAGTAGTTGCATAATATGAATATGGCCTGCCCAGCTCCAGTGTCTCAGGAACAAAGATGACCTCTCTTCTTTTTTGTATCCCTGGAATGTTCTCCTGGGGCCTGTTAGTGTAATATCAGCAATTTTACAGAAGTTCCTTCCCTCCTTCATTATGCCTTACGAGCAGTGTGTTGCCCCTCTGGCTCTGCAATGAGGTTATTTTCAGAAGATTGCACTGTTTTTTATTTTAAAGAATAATTTAATTGTAAAAGGTCTCCTTGGGAGTAGCTTTAGGTTTAATTTGGGGAAGCAGCAGTGTGATTGAAGGAAAATACTGAAATGTGGTCCTGTGTCATTTAGAAGGCAGATAAAGCATTAAGCAGATAGGTGTGGTTTGTGTCTCATTCCAGATGTGACTAGAAATGTATTTCCCCAATGTTTTCCGGACAAAGTTAAACAAGAAAACAAATGAGTACCTTGCCACAAAGCTGAGTAGGCCAGGCAACCAAGCATCTGTTAGAGAAGCTTGGGTTAGGATTATCAGTGTGTTTAACAACATAAAATTAGGTGTGTTTTCAGTTTCGGTTTGTTTTATTTGTTTGGGGTTTTTGTCCAGTTAAATTAAAAAAAAAAAAAGAAGACAACACACTTTAAAATATTGGTAGAACCCCCAGAAATGTTGCTGGATGTAATCTGTCAAGATTGCATTGTTATTCCCCTAAATTCACAAAAATACTCATGAGGCAGGAATATAAGGCTGCCTGACTGGTAGCCTGAGGGCGTGTGTATCCTTGTGTAACAGGAATTGACCCAGTTCAGTGGGAACATCCTTTCCCTTTTTTCGTTTTAAAACAATACATTTCATACATTGATGAAGATGTCTGTGTTCCTGGTATTACTTGTTTGGGGAATAGCTTCCAGAAAACCACAGAGATTGCTGTTGCAATAATTAAGATTTCTGCTAGCAGACTAACAGGGCTTATTCACGCCCTTTACATGTCCCTGGGACACCCGAAATGCTGATGTGCCTGAACCTTTCTTGGGGGATCGCTCCTGGTAAGGGGCTGGAGCCAGCAGGGGAGAAATGCCTTTGAACAGGGATTGTATTGGGGGTTTCTCAGCTGCTGGCAGTGTCCAGGGTAACTCACTCTGCCCACTGTCCTTACCCTGTACAGTTATTTTCTTCGGTTGCTTTGCCAGCAAAGAGCCTCCTTGTAGGGACACACTGCTGTGAAATCCTGAATAGTGTGTTCTGGAATATAACAGAGTGAAAGTTCTTTTTTTTCTCTCCTGCAAAATCCTGGTGAGCACATTCTTGGTTTCCTGTTTTCATGCCCGAATGCTCTGTTCTTCCAGAGCATCTGTGCCTTGAGCTCTACAACCTGCTAAGGCCGACCTAATGTCCTGGAACCCTGGAATTGCAGCTCTGTCATTTAGACTTTTATGATAATCTGGAAGGCATAAGGAACTGCTGTTCCTGTATTTCAATTTTCCTCCTTCTCTCTTGCCTTATTCATTTGGCATCAACATATGTGCAGTATTATTTCTTCTCTGGTTTGATTTTTTTTTTTAAATAATTGATTCAAAACTATTTCCTAAAAAATATTTAAATATTGTAATGTTTGTTCCATTTAACAGTCTTTGAGGTCAAGATGTTGTGCCAAGGAGAGATGAAATAAAATACACTGTTAACGTATGTGACTACAGTGCCATTTTTAAAAAAAAACAAGATAAATGACCTTGGTATAATAGTAAATGCTCTTTTTGTAACATCCTTTCTAAATATAAGAAGTTCTATGGGAAAGAAATCTTTTTTTTTTAGGAAAGATATTTAAGAAAAAATAATCTACATTACTGGATTGCTGGCACTATGCCCTGCAGTCCAGGAAGTCCTGGTTTAAGATAAAAAAATCTTAGTAGCATCCTTTAAAATAAAAACTGAGCAGCACAAGTTCCTTTTTTTTTTTTTTTTCCCTTAATAAACATGCCTTGAAAACTGATAATGATCCAAATAGGAATTTGATTCTAGTCTCTCCAGCTTTCCAGACTCTTGCCTTAATACTGTAATGTTGCAGCCAACAGTTTGGGGAGCCTTTGACCAGGAACCACAGAAATAAATCACGAGATCCACGTCTGGGAAGCTGAAATGTCAAATTCAGCTTAATGGGTTTGTGCTGACTTATATGGGAAAAGGATTTGTTTATTATGTCACCAGGATATCATTAAAAATATATGTTAAAATATCTTACAAATTCTTTTGACTCTGGCATGTTACAAGATGTTCTATAGAATTAAAAAGACAAAAAAATTGCTTTCTTCATAAACAGCTCCCTTTGTGTCACTTCAGAGGAGGGGTATAATAAGTATGATTCTACCAACCATGATCTAATCAGCTTTTATGAAGAGCTTCCGTGGCACAGCTCTGAAACTGCTATTAAATCAAATACTACTAATATGGAAAATATAGTTGAGGTGTAGGTCTTAATAGTTCTAATCATAACTTTTTTCCTGTATGTGTTGTTAGATATATACTGATGCTCCCACACATTCTGTATTGCAGTGACTAATCATAAAAATAAGAGGTTTATAAGTTTAGGAGATGCATACACTAAATATCAGAGGCATAACAAATTATATTTTCTGTCTATGCCATTTCTCTGCCCTCTGACTCATGAGTCTGCTTATATATGGGTGTGATCCTGATTTTGTTTGTTTTCTGCTAGGAATGCAGTTCCGTAACATGTGTTTACACTCATTATTCTGTTTGCTCTGCTCAGGAGAAGGTGTGAGCACCCTGGTTTGTTAGCAAGACAATCTATTTGGATTAAATCCTAGTTTAGTGGTTAGGAAAACTAAATCTCTGCAGATAGCCCTGAATATTTTGGCAGTAAAACAACACAAAGAAGTGTCTTTTTGGCATATAGTTGTTGTGCTCTGAAGGAGTTCAGATGGTCAGATGACATGGCACTACATCATGTTTTCGTGGCTGCGTTTGCAAAATTGCTGGAAACTGTTTGAAAGCCAGTCTGTGTTTGGGAAGACCTGTTGGAATAATAACCAGTTATTCTGAGAAGGATTTATGTTTGGGGTTTTTCTGAGAGAGGTGAGTTGAATTTCAGGCTAAAGACATCATTTGCTGTCAGAAGGGTTTAATGCCCAGGTAGCAGAGGTGTCACCTGTGAGCAGTGGGATGTGCTTTGAGAACAACCAGGAACAGGAGTTCAGTCCTGTCCTTTTGCAGTTTTTTAGGGTTTGGAGGCTCCTGGATTGCAATCATGGAGTAACTAAGGGGCAGTCACGCTCCTGATGGAGCACAAGTCAGGGCACTCTGGAATTCCATGTGCATTTCTCTTCACTGGCAAAACTGCTGTCCCAGCTCCAGAGAGCAGCCCCAGAGTCCAGTTCAGCATCTCCCCAAGCAAGTACAGCTTTAGAACTGTTGACCCATACAAATTAAGCCACTTCCCCAAACACTGCAGTCAAAAGCAGTAATTTATTTAAAAATAAATTCCAAGTATTTGGTAAGTGTAGCGTTTGTATTAAGAAAAACGAGGTGCTGTTCAAATTCTAGCAGTTTTCTTTATTAATTTGAGCTGTGACTGTTACTTATTTTCTCTCCTGTGCTTCTGCAAGAGTGTTTTGTGTATATTTATATGGTGATATATGTATCCTTAACTGTGTAATTAGGAGTTCATCTCCTCTACTAATGACCTTACTTTTTAAAGGCTTTTGGCTGGTTTCTCTATTTGTCATTAAAAAAAAAAAAAAAAAAAGAAAAAGAAAAAGAGGAAGAAAATTCCCTGATTTAGTTACTCAAAGAAATGTCACCTCCCATGTTCATTCGAGTTTTCTTGTAAGTACAGAACAAATCCAGCTCTCACTGGGCTGGTGCACAGTTATTAAAGGAGCATTCCTTCTTCTGCCAGAGCCCAGGAAAACATGTTAGTATGAGAGAACCTCCCTAAAAAAGTTTAGCTTCTGCACAAGTTGTTGGTGCAGACAATGATATTTGGGAAATTTCTCTCTATGCTACTGTAGTTTCAAGATAATTTGTTGCTGTTACTTCATAATTGAGACTGAATCAGCTGGGACATCTTAGAAGTGGCTCCTTAAAGAGACCCACACCTAAGGAGGAGGCACATTTGGCAGTGGCTTGTGGAATACCCACTAGCAGGACATTCTGTAATTATTGGATTTTTATCCCTTCGTGTCTATACATGTGTTTCCACGGGCTTTTCTTTCACTGAGTATTCCCTATGCTTTCCATTAAACAACTGACCCAAGATTCAATATGGAAAGCTCACTGTTTTAGAGATATATTTCTTTTTTGCTATGAAGTTCTTTAGCCACTTACCCCACTAGCCAGACTCCAAGATTTTTATCATGCTTAAAAGTGGAACCCACTGTTACATAAGCACTAAAAACCCAATATAAACTCCTATTGGATATAATTTAAATATGAATAATAATTCAGATACAAAATAAAGCTGTTCCAACAGTTGCTACTTGCTGTTAAATCCGAAACAAACAGTGGGCAGATTTGTCAGTGTGATGGATGTGAGTTGTTGGAAAATGATTTTTATTGGGCCTTATTTTCTTTGTAAGATCAATTTAAAAGTAAGAAGAATGTTATGACTTTCAGTAGTTTTAAGCAGAAGTATTATGATGAAGCTTTGTTTTAACCATTTACAAATATATTATATTAGTCTCATCTCTGATTGTGTAGCTGAAATGTAATTTAATTTTTCTGTGTTCAGTGAGTGCAGCTGAAAAAAGAGCAAAATCAAATAGAATGGCTTAGTTCTGGGAATACAGGAGGTGGCTCTGTTTAGTTTTAAGGAAGTGAATCATCATCCAAGACATTCAGCTTCACAATGTCTGTAAATTTAAAATATATGGCTCAGATGTTACTGCACTTTCATGAGTTTAAATTGCCCAGTTCTGCCCTTTTGGACCCCGGTGCTGGTGTCCCTTGCAGCTGACGTGTTTTGCTCTGCAGTCTGTGTTATTTCCTGCAGTTAAATCTTGTCCCTCCAGACAGGGAACTCCTTCCTTCCAGCCACTGCATCCCTTCCTGCAAGTTCCCAACTTGTTTTCCAGTCCTTTTAAAAGCAAGAGTTTGGTCAGTCTGTGCTACAGTAAATAAACCATGGATAGTACTTTTAATCTTATTATTTGCCTATGTTTTGTGTGTGTAGTTCCATTGTTTCTGTGGAATACTGACTGCATTGTCTCCAGCATGGGAGTGAGTGCATTGGGACACTTGGCAGGACAAGTCACTCGAGTGTCCCTCTCAAGTTAAGTGGTGTCAGAGCAATGGAATAGCACTTTGAGCAAGGAACTGTGGAAATAAGCAGCCTGACAGCACCAGGATTCTCAGGTTTCCCAGTGGATATCTCATGTACCGGGGCAGGAAGTTCCCTCTGGCCTGTGGGACCAGTCTGGAAAGTAGCTCAAGTAATTATGGGGAAGCAATTAGTGGATTGCAGAGGAGGAGGGAAGAAGCTGCACAGATCCTTGAGGGCCAGGATGGAAGATTTAATCTGATCCAGCAGGGCTGAGCTCAGGAATGTGACAGCAGTGGGTAAGAGAGGAGGTGAAACAGCTCATTTTTTCGGAAACCGTGCTCTGAACAAGCCAGTTCAGCTTCCAAGCAATGATTGCTCATGCCAAGTGATTGCCTCCTGACCTCATTCTAAATAATGCTATCCATCATTTAGTGGTACCATGAAGATTAACACCAAGTTAATATTATGGGAGAAGTAGTAAATTACACAACTGTGTTCGAACACAGACCTGAGCACAAGGTAAATCAATTACAGAGTGTTCATCCCAGCCAGAGACAGGAGGAGAAGTTCTGGGGTGGATTTATGGCACAAACCCAACCAAACAACAAAACTCAGCAGCAGCAAAAACAGTACAGAGAATGAAAGATACATATTTTTTGGAATGTTGCTGGGAAATGAGTGTGAAGTTAAAAACACACCAAACAGAGATGGCAATAAGAAAATCAAGGTTCTTTTATGCCATACCCATAACCATTATTTTACTGCTTTTCTCTACATCTGGAAAAGTCTTAAATGAGACAATATTGAAATTGTCTTGCTTGTCTAACTTGTAACATGTCTTAAAATCCTACAGAGCAGCTGCTTTTACTGTCTCATTGTGTTACAAAATTGTTCTGTATTATTCTATCTGGTAGGCTTCTGGTTTTATGGTTGTACATCCTTTTAGCTAAATCACATGAATGTGAAGAAAATGGTAGAACAAGCTGAAACAGCCCAGCGTGTTTGCAGTCAGAAATCCAAAGCTGTCAGTGAGGTGTGGAATGAGCTCCTGTTCACTCAGCTATGAAACACAAGGAGGCAGAGCCAATGAACTGTGTGAGTGTATAAATGGAAAATTAAAAACCCAGACCTGCTAAGAGCAGCTGAATGTTATTGTAAATTAGTCATTAGTGAGGTGTGTTCATTGGCAAGCTCCAAGTCTGGGTGGATTAGGAGCTGTTTCCCACTTTGCACGTGAGGAACACATGAGGTTGTTGCACAGCAGCCTGTCCCAGTGTTTATGTATTGCTGCCTTTGCAGAAACAGGACATTTTAGGACAGCTCATGCATTGGCAGGGACATCTATTTCTGGAGAGGCAACAGAACTACTCTATTAACAATTCACTTCTAACTCTGCTTGTTGTTTTTCCTTTCAGACCTGCGTTGTTTAGTGTTTGCATAATATGATCAAGATCTTTGTTTCAACCTCTGCATATGCCACAGTTCTCCAGATTTGATGGGGTTTTCTGGGGAACTGTGGCTTCAACCTGCTGTGGTTCTCCGTGGCATCACTGAGCATCCATCATGCTTTTTTTGCAATTGTGTTGCTCTTTAGCTCATGACACTAAACAGATGTGATGACTCAATGATTCTATGAAGGCAGGATTTTTTGAGACCTCCTCAATGATGTGTTTGTGGTCCAACATAAATATTGATGATTTTTAACATTAGATTGAAATAGTTGATTGCTTCGTTTTTCTTTAATTACATTCTAGGTGACATGTCTATCACTTTTCCTCCAGAAAGATTTTTGAACTTGTTTCTGGACAAAAAAAACAAACCAAAAAAAGAGAAAACTATTTGGCCTGTGGAAATTCTTGGTCACCCTTTTCTTGTGCATCACTTTTACAATTTCTGTCACTAACATACAATCAATTTTGAATCTTCTGGCTATCAGTGTAGTATAATTGCTGCAAACACCTCAAAAACATTGGATTGTCTGGATAAGTTTCTTTGCCCACTACAGCAAACTGTGCTTTAATTAATATAGGCCATCATTAGTGAGTATAGATTGTGAGGTGCTGTGCAAAGAGTCCTCTCACCTTATAGCAGCAGTGAGAGCAAAATGAACATTTCAAAACCATCCAATGTTCTGCTCAAGAGGGAATATAAAAATAACTACATCATCTTGGCCTTCAAGTCTTTGGATTATTAGGAGTTATTCATGGTTTTGTTTTGTCTGCTTTTTGATGCTGTACATGTGGTTATGTATTTACACTCGGGCTCTGCCTTGGTAAAGTGGGTAAATGTCACTTAAGTGCCCTCATGAAATAAATATCCTCCTAAGCCCTTCCAGAAGTGCTCCAGCATGAGGATTGCCCACCCTGCAGCCACTGAAATACTTCTATTAGATTAGAATAAAAATGTAGCTTCATTCCATGTTATTCCTGTTGTTTTTCTCGTGCATTTGCCTCATCCTCGTCCTCTATTTGAAGTTACTACGGCAACCTGTCACCATGTGCCTTTCCAGAGTGTGCTTTAGTTGCTAGGTGTTGAAGTTTGGCATCTTACTCACATCCCCCTGATGTGCCTCAGCTGTTGCTTTTCCTGAAAATGTTGCACCCCCGGCTAATCTGCACTTTTACAGCCATGGAAGAGATTCCACCTTCTTCCTGCTTGACCTTAGGGAGCCCTGTTTGTTTTACAGAATCAATCGGTGATTCCTTTTGCTGTACTTGGCATACACTCGACCAAAACAGAATGTCTTTTACCTTACCCACCACTTTGCAGTGTTTATACTAAAGGCAGCATTTTAGGTCATTTAAATATATTTTTTTTTTTTAAGTGGACAGAGAGTTTGAGTGTCTCCAGACATGTTTTCCCCTC
Source organism: Oxyruncus cristatus (assembly GCA_013399855.1). Taxonomy (NCBI): domain Eukaryota; kingdom Metazoa; phylum Chordata; class Aves; order Passeriformes; family Cotingidae; genus Oxyruncus; species Oxyruncus cristatus. Next base: position 127,242 of record VXAY01002217.1, read on the forward strand.
TCACTTTCACTTGACTCCCTATTTACTCCTGGATGAAGTGCAATGTTCGCCCTGTTGATTTCCTTATTTCTTTACACATTTTTTGAAAGGCTGTCAGAGAGTTATCTATTATTTAAAAAATAGAATCCAGTGCTGTTTCTGTCATGGGTTCTTTTGTATTTAGATAGAAATGAATGTTTTCAAGTTGAAAACCGTATTTTGTTAGATCTCTTCATAGTAGTGCTGACTTGCGTCTCTTTGCATTTTCTCAGCAGTCAAGTGTTTGCCTTGATACAGTTATTTTTTATATATTTGACCTAGTTCTAATCAACGTTTTCTGCTGTAATTCACAGCATAAATCCTGACAAGCCAAAGCACGGCTGAAATGAGTTGTTAGGGTCTGAACTTCACCTTCTCTGCCTTCTCTGTTGTACCATTCATTCCCTAATTACAATGTTTGACTCACTAAGTTTTTAAATCATAAGCATTAGTTCGTGGTGTGACTCTGACTTTCTTCTGTCTGTCCAGTGAACATGCAGCTGATCCAAGTGTAAGAGCTGGTTCTTGTGCAGAACTTACTGTATTTACAAGCAGTCTGTGCTCTTTGCACATTCCCCTGAGAGGCACTTAAACCACAGAGGAGAATTTCAGTGAATGCATCGAGGTATTTGCAGATCTGATCACGGCTGTGAAGAACCCTATACTAGCCTTAAGTTCTGCCAGTGAGAATGGCAATGCTGGCAGGGAGGGAGGGAAGGAGGGAGGGAGAGGGCACTTCAGAGATCCAAGGCTGCCTCTGAGAAGCAAATCTTTCTTGCTGGCATTCAGGGATTAGGAGGGAGGGGCAAGCTTTTAACCTATAAAGATGCTAGCAGCTGATTTCTGATAGTTGAGATTGCTGGCAAGAAAATGGCTCGAAATCAAACTGTACTTGTGTATTTTCCTGCTTTACAGCTTTGTGGAAATGATGGAAGAAGTTTTTGCAGCAAATCATCTTTACTGTCACTTTTTTTTACGTATCATTCAGTCCCACTGAGGTGAATTTGACAGGTTGGGTGTGACCACAGCAGTAGGTGGTCTCTGCTTATTTTCCAGGCATGCTATGATCTGTTAATTTTTAAATCACCATACCCACTCACTAAGAATAGGCAGTCGTGCTGTACCATAATCACACATGTAGACATATTTTTTGAAGTTGGTTTTAACAAAGGAAATAACCTTCTTAAAGTCTCTATGCCTTTAAGCAACATAATACATCCCTTCAACGCTCGTGAAGAAATGCTACTTATTTCTAGCAGTGATTATTTAACCTGAGCCTAGAAAGGCATTCGGCAGTGAATGCTTAACTACTAAAAATACAAGCTGCTTTTCGTGGCAATGCTCTAACTTCTGTTGGTTATCTTTTTTTAAAAATCAAGACATGAAAAGAAAACCCCCACACAATTTGAGCACTGAATCCCTTGCAATTCATTATTCCTCTCAGCTATGCACATCGCAGGAAAGATTTGTCTGCTCCAGAACTGTAAAAGTGAACTACTACTGCGGGAAATCCAGCATTTCTTTTCAGAAGAGCATCAGTACCCGAGAACACACGATTTCTTACCTGAAAGCTTTTGGGCTACCTGCAGAAAATGTGTCTTCTTAGTCTTAAAAAAGTAGGCAAGGCTCTCAGTGGCATTACTGTTACTCCAAAAGAAGGTATATTAGGTCCTTTAGGTTGTAATTTTCACTGGTTGTATGCAAGAAGTGTGCTGGGTCTGCTCACGTAGGAATAAATAAATAAAAAACAGGCAGCACGAACCGAGCAGCAGCTCATGGAGGGAAGAACAAGACCTCTAGTGGTCACAGCCTGGAGCTGAGGAAGGAACGATTCCCTCCTCTGGAGTGGGGACAAAATGGTTGGGTGCGACAGTGCAGCCGAGACCTGGTAACGTGTCCCTGATGTAACGGAGGGATAAAGTGAGTCAGAGTCAAACGGAGACCCTGAGCAGCACCAGGGGGAGATCAAATTCCGCTCAGAGGGGCTGCTGAGCCCCTGGGATCAAATCTGAGCCACTGCGGTGAAAAGACTCAAGGAAACCTAGAAAACTGTTCTATGTGCTCAACTTCATTGGCTCCTTAAAACGAAGTCAAAGCGTTTAAATAGGGTTCACTTTTAAAACTTCAGCAAATTAAAAGAGGATTCTTCCCTGTCCTAAAGGAAAATTGCAAATCATTGTTATTATTGTTGGGAGATAAGTGTGGCTTTCAGTAAATTACATGAAAACACGGGATTACAAATCATGTTAGAGATTTCAGCATTTTGACTTTGAGAATTGGGAAAAATAAAATATTTCCTTTCGAGGAAGTTCAAAAGAAGTTTTGAGATATGAAGGTCATAGTATTCTAAGGAAGTTTGAAAGTTCTGCAATTGCTGCTTAAACACCTGCAGAATGTAAAAAAAAAAATAGCATTTCTTGCACTATTTCTTTCTGTCAATAGCCTGTGCTTTTAGAATGATCAGAAAATTTTGATCCTAACATATTTTCTTCCTATGAATTCCTAAGGGAAGACTCCTAGGCAACTTCATGTGCTTTTTATCAGTCTTAAGGTGATACAGAGTTGTACTTTATTATATATAAAGTTTTCTTGTCACAATGAGTGTTTCCATGTGGCAGGGCAGCTTTTGGGTGATCCTTTTTGAGTTCTTAGCATGTTTCTTTCCTCTGGGCTTGCAAAGGCTCGAATGTAGTTTATTTTTGCATGCATAAATGGATTTATCAGTCATTTTGAGTACTCCAGCTTCAGAAGGACTACAATCCAACAGCTGAAGTGATCCACGTGTGTTGATTTGTGTCTGGTTTGCTTTCAGAGCCATTTTGTGGCGTGCATGACAGCCATCCTAAACCAGATGAGTGACCAGCATTATTCAGCGTACATTGAAACTTTCCAGACAAGCTCAGAACTAGTGGTGAGTACTAATTTCAAGTATATAGTCTCTGGTGAAAAAAATAGTATTTTATGGAGTATCTTGTTTGATTCTTCCTAGAATTAATTCTCTTTCTGTGCATTTTCTGTCTCTGTGTCATTGTGTTCCCTGCCTCTTCTAATGGTGACATTGGACAACATTGTAAATGTTGGAAAGAAATTTGGGAAGACAGAAATGCCCCTGGTTGACCCTGGCACCGAGGGGGTGATGTAACGATCAAGAATAAGGAATGGGATCTTCGTGTTAAACTGTTTTGTGGAGGGAAAAACCCAAACCAAAAAAAACCCACAAAATCAATCCTCAGCTAGTTGAACCCTCCCTCCTCACTTCACTCATTTCCACTTTTCATGCTCACGGTTTTGTCTACTCCTGCTCCAGATAATATTGTAAGATAAATGCAGTAAATTCCCTATTCTTGCATCCTTTAACTCCAGTTGTTTATGGCATAACTTATTGATACTCAGGGTACATTCTAGTTTGTGCCACAGGCCACTATGTTCTAGAAGGTTTCCATAGTCTTATGTCTGTCTTTTTACACTCCTGACACAACTCTGAAGTAAGTCAGAGTATTGACAAAGGGTTTGACTGCACCAGCAGTGCAATCCTGGACAGTTTGTCCATGGAGGCACTACTTGCACTTGTCAAGAACTGACCACTTTCCCCTCTTTCTTGAAGTCAGAGTGTGGACTAAATGGACTAAATAAAAATATCTGATATTTTTCAAATCTATTTATTCTTTATGCCTAGTGAGACTGTTTTCTTAATTCATTAAAAAAAAAAAAATCAATGATTTTACTCCAAACTTTTAGTTGTTTACTACAACTTCTTCTTCAGTTCATCTCTGCCTTTATTTTCTTAAGATCCCAAGGCAATGACTTCAGTGTAATGGCTTTTAGCTTTCATTTTGGGACGTTTCATTTCTGAGACTCCTGTTCTACAGGACTGCAGTTCCAATCCTGGCCTCACTGATTATCACCAGGAATTCTTCTATGGGCTTCTCTGGGAGCGAAGTGGAGCAGAAACTTGTGTTCCACAGCCACAGTCTGACAATATTTTGTCGTTCCAGGACTTCTTGATGGAAACATTCATAATGTTCAAAGATCTCATTGGGAAGAACGTTTACCCTTCAGACTGGATGGCAATGAGCATGGTGCAGAACAGGTAAAGTGGGGGTGGAGGATCAGTGCTCACACTCCACGTGCTTTTGCAAAGTGACTCGCTTCCTGTCTTACAAAAAGCTTTGCAGTGCAGTCTAAGACTGCTCCATCTTTCCAGTTTGGGGGATGCCAAGAAGTTCATCTGAAATAATGTGCTGATAATCCATTAGATAGCTTGTTGCCTGTGGTTTAAATCTAATTACAATGGAAAGGAATGAAAAAAAAGTTATATTTAACAACCGTAAAGTGGAAGTACATAATTGGTCTTAATGTTGACAGACAACAGAAACCAAACTGTCAAAGGTCAGGTGAGTCTTACATGTACAATTGCACAGGATGACAATGTCCCCACTAATATGTCAGCAAATTCATTGGGATGTCAAAATTATCCAATATCTGAACCAGTATGAATTGCTAAAAGATCTGATGACAAAGACCAGATCTTTGGGTGCCACACACTATTTGCAGGAGGCGATTGAATCCATGGTGTTTGCTGTAGCTCACGTCACTGAGGAAATGCACTGCTGTACTACAGATAATTTGGGGTTTGATCATGACTGATTGCTGCAAACTCAGGTACATTCCCTCTGCAGATGCAGATGCACTGAGCGATCTGCTCTATGAGAGCTTGCTGTTAATAAGCAATCTGTGAGTACTTTTATGCTCTAGAACTCACTGAAGGATTATCTTGTGGACATAAACTGTGGGGGTTGTACACCTTCACCCACAGCTATAATCTGGTTTGGTGTCATCACAAATGACGGTGGGATACTCAAATTATTGTGTGATCTCTGCTCAGCCACAGGACTGCTCTTGTTTTGCTGTTCAGATTGCAAGTAGCACAACCAAAATTTCATGTCATGTAGATTTTGCCAGCACATGAGCTTATTTTCACTTTCATATCGTGTGATACTGGATTGGAAAGAAAGGTGACCTTTATACGCCTCATCATTGATAATGGTTTCAGACAGATGGCTTGGGACAGCTTATCACAGATGGATTCCTTCAGAATATCTTTAAATATTGCTTGTTTGAAGAGGGAGGAAATGTTCTTCCTTGAGGTATGAGTTTTCTTGTTGATTATGGGCATCAGATAGAAATAAATCTTCTGTCAACAAGGAAAGGTGAGTAGATAAAGTACAGGATGGACTGTAAGGGTGTTTGTCTCGTAATAATTGTTCCTGGACCTTCTGAGGTGCTGACATTACTCATTTTGTGTCTCTAGTCTCTTTGCACTGTAGCAGTGCAAAGAAAGGGAGATTTGGACTGAGAATGCAAAGCCAACCACCTGGCTGCTCTAAGCAAAATTAGTTCAACTTGTTTGTCTGCCAAGGTTGCAGGTGAGGAAAAACTTCCTCAATATTTGAGCACGTAGAATTTTTTAGAATCATCTGTGTATGTAGGAGAAATGATATAAAAAATAGCCATGGGCATGGGACCAACTTCCCTTGTGAAATTTTGCTTTTATTTGCTGGATTTCCTCCTCTTCCTACTTAATGGAAGTCGTGGCTCAAAATCTCACAGAAAGGAATCTTGATTGGGGGTGGGGTGGGGAGGGGAATTGCTTCATTTACATTTCTTAATTTATTTGGATATTTACCGCTGAATTCATTCTTGCTTCTTTTTCTCAAGGAAACACTTTGAGTTTAGATGCTGGATTGGATTATGAAGTAAATACACTTTTTTTTTTTTCTGAGCAAGACTTCTGTTGACAGTCACCTGCACTGTGATTGCTTTAGTTTTGTAGAAATAGTGGTAACATTGGGTTTTGCAGGAGTCCCAGAGAGATGGGTCTAAGATTTAAGTCTCAAAGGTACATAGGTTTCAGTTCACTTAGAAGTCCAGACATGCAGTTTGTTTGAAATGCCACAGGTATGCAATTTTATTCTCCCAGTTTTATAATGTAAAAAAAAGCGAGGACAGAGGATACTTAAGGAAGTTGATAATCTCCTGGGAGGCCTCAGGTGCCCAAGACTCGTTCCATCACTACACTGATGATCATGCAGAGGGATGGCTGACCCCTCCTCTGAGCTGGCCAGGTACAGATCTGCTGGTGGATGTGTTCATTTATAAATTATAGGAGTTTCATCCCACTTGTTCTTGTGTCTGAGCCAGTCTTTGGCCTACAAGGTAAAGTCTAACTCGATGGACATCCTTATGTTGCTGCTGCTGAGATTTGCAATTATTTTGAATGTAGCAAGGATTACTCCGAAGAAGTATCAGTTTAATCCTGAACCACCCTGCCCATGGAATAACAGCAAACCTTTCCTATGTAAAACTGTTTCTCTGGTCTAGAAAATGCTGTTGACATCTGCAATATCCACAAGTACAGGATTACTTTATTCTGTAGGGGTGGGAAGTGTCTGTCCATGTTCAAAGAAGAGGCTTTTGGGGTTTGAGGCTTCATTTGGTGGTTCCTGTATTGCCTCAGGTGCTGACAATAAAAATCCCTTTGAGGAACTGTACATGTCCTAATGACTCTGAACTGTGGGGGACAGGTTGGTCCAGGCAGGTTTTGTTGCTCCAAGCCTCATCCCACGTAAAGAAAAAAGTCAGCGTTAAAAGAAACATTATTTAGATCCTATTTAACAGCTCTTCTGTAAACACATTGCCTACCTAAAATGACTTGGCACTGTTTATACTCCTTGATTATGTTGCTGTTCTCAAGAATGCATAAGGAAATGAGTTATTGATCTTACTTTTATGTCTTAATTTTATGTTATATCAACAACTGGGAGGGAGGATTTTTATCAGCCTTTATAGGAATTTTGGTTTGTTTCTTTTCTTTGTTCAGGTGTTTTTCGAGAGAGCAAATGTTCTGTGGAATAAATTGAAGGCTAATTTAGATTTCTAGATTTCTCTTGTTAACATTCTTTGCTCCAAATCAGAGAGGTAGCAGAGAAGAAGTCACAAGGGATCAGACTTGGGTCTCTCATAATAATACCAAGAGAAGAGAAGAAAATTAAAAAACCCCAAACACAGTAAGTGTCAGCACAGCACATGTTTTGCTGTGCTTAATTCCCCTGTTGTGAGCAGGAGGCTCCATGCAGACCTTTTGACACTCAGGAGGAGGTGTTTTACCTCTAGTTTCCACTTTCTGCTTTTGCAAAAAGCTTTTTTAGGGCTGCAGGCACATCTCCTGAGCCACCTGGCCAGTGGCATGATGTGCTCTCTGGGCATTCAGCAAGGCCTGGGAGCCTCCCCTGCAGGATCTCCTGTGTTTTGTAGCTTGCAGGGAAAGTGGGCACCGGAGGAGTTTTGCTGTAGGATTTACTGCAGCACAGAGATGTAAAAATTCGTACATTCATGGAGAGGCAGAGGAAAGGGAAGAGCAAAACCAGCACTGCAGCTCTGGTCCTGTTTGTCGAGCAGGTTACTCTTGTTATTGTCCTATGTAACTAAAGACAGTGCATGGATGATATCAGGGATATTTCAACCAAAATTTAGGTGTCTGGCATGGATAAGGGGCAAAGAGTGAGAGAATGACTTCTTACAGAGGAAGGGAGAATGGACACATTCACATCCAGGAGGTGAATGTTGGTGGGCGAGCTGAAAGAAGCTTAATTGACTAAACTTACTTAGACAAGCTTTGCCTCTATCAGGATGGAATGACTCCACTCTAATTACTTTAAATCACTGTTCTAAACAACGTGCTGTTTGCTTTTAGGGCATGCTCTGATTCCCAAAGCCCATTTGACTGAGGCAGAGGCTGTGTGCAGTAGTCCCACTGGACAGACTGTTCAATGCGCAACAGAGAATGAAAAAGGGGAATAAAATACCTTTTTTGTTTGTTTGTTTGTTTTGTTTGTTGGTTGGGTTGGTTTGTTTTTTTTTTTTTTCTTTCTCTTCCAGTAACAGCAAGATGGAATGAACATTTTTTTATGCCACGCTAGGTGGGGCAGAACACTTTGGGAAGCAACAATATCATCATTGAGGTCATGAAGATATAAAGTCAGAGTTATTTTTGTGATCCTCCATGGTAGATTTAATTAACTTTTGTTCTAATTAAGGTTGCTTACTGCACACTTCTTACTAGTTGCTACTGCTTGTATATGCACTTTATTCCACTCATGACACTTAGATATTGGCTATTAACTTATTAAAAGCAGTAATTCCTAGGAACATGGCATTTGTGGGGAAGTGCTTTGCTGGTTTAGGTAATACCATGTGGTCTGTTTATCCTTCAGCTGTTCGCAATTTTAATTCAGAGTTATATAATTCCTCCCAGGAAATTCACGTATCCTACTGTCAACATGAAGAGCACGAGGAGTCAGATTCGCTGAGTAAAAGAACAGTTAGTGGGGTGAGCAACTAAAGGGAAAGTAGTCAAATCCCTTTCTTCCCTTTCTCTGGGATTTGAAATGGTAATTGCTTACACAGAGTCTGAAAGTCTTTGATCTGATCATAATTAGTACTTGGTATCAGTTTGGTCTGTGTCCAGTCTGAAGTGGCCTTAGTAAGCACTTTGATTGTGTGTCCATTTGGGTTGTTTTTTGAGCCTTTTCCACATTATATTTAGGCACTTAAAAATAAAAGGAAACAGGGTTTCACTGGTACATTTCAAGGTCAGTTCCTACTTGCTGAAAAGCTCATGTGAGATAACACTGTAGGGTATTTTCTAACACCAGGAGTTTGGCTTTCTCTAAAATACATTTTCATTACCTGTGTGTCTGAGTGTTTTCAGACATCTGTCAGAGTCAAGTCTTCCCCAGTGCTTTTTAAGTCTTAACTTGAAAGCTTTAGCACTGCAGGTATTTGGCAAAAGAGCTGGAATTGTTGTCAATTTTCTTTCATTATATTTACTAAAAATAGCTGCTTACTTCCTGGTTAAATGCTTTGTAACACCCTCAAGGCCTGGTTCTCATGTTGGAACATCGTTAATAATTCAGCAACAGCCCTCTCTGGTTTCGGAGCAGTGTCCCCTGCACCCCCAGGTACCTCAGCAGTTCTCTCACTGCCAGGACTGTGGGTTCTCTTGGAGTCCTGGTCCTGGCCAGGCAGCAAAGGGAGGCAAAAGAAGTTCCTCTTTGCCCAGCAAGGGACTGCAGGGATTTCTTTTTAAGGAAAGGACAGTAGGGATTCCAGGCCTGGGGTTTGGGTTGTTTTGGGGTTTGGTTTTTTTCATAGCTCATCCCTGTAAATGACTCTGTGAAACATGACTTTTGAAATGAGGGGTTTCCACACTATGCATGTTTCTGAACACGACTTTTGAAGAGAAACATTTCCCTGGAAGGGTTAAATACCAGGTTGGACAGGGCCTGGACCAACGTGGTCCAGTGGAAAGTGTCCCTGCCCAAGGCAGGGGTTGGAACGAGATGAGATTTAAGGTCCTTCCCAACCCAAACCATTCTGTGATTCTGTGATTTCAAGTTATAAGAGAGAAAAACCTCAAAATAATTAAAATATTAGAACTGCTTCTCACTGTCTATCTGTAGGTAGAAATGAAAGATTGTCATATTTCCAAAAAGGAAACCCCAACACAACCCCCAAATGAGTTGTTTAGGTGAGTTTTACTCTTTTTTTTTTCCCCAAAGACGTATTGAAAATTGAAATTCATTTCTGTAACTAAGGTTGGGTGACGGTGTCACAGTTTATTTTGCACAAATAAGGCCGAATTTTGAAGGCTGATCTGCTGCATACAAGTAACTCTTTTCTTTGATCTCCTTTTCCTCTGCAACTTTTGACTGACTCAAACATCCTTGATAGGAATGCAGTTGTTTTCATAAGGGCTTGAATTTTCGGGTGGGCAGAACACATTTACACATGGGCTTAGGGCATGTAGCAGAACTTCGTGAGTTTAATGCACGAAAAAATATTTGAAACAGCAAGTGTAAGTGTCTAATGAAAACGTTCCTTCATGCACACTTGCACAAAAGGGTACATGAAGTATTTTAACAAATTCAAACAGTTTTTACTCTTTAGTGGCTGCTTTAACCGTGTTTAGTAATAGGATGTAGTGAAAGTTTAGTAATAGGTTGTGTCCTTGGACAGTTTGGTTTTGCTGTGAGACTAAAGATGCCCCTGCTGAAACGCAGTTTCCCTGTCAATATAAAGTCTCTTTCAGAGGGAAATTTATTTATTTATTTATTGTTTTCCATGCTGGGGTATTTGGTCTCTAGCGCCTCAGTGCTCTTACAGTTGTATCGTCTTCATTAAATCAGGTTACTGTTTCTTCAGGGTTCTCAAATTTCTGTCTACTTTCTGGATTATTCTGTTTGCTCGGTGTTCTCAAATTTGTACCTGCTCGCCATTAAATCCAAGTTACTCTATTTCCTCAGTGCTCTCCGATTGGTTCCTGCTTTCCATCACACCCAGGTTACCCTGCTTCCTGGGTGCCTTTCCCAGTCTCTGCACCAGTCAGCGCTTGCAATGGGGCAAACCGCGTAAGGTTAGTCCTGGAAAAACGGAACGAGGCAGATGAGAAGAGGCAGTTGTTTCACTGTGGGCTGTAAATTTACTCCCTCGGAGAGTTGCAGTTCCAGCTGTGTCTGATGTGTGTGAGTGAGTAAATGCTCTGCTGTGAGCCCCAGGCCTGGCAGAGAGCAGCCCTTCAACCTGCAGCTGTCTGACTCTGCCCCGTGGAACTCTGCTTTTCCAGCCCTCGCATCTTTTTAGCACCAACCACTCGCTACAAGGTGCTTATTCTGCACCAACTCTGCATGGTGCCCGTTGTTATCCATGTTGTGGAATTATCTGCTTCCCAAGAATCCAAACACTTAATTATGCAGTGGCTGCAGCAGATAATCCTCCCAGCAAGAGAGGCAGTTGCACATCATGGTCGTGGTACACAGTGGATGCCTGTTAGGTTCTGACTGCAGTCATTTATTTAGGCTTTTATCTAAAATGCAGAGAGAAAACATGCTGTGAGATATCCCATTCCCACTCCCACTGCAGAGTATCTCATTTTTCCTGCTATCAACTGCTGGGATGCTCCTGCTCCTTGGCTGCAAGGTTTCTGAACTAAAAGAAAAGTCTCCAGTGGAGAGAGCAACTCAACACACAAAAAAACCCATCTTGGTAATCTGATGTTCTCAAAAAGTCAGTAAAATAAACTGTTATTTTCCCAGCTACAACTTTGACCTTCATTGAAAAACCCTTCAGGTTCTCAGCTGTGTGGCTGCTATAAAGTATTGTTTGTCTGCTTTCAAGCATTTTAAGTTTAGTAAAACATGTGGGTGTTAGGACAATGAGGAGTATTTTCCCTTCTGCAGAACATATCTGCAAATTAGTAAAAAAAAAAAAACAAACGATGAAGAGTTACCCACACAGACTGTTCTGAGTATGTCACCGCAGAAGAGACTGAAAATTCAGTATTCATCGTTTTCGTTATGTGTTGTAAATGCAAGAATTTCCCTGTGTTCCCCCTTTCTGATTAACTTTGACCGGCACATCGTATCATCCGAGATTTTCAGGAAATCAAATATAAGCAATTTCCTCCTATTTAACATTGTTTTAGACAGTTACTTTCATGGTTTTTTAATCAGCAGCATCGCAAAAATAACCCTGCTGGTGGCGTATTATGCATTTGCTGCATAATGATCTCTTTTAAAAGGCATAATCTGCTGATTCAATGCAACTTCTTCTGTTTTGATGCAGTTTGGGCTGGGAAGTGGTGAGCTCATGTGAGCAGCAATAAGACAAGAGGCAGACTCAGGGGTACCTGTAATTATAGATTATTTTCTTAGCTTCAGAAAAAACCAGGCTTTCCTAAAAGTGAAGAAATCATGTATTCTAGAGAAAATGTCTCACTCACTAAATATATTTTCAACAAGAATATCTGAAAAATCGGGAGCACACGGATTGTGTTGAACTATAAACCAGATTTAGTGAGGGGGTTTCAAGCACAGAAAGCTTATGGAACAGGGGAAAGGAAGAGCAAAGCCCAAATTGCATTTTACTTTAAAAGCTTTATGGTGAGATTATGAATAAAACACAGAGCAACTGGGGGTGGGAGGGGAGAAGAAAAAAAAAAGAAAGGAGAAATAAGAGGTTGGTTATCCACACTAATTTCATGTAATTCTCCAATTTTAATCCTTTGATTTGTTATTAGACCCTAGAAATACCCATGAAAATATGTTTACAAAGTATCACCCTGCACCATTCTTAGATACAGAGAAGTGAACACTAAATGATATGGAAATGATACACAAATATGATATAAATGGTGAATTACTGCCAGCAGGTGAAAAACAAAAGTCAATGGAAGAATGGAGAAGGAATTTCACGATATCAATTCAAATCTCCTTCAAAAATGACTCTGTGGGAGTTTGTCAGTGTGTGACATCCTGATATAACCACATTAAGTCATTACATTCATCTTTTAAGAACCTGGTTTCAGCTTTATTCCCAGACTTGATTTGGCACTGAAGGCAGCATGTGATTTTAATTTTTTCTCTAATTCAGGATATTTCCACTGTGTAAAAAGTTGGTGGGATGCATAAAAAACCAAAGGAGATCGAAGTGAGAGGAACCTCACAACATAAGAAAAATTACTGGGGATACCTTTCAGGCTCAGTTACCTAGAGCCCAAATAAGTTTTTTGTATGCTTATTTTCAAGCTATGAAGCTCCTTAAACCCCGCGAAACACCACATTTTTGGGAGTTTGGGATAAATATGTACCTAATATGCAGTTCTGAAAATGAATTCTGGTTCCTAAATGAGAGCTAAGAAGTCTTTAAAGCATGGTTGAGGTAGATGCTGAAGGAAAGGCTACATACAGAGCTTTTGGCCAAGTCAAGAGATCTCACGTGGAGATCCACTTGTGTGGCACAAAGACTTCTCTGGGATTTTATTGGCGCTGCTGTCAAATTAACTCTGCCACATTATGGAATGCAGTATTTTGGATGCTTGGCATAGCTGTTCAAGGTAGATTTTCAAATCACACTGATAAGGAAAATGAATTGTACCTAAACAATTTATAACTGAGACAAGAGTAGACGGAGAGCAGACATTTTGAAGCAGTTATTTCCTGACCGTATCCGATTGCACTCTGGCTGTACATTGAAAAAGAATGTAGGAAAATGACAATCACTTTATCATTAGAATTCAATATGGATGGTACAAAAAATTATTCTTCAGTCTGTATTGAAACTGAGGTGACACAAGGGAGAAATACGATTAAGTTACACTGCTTTCTGTGCACCACTGGCCATATTTTTCCAGTTACCATGGAAGTGGTATTGCTTCCTAAGTGTTGCCATTATTGTGCTCTTAATAACTAGGTTTCATGTAGCCACAAGGTTTTTAAATATTGTTTCCATCTTGCATTGTCCTTCCTTCCTAAATCAATGATTGCTTGCCACGTGATTAGGAGATAATTTCTGCTGCTGCTTTGTAAAGATTTTATTATTATCTTTTATGATGTGTTCTGAGACTTCCTCCTGCTGCTCTCTGTCGGTACTGAGATAGTACCTGTGTGTTTTTAATCTCTTCTGTCACACTGACTGATTGCTTGTCTGATCTCTCTTTTGTGTACTTTTCATCTTCCGTCATTAGTTCAGAGTTGCTGATCAGTCTTTCAGTCCTGGGCAATGATCAGCATTGGGGATTGGGTCTGACCCACTTTAGAATCTTCTCTTTATGTAACTTGCCTTCTTCTGGCTTGGCACATAAGAAGGAAGAGAAAAGGCAACAGAAGCCTGCAAGAGAATTATTTGACTTCAGCTGCTTTTCCCTTGTGTTTGCTTTATGTTAAAATACCCTTTAGGTATCTTCTGCACACAGTTTTATGAGGATACTACTAATAAATCAACATAAATTATGTGGGAGTATTATTTTGGCTCTGCGATTCCTGCTCCAGATTTCCTAGAATTGGCACAGTGGCCAAAAAATGTCTATCAGAACTCAGAGAAGATCTTCAAAAATAACAGTCAGTACCTCACCCAGGCTTTGAAAGGACTTCCCTTGTATCCCTCATCTGCTCAAGTAGAGGATTCACTGATGAACGTGCTGATTGATCAGCTTTGGGGACTGCAAAAAACACCTGCCAAACTGAAGTCAGCGTAAGTCCTTCTGACTTGAATTTAGGCATCAAACTCTCCGAAGGAAAAGCACTTGGGGTCTGTGGGAAGAAGTTCTGAGTCACAAAAACTGTCTTTGCCTTCATTGGTTTTCAGATGTGATTTAAAAAAAATCCAACAACATGTATGCCAATATTTTAATGGTCTCTTTCAGTAAGAGGTTTCACAAGACAGGAAATACACTCTTTAAGCCTTATCTCTATTTTTGTGTGTCTGATTATCCAGTAGAAGTTTGTACTTGATTCATTTTTCCCACCTGCCATTACACCAGTGCAGTCACAGCTTTTGCAGACACAGCAAACATGAGGCTGAGCTGATGCTCATGAATACCTGAGTGAATTAATTCAGTCTTCACGTCACTATCTGGGTTACTCACCTCAAAGTTGTAGCAGTGAACTCCCAAATCTTACTCGTGTGAACCCGAAAAGACTTTGAAAAGCATCTCACTGGTGTTGGACCACTACTTTGAAAAGAATTCATGGGTCTGAGGAAAGGTCTATTCATGATTTTGGAAAGGTTTCTGATTCTGTATCTGATTCATGCACCTTTTCCAAAATAATTTTGTGGCCACAGAAGTGTTCTGTGTTTGGAACAAGGTGCAGGAACTGGCCAGTTTTTGCGAAGCCACCTAAGAACATTCCACGTGAATTTTAGGTTTTGTTTGGTTGGGGTTTTGGGGGGGTTGTTTGTGTTTCAGGTTTTTTTACTGTAATCACCTCTTTGTTTTATGCTGCAATGAGCTGGCTAATGTACCAGTTCTAACTAGTTCGCTAAAAATAACTTGAAGTTCCAGATCTGCAGTTTAGATTTATCTCCTATTTACACTTCAAAAGCAAGGGCAACATGCAGACCTATTTTACTGGTAAACAGAGAGTCATCACCTTGTAAGGAATAGCCTTGAAATCCTACTTTGATCCACATGTTGTTTATGGATACAGAATTCTTTCCTTGCTCCACCTCTGTTTTATTTTGTTTGAAGGAGAATTAGAAATCAAATCCTTATCTTGAAGGTGACTTATGAATTATTTTTTTGTCTGTCATAAACTAATTCTGTATGTTACTTATCCCTTTCTATCGCTGTTCAGTTGTACAGTTGCACGAGATTCTATTAATTGGCCTTTCTTTCAGGACAGAATTTGTAAAAAATATGTCTGACAGCACAATAAAGTAAAGTAGAAGCAGCAGGAAAATCAGGAAGATAGAGCAAATAAGAGCAGTTGAGCCATGGCAATTCTCTGGCTGTCTTAAGCCAAAACTTTGTATACGCAGATTTAGCCCAGAGACTTTGGGCTTTGAAGATCATCCATGAATCTGCAGGCCCAAGAGTTTGGTATGAACTGTACATTAGAAGCATCAACCTCCATAAACTCAGGATATACCATGGGAGTTACCGAGGGTAAAGGAATTCCAACACTTTCAGATCACAATTATTTAAGCTGATGAGAAATTAATTTTGTATTAGGTGAGTGTAGGAAAGTTACCATGATTAAATACCCAGAAGAACCTCTTTGTAGTCCTGTGTGATGATTAAAATTAAAGGAGAATGTGAACATTAAACAGAAAAAAATCATGGAATGACATTTTCTGTGTGAGAAATGAAGATCCTGTGCTTTGGTCAGTCCAGTTCAGTATAATCTTGCAAAACAAAGCCCTGCAGCAACCCCTGAGTTGAGAGGAAAGGTAAACTCCAATGTTCTGTTACAGAAACAAGGGAAATTCACTTACTTTACATTGGGACAAGAACATCCCTTTCAGTAATTTGGCTCAATCACTTCTCCTGCGGTCAGACAGGACAAATTGTGCTCTTCTGAGCTGCTCTGGGACACTTTTACCATCTCTTTTCTACCTCTATCTTCCCCATTATGTCACTTATAACTGATAACTGATGTTATGAATAACCACAACCAGTCAAATGCCTTTATCTCTCTCTTCTTGGATTCAGTGTTTAATTCTTTAAATAGGTATGTGATGTCAGCAACAATTAAAATTATATTTTCTCTTGTTTTCATCAAACTCTTGAACTGTTTTATAAATACCTGTTTCATTTCATGCTTGTGGCTACTTAATTAATGCCCCTTCTTGGAGAAAGGGGAGACTGAGGCATACAGAAATCACTGAGGCAGGACACATGGCATTGGCAGGAGCCAGGAATAGAATTCAAACCTACTGCCTAAGTGACTTCCAATGACAGGAATAGATACACCCTTTAGGCAAAATACAGATGCATGAAAATGTTTGGAACTCGACAGCCTGGAAATATTGCATGCTCCCTGAAAATATGTCATTCCAGTCTGTCACACAAAAATATCTGTGAGAGGGAAAGGGATGCTCATAGAAGACAGCTTACATGTAATTATATTGTATAGAAACCTGTAAATATTTTTAATATCATCAGTAAATTTTACTGGGCATTAAATACCTCAGTATTTCTCAGGTGTCCTTGAGGCTTTTTGTGTATGGTTAACATTAAGCCACAAGCTCTTCATGAAAATTTTAAGGTAAGACACAGGAATATGTGCATATTATAAAATAGATGTGCTCTAATACAGTTCATGAGTGTGTAAGTTATGATTATTTCTACTATAGCTTGCATGATGTTTCCAGGCTAAGAGTAAAGTACCTCAAAGTGTGGGATTTTTTTTAATGCACCAGCCCGGAGCCTCCCAAATGGGATATTTAGGTGACATGTTTCACCAGACGTGTTGGAGTAGTGAAAACACCCAGAATTTGGGAAGTAAAAAAAGCCTCAGAAATGGAGGACCCTCCTCCTACTCCAAGCAAAGACTTTGTGAGTGAAGAGAAATGCTCCTCTCTGAGCAGCTGGAGCTCAAGAACAGGTAAATTAAAGGATGCAGAGCAATACAGTGCTACAAGAAAGACACAATGCTAAAAAAGCCTTGCCCGAAAACTCCTGTTGGGAAGAGCGTTGAGGATGAAGACACAGAGTAACGTGTTGGGTGTCTGTGATTCTGCCTCGCTGTGTGGTTTTTGGGGCTGCCTAAAGCAGACCACTCTTTTTAGGATCCCCTTTTTCTGCAACATCTTAAGCTGTTTGTGTCAAGCATCAGGCAGCTTTGAGGAGATAAATGTACCTGTGTGAGTGGAGCATTACGGGAGAACGTGTTTATTTTCTTGTGGGACAGTTTGCAGCGGAAATCACATTTTCCACAATAAGACCTGATCACATAAAAGGTGGAAGAGCAGCTCCAATAGCCTGGGAAACAGCAGTGGGTGCACAGGGCAGTTCTGTGAGTGCACAGAGGTTGTTTAGCAGAGGGGTCACAGCCTGCAAGGAAGGCATTGAGCAAAATTAGATTTCTTGAGCTCGAGGTGATTTGATGACACTCGACTTTTCACAGATCAGCCCCTTAATTCAGCTGGCAAGATTAGCTGAGCTAGTGTTAGTTGAGATCAGTATGCCCTGGACCCTGAGAGGAAGCTCAGCTGAATGTGTGGGCTGATGCAGTGGAGTGACACAGCACCCTTGGAACTCTGTAACCTCCCAGTGCCAGCTCCTGTGTGTCCCTCTGGTCACATCAACAGAAAGGACTTGGCAGGATGTGACACCGTGTATAAATTACTTTATTTCCTTGATCACATCAGCCATGCAGAGGAATGTTTTGTGGATGAAAAGAAAATCTTAAACTTCTCGCAAGGAGTTTTTTCCTCCTGGAGAACCTCACCCATAACAAGGGGTTTCACTCCAGTCGGTTTGATGCTCTAATGAAGCAGTGAGCTCCTCTGGGTGATTGCTAAGTGGGATTCCCTGCCATAAACCTGCCAAAAGCTGAACTTTTGCTTTACCTCCCTCATTAAGAAACTGAATTATGCCTTCAGAATTTTTTTTTTTTTTTTTTTTTGTGGTGAGACTAAAATTCATTTCCCTGCCTGTTCTGTTTCTGTAGTGGCTCAGAGACTGCTGTCTAGGGACGAGTATAACAACAGAGCTGGGAAGGAATAACATGCTTGCTGTGTTCTGCCAGCCCCCAGTGACCCAATGGCATTCCATCATCCTCCCTTCAGTTTTGTCTTTGATGTGTCTAATCACTTTTAAGCCAGTATAAAATTTGGGCATTCGCAGCATCCTGTAGCAATGAGTTGCAGAGTTGAGTGAGATACGAATAAGACTTGGGTTTGCTTATTTTGAATGCACATTCTAATTGTGTTCAGTGCCCTCTGATGCTCCTCTGGGAAGCTGGGAACACTCAGTCTCTCATCTCCAAGGCACTTTCGATTTTATAGATCCTGCCACCTCCCTCCTCAGTCATCGAGTGTCCCCTGACTAAGGAAACCAGGTCTCAGCCACAGCCCATTAAATGTGCTGGATCATTTCTGTGTCACATTTAATTGCTTGTTTTCTTCTCCCTTCTTCCTTTTTGTATCTGTTTATCTTTTTGAGATGGGACACCAAAAAGAATCAGACCCAAGAACACAGCATTCCTTTGACAATAACACATGGATGTCCTGCAGTTTCTTAATCTTTTTCTAAGGATTCTAATTATTGAATTATTGCTTTCTCTGATGTTACTTGGGGGTTTCTGGACCTGGCTGTTATAACTACTAGATCTTTTTCCAGCTAGTTGACAGCCAGTCACAGTATTTGAACACTTAAGATTGGTTTTCCCTTGTCTTTACCTTTCAGATTGCATCTGTTTGACCCCACAGTGTTTGCTATAGAAATATTTCCACTTAAGAGTTTGAAAAAATGTACTCTGCTATGAAGCAGAAGCAAATGGATCACTTTCAGTCAATTTACAATTTTGAAAAGAGCTGAATTATTAAAATAAACTTTATAAATATTTAGAGATACAATTGATTTTTGTTTTACAGATGTCCTGTGGGGAGTCAGACAAAGAAATTAGCTTTAGAAGCATGGCTTAATCATGCTGCATTAATCAAGAGCTTAACTAGGTGCTGCTTTTCAGGCTAGAGGGGTAATGATCATGCTCTCCCTCTTGAAGGAAATAACTGTCTAGTAACTCAGATTTGAGTGTGTTTTTATAATCAACCTGAGGAGGAAGGTGGGCAAAGGTGTCGTCCTGCCCTCCCCACCCGTGAGAAAGCTGAAAAGCTGCACTTGACGTCTTTAAATCGGGAAAAGTGCAGTGGCAGTTCCTTCCTAATAATGTGAGCACAGGAACTCTTTGAGCTGTCAAACCCACGGGGAGGAGGCAATGACACCCTTGTAAATGATTTGGTTTTGTCAGAAGGGAACAATGTGTTTGAAAGAATCTCTCTGTTGTCTCAGGAAGGCAGCGTAATGTGAAACAGAGGGAAAAAATTCCATTGTCTGACTTCTGCAACAGAGATGGAGAAACTTTCTGACAACTGTGGGTGTCATTTTTCTTTAGGGGTACCAGACTATAAATCCCCTGCCACACCACACAGTGTCACCATGGGGGAACTTTGCTGCCTGTGGGTGTTCGGTGTTAAATGTGCTTCCACCAACGTCCCGTGTGTTTGGAATTGACTCCCCGAGGTTACATTTATCTGTATCACTGTTTTGCTTTTTCAGGGTGTTCTTGAGAGCCATCAATAAATTTGCGGAGACGATGAACCAGAAATTCTTGGAGAATATGAATTTTGAAGTCCAAGTAAGTATTTTGGGTTTTTAGCTGGGTCTGGGTGGTTTGTGGAGGTCCTGTGCATCAGCACCACGTGGGCTGTTGGTTTCAGTGGGGCAGGATTAGGCCAGCTTTGATAAGACATGAGAATCACACTTTGATTATTTATGATAAGGCACCCAAACAGCATCTTTTGGTCTCTGATTCTGTCAGGACTGGCAGGCAGAAAACTCATTTTTTGGCTTAGCCAACCACGTGCATTCAGAAAGTCAGTCTTGGATACCGTGCACGGAGCCTTTACAATGTCAGTGTGTAGGACAGGAAAAGCTTAGCTTTGTTTGACTCCTGGAGTATTTAGCACTTAGAATTCATTTTTAACTCATAATCTTGCCTGAAAAGTCTACCTTTATTTCTTTATTTTTATTAGTTTCCTCTGAAATAATTTTTAATTAAGGTTCAGGTCTTTTTTAGGTTGCTCAAAATCATTCCTTGTAGCTTAAACACTGGGTCATGCATTTTACCATGTTTGCCTCCCTTTAGGTAAAAATGTCTGTAGTTTTGACATTCATTAAGTTGTTACTAAAATGTAAATACAGTTTTTGGTTCAGGATTGGTCACTAAGTGCTACCTGATAGAAATAGATAGAAAACACACTGACAAGCTATAGTATGAAAAGTGATTCTGTTGCACTCCTACTATGAAGTTCAGGGGTTTGCCTTTTTCCTTTCTTGAGGTTCATATTTTACAGTTAATCTCACAGCTTGCAATCTGTTTTAGGTGACTCCACTGTGCTGCACATGAATGTTCAGGCTCACTGTGCTAAAAACTGTTTGTGGTTGGTCTCTTGGTCCTCAACACAAAATCCCTTGGTTAGAAATAGCTACAGAGCAGCCACATGAGGGGTTACACAGGAGGAGTTTAAAAGACAATAGTAAAAAGAAAGGTAAAACATTCAGTTCACACTTAGTTACACTGTTCCCAAGTATGAAATGTAGAGCTTTTTATTCATTTGTACCTTCAAAATATATGATTTTGCAAATATATATATATATATATATATATAAAGTTAATTAGGAATTTTGAATCATAGTGAAAGATGTTTCTTCTGACAAACTTAAAATTTATTTTTAGTAAATACCCCTGTTGAAAACTCTCTTTGACATATTTATGATGTAACCTCTCTTAGGCTCTATCAGTTTATTAACAACCAATTTGTAACCTATGATTTCTGTAGCCCTGGATCACTTTTCACTGAGCAATGTCCTCACAATTTTTACAAGCGGGTATCAAAGGTCTGAAGGACATCACCCTGTGCAGGCTGCCCAAACCACACAGACTTTAAAGAATGCGCATCTGTCCAAGTTTTATTAGGCTGTGCTCTGCCTCTCCCCAACGGCAAAGCAGCAGTTTAATGTGGAGCTTTCATTTCGGCTCCTTCCTGTGGCAGTTCTGCGCGTTCTGAAGCGTTTTCAAACAACCGGGGCCGTTGTAGCTCAACACTGCACCTCGCAGTTCAAGGGGATGCATTAGTGCTCTTGTATTCGTGACTTGTCAAATAGCTGGAGGCTCTGAGTAAGCTAAACAGCGTTAGAGTAAACAGGGAGAGCCTTGTAAAGAATTGTAGTACCTTCAAAGTCTTCACAAGAGACTTAAAATCACAAACCAAGCAGATACTTTACACTTCTTCCATGAATAAAAGCTCTGCAAACCTTCCAACAGTTCCTGTTTAAAAAGCTGCTACTGGACTAAAGAGGGTCTGAATAGTGCAAGGCATATTGTCTCACTTTCTGAATTATAAATTAAAATTTGACTCCCCACTCTATATGTTTTTGTATTAATATATCTTAGCTGCAAGCAAACATAAGCATTGGTTAACTCAAAGGGCTCACAAAAACAGGAAAAATAAATAGATGTTTCTTCTTAATTATTTGGTTTTAGGTCACAAATAAATGTATTCCAGTATATGAAAGATATCATTCCTGAAGTGAAGGCCTCACATATTGAGAGTGCCATATATCCTAGAAATCAGTTTATCTTTTCTTATGTTGTTCAGAGGTTCCAAAAGGTTGTTTCTGGCTAACCTTGCTCAAAAGCTCTGCTAACTACCCATGGGTTGCAATTCTGCATACTCGCAGAAAGTTTACAAGTGTCATTTTTCTCCAAAATCAAACTAATGAACCCAGTATCCATCTGAAATGTGTTGTGGCTGCTGGTCTCCAGGGGCTGAGCTCGCTTTCACGATAATATTTCAAGGAAAAAAAAAACCCAAAACTGTCATCTTGTCTGTTTGAGGCTATGCTTGAGTCTCTTTTGCATCTGCAGTGGTTTGTCAGAAATTCAAAAGACTTACAAAGACTTTGTGTTTCTCCTGCATTCCCCAAAAAAACTCTGAGCAAAGGTATCTGCAGGGCAATGGCTGAAGGGTGGCCTTAATGCACGAGAGGTCTTTGTTTCAGAGATGTGTGAAGGAGGAGGCAGCAGCTTCATTTATGGATGATTTTTCAGGATAATTACCAAACCTCCTCTTTGTGAGATGCCTGGAAATTTCTCATTAGATCGATTCCACATTTTCCAATTGGGCACGTGTCCAAAACGTCTTTTAATGTTATTGTGGGCTTAAGAGAAAACAATATGGGTCTCATAAGGAAAGTTTTTTTCATTTTTAAAATCTGTTTCTGTCTGGTTTTACCTTTGAGAGACCAATTTGCTTCACAGGGTTTTAAAGTCAGTTCTGGTACTTAAAATCTTGCAAGCCCTTAAGTTGAACATGCTATTGAAATACAAAGGATCCTATTTTTTCAGCCATTTTGGGGTACTCTGAGGACAAAAGGAAACGTATTTTATAAATCAGGTTATTGAGTTTATAGTGTGTGTCTCTGACAAAGGTGGCACTGCACTATTGGAGCTATTAAGTGAATAAATAGACCAGTATCTTCAGCAATAAGGCTTCATTGTTCTCTCTATAATCTAGAATGATTTGAGAAATTTTCCATTTTACTGGGATAATTGACACGTGCCAAGTGAGTGCCCCACACCTCAGTAAACACAGCTTCTCAGGGGGCTGAGAACTCTGCACTGGTCAAAACAACAATTTAAAATACTTGGGTGGAAAGGAAAAGAGGCCTTTAAGAGAATACATAACGTTTATCCTGATAAAAAAGGCCCTGGATGAGGATGGTATTGAGTTGGTGTGTTTGCAGCAGGGCCAGCTTTGAAATGATCAGCTCTGCTAAGGAGAGCTTTGGTTGGGCCTCAAAGGGAGGAATAAATTAACTGCAGGACCTCCTACACATTCTAGACAATAATTAATTTAGGAAATGTCTGTGGTTCCATGTGTGTTTTTCCTGGTTGTTTGCACACTAGAGTTTTCCAGGTTATAAAGGACAGAGGTCACTCCAGTTTTTGATGGAACATTTTACTTCCAGTGTGGGTTCCCAGCGCAGGGTTGTGATGCACCATACAAAATGAGGAGCTCTGTTACAAGTTTTGTTTCCATCCTTTAAATGACCACTAAATACATTTACCACTGCCTCTCTATCCCTCTGTGACACCTACCACTATTCTTCAGATACAGCTTTGTCTTCAAGTGTCTGAAGCTGTTGCTGACTGCTTGGGAGCTTTTGAAAATAGTATTTCCTTCCTTAAGGAAGGTTCCCCAGTGAAGTTTCTCTTTTCCCATTCCATCTTTAACATGTGAGAAGTACTTTGGTTGTCTGGAGAACAAGTAATTTGCTTTCAGGAACAAAGTGGTCTGCACTGCAAGTGGGAGAGGGTTTCATCTTGTTCAAGCACTCGACATCAGTAGTCATTTGGGCACGTATTTTGTCCTCCTTTCATGTAGAGAGCTCTTCACAAATTATACTGGAATTTCATACAAATGCTGGTTGAATTAAAATCCAAAGAGGAGACAGTAGATACTTTTTGAAGTGGTGCTCAAATGCAGTGAAATTACAGTGGTGCCTTTAGCTCCAAGTGAAGATTCACCAGTGTTAATGTGTTTCCCCCGTCCTGCCTTGGTTTAGGGTTTAATGTTGTTGGCTAATGAATCTCCTGTGAATCTTTTTTTAGCAATATTTATTCAACTGCTCTGTTATTAAAAGCAAATGTGTAGTAGTGGTTATTAAAATTCATCTTTCTTGCTTTTCTGCTAATTGCAAAATACTAATGATGTACATCTTTGCACAATATAGAAATCTCATATTGCTTGCACCATTTGGTTTCATAAATTATTCTGCATTATGCATCATTTAATATTATTCCTGCTTTCCTCAAAATTATTACAATTTCCTTATATTCAATTTACAGCTGTGGAACAACTACTTTCATTTGGCTGTGGCTTTTATTACCCAAGATTCACTACAACTGGAAAACTTTTCCCATGCAAAATACAACAAAATCCAGAACAAGTAAGCAAAAATGTATATTTAATTTATATTTTTAATTCTGTAGTAAAACTATAAGAAAAGGATTGATAAAAGTACCTTTTTGTATTTCTTTTCCCCTAGATATGGAGATATGAGGCGTTTAATTGGCTTTGCCATCCGTGACATGTGGTACAAACTTGGTGAGTTCTTGGACCACTGAATCTGTCTCATGTTTCCTGATTCATTGAAAAATATCTGACATGAGGTGCTTTCGTAAATATTTCTGCTATTTGAACTTAACATATGTTTCAACTCCTGTGATTAAGCTTGGAACTGTCATGGGACACAGTTTGACTACTGCCAGTTCTTTATCTCGAAGAGAACAACCTTCTCTCAGATTTCAAACGTGGCTGAAATCAGAATTCAAAAACCTTATTTTGTGTGAAATTGAGACTGGATAGATTTTCCCTGGGAAGCTTCTTGCTCAGCCTGAACCTACAGTTCCAGAATTTAGGAGACTCAGACTTGGAATCTGTTTAGACTAAAATTCCAAAGTGCTTTTATATTTCCTGTCCAGCCACATTCTGCCGCCCCTCCTTTGAGATTTTCTTATTATCTCCTTCGGGATTGTTTCTTATTAACTGAACTTCTGGAGAATATTTGTTTTATCTTAGAAAACTTTTGTGTGGCAACTGTGTGGAAAATTAGCGTGGCACCCACAAGAGAGGGACATCAGACTCGGGATACTTAGTTATGGAACAACTCTAATCGCAATTGTTTATGAGAATATTTTTATCTCCTCAGAAGCTCTGGGCAGTATTGACATTCTTGCACGGGTCATTGGGTTTGCTGCTGGTCTGCTCCACATCAGAGCAGCGTTTGAAGAACATCCAGGACCTGGCTGAGGGGTTTTTTTGCAGATCTGGGTGTTTGTTGGAAGCTGATCCGACAGTTGTGCTGCAAGAGAATTCCGTGTGGTTTTAGGAGTCGAGGCAATGACTGCAGGTGGCAAATGGGGGTCGGAAGCATAACGGGTACAATTTCAAGGACTGTTCAATCATTATCTGAAGGAAATATTCCGATACCAGCGTGGGGTAGGACGACTTCTTCCTGCTGGATGAATAATAATAAACCGTGTTGATGGCTGATGTGGTCAAGTGAAATGACACCCTGCTCCATGTACCCAGCGCCAAAGAAATGGATGACAAGGAAGCAGCTGTGGGACAAGGGGACAAGTGCTGCGTGGTCTGGGCAAGGATGTGGAGGGTGACCCCACCCTGCTGGGGAGCACTGGCAGGGGCCAGCCCTGGAGTATGGAGCCAGAAGGGAAGAACAGTTACAGTTTAGTAGACAGTAAATCTCTCAGTTTTACTTCATAGGAAAAGCCTTCTTGAAGCCTGGAGAAAAGGAGTTTGTTGTTCTTTGAAGTACTCTGGGATGAGAGGCTGCGAGCCTGGCTCAGGAGGGGTGGGAAGAGCCTCAGCTCTGGGTGCTGCAGGGATCTGTTGCCTGTAGCCAAAGGAGAAAGGACCTTCAAGAAGCAAGAGCCCAACCCCAAACAAATGTGGGGGCTGCTTCTACTTTCGTGTGGGAGTAGTCAGACCTTCTGAGCCTTGGCAACCTCAATTAGTTTCTGTAAAAGCCACAGAAAAATGGACCAGCCCAACTGGGGCACTACTGAACTTTGGGGCACAAAGGAAAACTGGGAGAGTTCTACAAGGTAATTGCTAAGAACTGATGATTTATGCTGTTTAGAATCTCACCATTCCAAGCTGGCCGCACAGCAGGTGACTGTCATCTGGTTTCAGAAATAGAAGTACACTTGAACTGATAAGTTTCCAGACAGTCTTGTGGCTGATCACTTCTATTTACTGCAATTTTGATGCATTGCTTGGTTTGATTTATTGGTTGCAATGTCTGATGTTATTCAGAAATGAAAGCAAATAATGGTTTTCTCCTTCAGAAGCCAGAAAGGTTACAGAGCGTGGCATCACTGTGTGGCTCTCTCCTACTGACAGAATTTGGGGACTTCTCAGGTTTATTTATTACTCTACACTCTAAAAATTTATAAGGAGATGTCAAAAGCTGAAAAGCTGAAGTGTTCACTGAAAACTGTCCACTCAGCTGGGGTACATGCCTATTCCTGGCACTGAATTCTGCCACTTCGGAAGGAGGCAGTGCCCATTTACATTTTCCCAGCCTTTGAGGAGGAGCAGAAAGGAGTGATAGAGTTGTAAGACTTCACCAACACAGGTGGTTTAAACATTGCTTTAAATGATTGCATGTCCTACATGCTTCCCTAAAAGTATTTTTTCTCCCCCTTCAAATATCCAATTTGTTGTTTTTCTTCAGGCCAGAACAAAATCTGCTTTATTCCTGGGATGGTTGGGCCCATCTTGGAAATGACTCTTATTCCAGAAGTCGAACTGCGAAAGGCCACGATCCCAATTTTCTTTGACATGATGCTGTGTGAATACCAGAGGACAGCGGAATTCAAAAAGGTGATGGAAAACACTCTGTGTGAAAAAGGCATTAAAATATCGTGTGTTTAGTATTTCTGGTTAAAGGTGTGTCGTGTGGGCTTCTCTGCTCCTGGAAAGTCAAATCCTGACGATTAAGAACAAAAGGAATGGCTTTGTGCAGCGAGTGTGGGCTCTCCAGAGTGATTTTGTTGGACTCAAGTGTAACTTCTGTTGCAATGACAGCAATAAGACACTGCAGTAGGGGCCCAGAGAGGTTGCAGGATCTCAATCCAAATTTTCAGAGTTTCACTAAAAGACCTTCTGAGCAACAAGACTTCCATCGAAGGCAGCCCTTTGTTAAGTGGGAGGTAGAATTAAACGACCTCTGGGGATCCTCTATAATCTAAATTTTTCCGTATCCCCCTTCCTTGTGAGATAATGATAAGCTGAAATGTCCAGTATTTAGTACAGAGTATGTGACAGAAGTAGCATTGAGTAGTTAATTCCATATTATCACATTTCCTGGGGAACTCCAACTTTTCTAAGTATTTGTTGTGAGAAAAATAACCACTGTGAAGAACTGACATTCCTGAAGTGTTCTCTGCAGTCACTTTGAAAAGAAAAAAAGATTTTTAAATCACAAGGATGAAATATTTTTGATTGATGGAATAGAAATACAGATGGTGGGACAGAGCACTTGGAATTTTAATCTAAATCTCCTGTCACTTCTTGCTCTGCCTACCTGGGCAGTTAGTATCCCTTGATTTCTCCCCTATCTCCCCTATCCATCCTCATCAGGCTCTTTGGGCATGGACTCACCCTATTCTGTGTTTCAGAGTAAATTTGTCCAGTAAATTTTAAGTTGAATATTCAGGCTCTGTAGTTACACAAATAATTAACTCAAACCGATCTGGGTAAGGGCAAGTGACGAACAAAAAGGCATCATTTCAGACACATGTAAATATAAATATCTCCTGTACCCAGCTATGTTTAATACTTTAAACCATTTGGGGCATTTCTGTGTCAACTAAATGTGGAACAAATGAGCAGATGGAATTTCCATTTTGGTCTGCGTTCCGCAGTGCAAAGCTTTTGGTTCAAGGCCAAGATTAAAAACCACTTTTGCCTCTGTGCATCTGTTCTCTCCATGTCCTGTTAGTCCTATATTTGCTGCCTTAAAAATGTTTCCCTGCACATGGCTCATACCTCATCCCTTGGGAGGGACACAGAGATCTGTGCAGGGCAGAAATCCCAAGAACTCATCAGTCAAACTGCCCGATTAACAGGAGCAGCAGCTTGGGAGCCTGGGAGGTGCCAGACACTTCAGTGACCCTTAAATCACCTCTCAGGCCAACAGAAATAAGTTTCAGGTGATATTTTACAGTGCCAAGGAACAAGGACATCCTATTGCAGTTTAAGAGTGAAGAGATAGTTTTCATCGTTAACTATTTCATAATCTCATTAGATTCTGATGTTCTGCTTTAGGAATTGCAAATCATTTACTGGCCAGGAATTGTGAATTTTATTCTCTCCTTTCCCATGGATGGGATAATTAAGATAAATAGACTTGACTCTGTAAGTTTAGCCCTTCTGGTAAATTTCTAAAAACGTATATTTTAAAGGAAAAGCACATTAAGATTTATGGTTTAAAATTCTTGTTATCTTAATTAAAAAGGGCAAGTAATTAATATGAATGGATGATTATTGGATGCACAAACACACAAACTCTAGCTTTTGCTAGTGCACAGTTTTTGTATGCAAATTGACATTTAGAGCATAAAGGATATTTTCTGAAAGCTTTACTATGAAATTTTGAGAATGATAACATGTTATTTCCAAAGTGCCCGTGTCACTCAGGAGCCCAGAATGACTTT
Source organism: Oxyruncus cristatus (assembly GCA_013399855.1). NCBI lineage: Eukaryota > Metazoa > Chordata > Aves > Passeriformes > Cotingidae > Oxyruncus > Oxyruncus cristatus. Next base: position 155,630 of record VXAY01002217.1, read on the forward strand.
CAGTTAAAACACAATTTTTCAGAACTTTAAAAATAAACAATTTATTTCTAATCTAATCTTCTCTAATGAGAGAGGGGAGGAAAAAAAAAAACCACGAACAGAAATATCTCTACAAGCTGAGCCTGTACCAGCACTGGAACCAGAGCTTGTCTGGTGCCTCCCACATGATTTAATAACCTTTCCCAAAAAGCCTGTTTCTGTTAATGTTCCCTGGGCCCGTGCTGGGCCAGCACCATGACAGGGCTCTGTTTTTGGGGGGGCACGCAGAGAAAAGCCAAATTCCACCTGTGGTTATCTCAACAGTGACACGCTATACATACATATTTAACAGGTTAGAATCCATACGTAGGTGTTTGACACAGACATTTTCTTCCAATCCCTTCTTCTGCTTTGCACATGTAGCTTCCATTCACTCCAAACAGTGTTATGTAAGTTTATAATTTTAACTTTAATTGAAGATGTAGGGAGGGACCCATTATTACCTCCTAATTTTAGCCATCAAGGCTCTGTCTATCATGAGCTCAGAGAGCGAGGAATCTTGGAAAGGCAGTTTATCCCAGTTACTTTCAGTGTCTGTGGATAGAATTAGTCCTGCAAATACATCCCTTTCTCCTTCAAATATAAAGGGAAGCTCATTGTTTATGTGCTGGACACCTGGTGTTAAAAGAGACCCATCCTCCAAATGTTGGTGACCCACCTTTCCCGGAAAGATCAGGGTGTGCGTTTTATTAAGGCTTCCCAAAGCAAAACACATCATCAAGCACTTCATCAACCTCTTGTTCTAACTGTAATCTGAAGCCAAGAGCTGGAAAATGCTTGCTTTAAAAAAAACAAACAAGCAAACAAAAAAATCAAACTGAAAAAAAAAATTAGCTCTTTGCAGAGTAAATGAAAATATCACTGAAATAAACACAGATTTGAGTTAAGTTACGGATTTAGCTTGGCTTGGGAAAGATTAATTCATCTGTGTTTATATTTTTGTTCAAATAAGTCACTCTGTTTGTGTTTGGGTTTTTCAGCTTAGTATCTCTCGTGGGCTCTGCCAATTGCTGGAACCATCTGGGGAAGTTCTGTGTGTTTGCTTTCCTTCCTGGCTGCTGTGGGACTGTGGGGAAGCAATGCTGCCTGATGGGGTGTTCTGAGACTCACAGATTTGTTGGAGGACAGATGCTCATTCCTAGTGATCCTGGTGCTGTGTCCCATCCTTCTGAGCTCAGAGCTCTCACAGGTTGCTTAATGAGTATTTTATCTCAGCAAGCCCCCCCGGTGCCTGCCTGTGATTTATCATCTCAGTAAACAGCTTTATTTCTGGCTCTCCACTCTTGAAACTCTGTTGTGCAGAAAGATTTCAGAAGGACATGAGATCACCCCAGCAGCAGAACCCGAATTTGCACGGTCTGGTGCTTCCATGTGGGAAACATGGACTTGCCCTTGGTTTGGTGTTGAGGTGTGGTCAGAGCTGGGGAGATTCCTCAGATCTATTAGGCAGATAAGCAGATGGGTCTAAAGCTCAATTGGTGCCAATGATCTTTAGGCACAGTCGGTTTAAGTTAGAGGAGTGTTTAATTCCAGGGCTTAATTTTGGCAGAGAAACACTAAAACTTAATTCTGTATTTCTGCCAGCTTTTTTACTCGTTTTGATCCGAGCAACTGATTTTTTTTTTTTT
>VXAY01002217.1:157336-168087 GCA_013399855.1 Oxyruncus cristatus
AGCAACTTATTTTTTTTTTTTTTTTTTTAGCTTGTTGAGAAACTGCAGGAAAGATGCTTAGGAAGAGTTTTTTTGTTCAGATCCAGCAAAGTGAAATTATTGCCTCTTCAAGAAGTAATCAATTCTCTACCTGCTGAATAAGTACTAGGAAGGATTTAAGAGGTGGACAGTTTTTAACTGGTGCTTGACTTGCACTAAATTCACAGATTTCTGTCTTACTGCAGTAAATCCACAGGCTTCAGCTCCAGAAAATGGCTGGATTGGGTGTTTTTGTTTAATATTTCCTTGTCCTGAAACTGCTGTGCACTTATGTTACCCATGTTACTAACATATATGTAAACACTAATACACATAGGAATTAATTCAGAGCCCTTTAAACTTCTTTTTTGGTCTGCACCAGACAGAGTAATTTTATTTTTCCTTTTAAGCTATTTTTCAGTGATAGCTCTTTATTCTCTAGTATTACTACAGTATGTGCTGTTCCACAGGCAATCTTTAATTTGTATTCTAATTACAGAGACAGAACTAATATTGGAGCAGCAAAACCTGCAAGTAACAGGACCAAGAGTTGAGAAACAAACCAAAATCCTTTCTGGGCTCTACAGAAAAAATAAGGCCCTCTATTATTCGACACTTCTATAAAAAATAATTAGGAAATAGTACTAATGTAGAAGTCCTTCGACGCAAATCGGAAAACGGGTTTGATGTTTCTACTGAACAATTTATGGTTTTTTCTGAGAACATTATGGGAAATGGTTCTTAAATGGACACTCTGAGATCTGAAGTCAAGAGGTCTGTTGAGGAGCAGTGGGGAGTTCAGTGCACCACATTTACTGCTGATTTCTGCTCAGTGCTACTGTTGCTATTCCTCATGTACATACTGTACAGGTCTCCAAATTCACCCTCAGTAAAGACCTTTTCTCTGTAGACATCTCACTGGGTAATAAATAGCAACATATTTTCTCACTTTTGCCCTTCATCAGAGGTTTGAACCATTCCATGTCCATCTAGAACAGCACTATCCATGTTTTCACGTGCAGTTCTTTCCTCCTCGTTCACCTTAGGCCGTGCTGTCCCTGGTGTGGGCTGGAGAGGTGGCCTGTCTGTGCCATGGTGTGGTGTGTGCCCAACTTGGATCCAAGATCCCGTGTCACGTTGACCCCTTGGATGTATTTAACTCCCTCTGTTTGAAGCTTATCTGTCTGGGGCTGTGTTATGACCACACAAACAGTTTGGTTTCCACTCATTTTGAGGTTTTGGTTTTGTTGTTTTGACTTGGTTTGAGGAGTATGAAGTGGTGGAAGTTGCTCCTTCCTCCCTGCCCCTTCCAGAGAAGAGAGGAGTGCATCTGCTCTGCCAGCTTCTCTGCACCCAGGGTTTTGCTCTCTGTGAGGAGTGTCAAAGTCTGGCTGCTCAAGACGCTGTTTCAAAGCTCCTTGGAAGGAGCAACACCCAATTCAGTGTTCTGCATCAGGATGGACAGTAGATCTGGGTTGGATGCTGGAGAACAATAGGGAATGTTTGGCCCTTGTTCTTGAAACATGCTGAGTAATTTTTCTGGGGGGAGAGTTTTAATCATGACCTACTTGAAGGAAGTGCAGGGAGTAACATGTTTTCAGTTAGAATGTCATGTTCTTTACAACTGAGGGAGTTGTCCCTTCCAAAACCCATCTGGAGAGGTGTGTGACCTGTTTGGTGTTCTAAGGGGAAGGACTGTTTTCATCTGGGTAGCCCTGGGCTGAGCCTTTCGCTGAGGGTATATTAAAGTGAGGTAAAAAATCTTGCATTGCAGTTATCTGAAAGTACCTTATATAAAATACTACAGTAATTCTTCCAGCTGTGAAAGGTTTCCAGTTCTCTGACAGGATGATCTGGATCCCAGTCTGCCAAAGCTCTCAATTACACAGAAATTCTCCAGGGAGAAACAGAATTATTCACGTAGGACAACTGTGTGAAATCTTGTATGAAAGAAGAACGTGCAAAGTTGCTGTGTTAGCACAGTAATGAATCCTGTCATTTTTACAGAGCTGTTAATAATTAGATAATTAGATGTAAAGCAACAGAGCTTTATTTCACTGTAGGTCTCCACTAATGCTTTCTCTGGGCCTCTCAGTGTGTTCATGTGTACAAATATATGACAGAACTCTACAGAGGTACATTTTCCCTGCCACGTTGAAATGTGTTTGACCTCTGGATAGCTGCTCAGTGTTCTGATTTTTCTTTCTTTGATAGTTTGAAAATGAAATCATCCTGAAGTTGGATCATGAGGTGGAAGGAGGACGAGGGGATGAACACTACATGCAGTTGTTTGAGTCCATGTAAGTGGTACATGAGAATAAATGCCTTAAGAATATGGGTTTTATCTTATTATTCCCAGTTACCAGGTTGCTAACCTCATAATAGAATCTCAGCCACTTTTTTTCATCAAAGGACTGGAAACAGCACGCTGCTTCAGTACACCTGGTTTGAATCGTAGTTTTGCTCATCAAAATGATTTTTCTAGTTGCTTTTCGTTATTTTGTGCTTTAGCTAATTTATGAAGAAATTATACCTGACCCGCATTTCTATATACAACTTTCAAGCATAATCAAATATTCTCCCAACTATTAGTCTTTCCACACTTTCCTTATAGCCTATTGTCTCGATTTCAGCCAGGGTAGAGTTAATTTCTTCTCCGTAGTAGTTTTTATTTACACTAATAAGAAGGCATTTTAAAATGCTTTACTTGCTTTTCTCAGTGTCCAGATTGGACTCCAAGAGATTATTGTCTGAATTTAAATAAGGTGACTACCCTGGAACGAGAGTATTAAGAAGTGCTCAGGTCTAATCAAAGAATTTCTGTATTTCTGATAATCCTAAAGCCTCACACTACATCATATAGCACCTCCCTCTCTTCTTGGCCATCCACGTACAGCTTTACTCCCCGACTGAATAGCCACGTTTTCACTGATGGCAAGTTGGGTGTGATGTCTTGGGCAGTGCTGGAGTCCTTGCACATCCATCTGAGAGTTTGTCCCGGCCTTTGTGTGTTTTAGTTTCTCACAGCCCTCCCCAGATGAGCCATGAGAACTTTGGCTACACCACAATGGAAAAAAGTCCATTTTCAGTGACAGGGTTTTTTTTGTTAAAATACTGATTTATATAATCAAATAATAATATGCAAATGTTATTTATATAATGTGATTATGTTCTAATTAAAAAGAAACATCATTTAAATCAACCATAATTTAAAATATTTGCTATTTTAGTTTAGCTTCTGTCCTACAAGGAGGCAGATAAAACATGGAAAGGCAGACTTGAAAAACTTAAAAGCCCTGACACTTTATAGGCAATATGAAACTATTCTTTGAAAGTGCTACATGGGCAAGGACAGATGGAGTTTGAAATACACCCTTTCCACCTCCTAACATGCAATGACTGTGTTAACTGAGAGCAATAAACTGATTTTTCAGTTCTGAAGGTTTGCTGTTTGGCTGCAAGCCTCAGATGGTGAGGCAGAGGTGTCCAGAGTGGCTCTGGGTATGACCCAGAAATGCTGCTGCTGCAGGGCCTGAGCAGTGCTGCCCAACAGGGGGGTCACTGCAGCTCATCACCCCTGGCCTGAGGGACTCAGCTGGCACAGGGGACACTTTCTTTGCTAAACTTTGCTGCTAGTAAGTGTTTTTTCCAAATATCTATACCAAATCTTCCTTGCCTCAGTTTAAGCCAATTATTTCTTGTTTTACCCACAGGGAACATAAAGAATCATTTATTCTGTTTATTTGTTTCCAGCAGCTTTTAATGAGTTTTAAAGTCGCTGTCTTGTTTCCTTTGGGCTTCTCCTTTAGGGTAGACAACCCCAATATTTCAGTTTATCCTATGGAATGTTTCTGGATGTTCCATCTATTTTAAAAGTCTACGTTTCCTTAAAGCTGGAGAGAGCAATCAAACCGAGATTTTATCAATGCAAAGAGCACAGGTTCCCTCAGACCTTGTGTGTGAGACTCTTTGAAGCTCCCTCTTTCTGAGCTGTGTGACACTGCTTGCCTGCCTTGTTCTAACATTTTTCTGGAGAAGTGGCACCTCTCCAGTTAATCCCCATCTTTCAGCAGTGCACTCAGATAGTGTCATCAAACACACTACGGAGCATTTGATCTCCTGCCTTCCCAAGGCACCCTCCTTGCTTTGACATGCCTATTTTTTCCCACTAGTACTGTCCCACTTTCTACAGGGCCTCAAGTTCAAGGTTTCCACATTTCTGAAGATGCCACTTCATCTTATCTCCAGACAGTATTTTTAGTTCCATCCTTAAAACTGTTGAATGACACCTATAGAGGGACTGTTGAAGCAGAGGTTGGTGACCTACCTGTGGTAGAATCTCCTCTTCCCTCTCCCTCTCCTCTCCATTAGTTTGGTTTGGTTTAAATCTTCCTTCCTTCACACCTTTCAAAGCAGGGATTTCAAGCCTGTGTCCCCAGCTGGATGGGAACCCAGTTAAACTGGGCTCCACAGTTATTCATTTGGTCCTGTTTTCATCAGCTGATTTCCCATGACTGCATTCCTGCACAATTCCAGTGCCACCTGGATGCAGACATGGAGCAGCAGTCAGTGACTGCTGTGCTGGTGGTCGCCTCTGCAACCAACAGTCACCAACACTGGTGGGTTGCTGAGAAATTGCAGATTCCCAAGGAACTAAAGAGGTTCAGCAGAAGTTTAACTGAGCATTTCTCCCTCGTCTTAACTGTTACTGTGCCCCGGGTGGGGCTCTGACCTGTGCTGGTGAGTGCTGTCCTTGACAACACCAGGGGCGGGGAGCTGGGATAACATGGGATCGGTGAGAGGCTGTTTTCCATAGGCCCAGCACACAAGGCTGCCCTGTTTTGGGAAGTGCAGGAGAATCTAGCTCTGTGGTGCCATCCCACTTGTCCTCAGGCTCAGAAAATGAATTCTGGCATATTTTAGTTACTAATATAGGCACAACAGAAAACAACATTTGGCAGCTCTCCAGTTCCCCCATCATTGCAGTGGCCCACATTATTCAGTTGTTTTCTTGATCTTTATTTAAAATATTTTCTATTTTAAATCTTTTCCTTTTTTTCAGACTCTGTTCAAAAAATCAAAGGTCTCTTTCTCCTTCCTGGGGGGGAAAAATTCTGGACTTTTATGATCCTTTTTTTTTTAGGGTTATTTTATAAAGCTGAGCAATACATTTTTTAAAATCTTCCCTCAAGAGACAGGTGTTCCTCTCTCCTGTTGTTTTTGTAGTTCTCCTTTATGTGCACTCCAGTTCACCTTTCTGTGGTGGCTGGAGTTACGTGCTGTGTCCTGGGTGAGACCCAGCAATAGCTTGTGGGTTATGTCAAGGTTTTTCTACTTGTGCTGGAAGGAAATGTGATGTCCTGGTGGCTCGTGTTCATTGTGCGCTCAGGGAATGTTCAGAAGTCTGCCTTGTTTGCTGTCACTCCGAGGGAACCTGTGGCAAAAATTCTTAACAGTCAGTTGAATGATGACTGTGCTTTCCTCTGTTAGTGTCTCACCCTGTTTCTGATGCTCACTAATGTAAAACAACATCATTTTTTCTGTATAATATTCCTATGTGGTTTTGAGGCTTTCCTACTTTCTTTCCCACAAATATAATTTAACACGCTCCAGATTTATCTATCACTTGTCAGCCCTTCAGTATTTATTATTTACCTTCTGTTTGCAGCGAATTTAATGTTATAAGGCGTATTTCAGTTATTTATTTAAATATTTCTACTGTTGTTTCAGACTAATCAGACAACAGCAATTAAAGTGTTGGGGTTTTATCTGTCAGCCTCTGTCCAACACATCTTGTCCAATATAAATGTTCTTTCAGACACCCTCCCTCTGTCTCAGCAAAATAACTCCACTGGAGTTGTACAATCCAAGGAATAAACTTTAGGTGCTGGGTTTACTTTGCTTAAGTTGGAACTTTGAGCCTGGCTGCGTTCTGGGCCAGAGTTTCCAGGATTTCTTTGCAACTGAACTTAGTGTAAATATGTATTTTCTGAAGAAGGTTTGAAGAATTATGAGGAGTAAAAAAAAAAATCTGCAAGTAATTAAAACATCACGTTTATAATAATTTTCTTAATAGTGTACTTAAAGATTAGTAATAAATTATTTTTTTACCTGGACATCTTGAAAACAATGGTACTGATACCAGTACTTAATTGATTATTAAGCACTAAGAGGTCAGAACCTTCCCAGCTACCAATATAAAGCAGGGCAGCCTTGGGGAAAATTAACTGCATCTCTGCCAGATTCAATGCATGCATCTATAATATATATGTGAAAATATATGTATATATGTGTGTATATAAATATATATGTGTATATATAAATATATATGTATAAAACGCAGTTTGTCAGAGAGAACCCCAGTGGAAAGCCAGGATGTTAAAACAGAGGAAACAAGCTCTCAAGCAAAGAAAGGAAATAATCCTTAATGAGACGCTGGTAATCACTTCATGCTGTTCAAATAGTTAAACTTTTAAAACAAAGCTCTGATAATAAAGTGAAATGCCTACTCCTAAATCACCTCAGCTCTTTGTGGAAACAGTATATGCTAATGCTTTGTTAATGTAAATTCAATCTGATGATGCCATTTTATAAAACTCATTTTCCTCTATTTTTTTCAAAAGAGATTGAGCTGCTCTTTTCAGTCTGCAGAAAGTTGATTGTTTGGTTTTGCTTATTTCTCAAGGGCAAATTACTCTGGTGAGGCCTTGTTAGTGAATGTCTTTTTTGACCTAAAATTGTAATTTTTGTCAGTTTCAACTTTCTACTCGTGTGTAACAGTACAAAAACAAGGAAAAGGCTGCATTTTATGTTGAGGAGAGGAAGGTACAGTGTTTATTACAACATTTTGCAATATTGTTTGTTGCAATAGTGTGGAATTCCAGAGACTGGAGTCTGTGATATCGCTGATGCAGGTTGCTCTGTCCTGAAGTTGTGGGCATACCCTTGAATTCAACGTCATTTTCAGACAGGAAAAATAAGTGTTTCTCCTTTTTTCATTTGATTTATATGCCACCTGTCCTCTGAATACCTAAATTACCAACTCACAGAGAGAATTTCCAGTGCATTCTGCAGTTGATTTAACCCTCCCTCAGTCTTTGCCTTCAGGTCCAAACAGTTTTCCAGCTGACGGAACCCTGATTGTCACAGAATTGTACCAAGGTTTTTTGTGTTTGCAGCCTCAAAGACTGTGCCCAGGAGCACCCTGGCATTTCTGACTTGGTGGAAAGGTTTGTCAGCCTCGTTAAAGGCCTCCTGGAGAAGCTGCTGGACTACAGGACTGTGATGAATGACGAGAGCAAGGACAACCGCATGAGCTGCACCGTGAACTTGCTGGTATGTTCCCTCCTGGGATCCTCGTGTGAGGAGAGGGAAAGCATCAGAATCCATTTACTAAAGGGGAAGGTAAATCTTCCTGGCGACGGCAGTGGGTGACAACACTCAGTGGGGATGTAAATTCTGAAGCAAGAGGTTTTTATATCTATTTGCATGGATGTATCTGTAAGTCTGAAACAACATCCTCTCACTTCTTTGGTTTTTTTTCCTCTGTGTTTTATCCAGTTTGCTTCTGTTGGGTGAATAAGGAATTTTACTGCTCAAATGCCTGTACCTTTTGATAGGTTTAACATACCAGTGGGCTTTTGCCAGGTTCAAGCTGGGCTTGAGGAACTAACCCTCTTGCAGCTTCAGCAACTCAACAGCTACAGTTTTCAAACGTGGGGAAGAAACCTTGGGATACTTGCAGTGAGGTGCCGAGGAGATTTGAGTCTCTGATCTGGTCCTGTGCTTTTTTCCATTCCTCTTTTGTAATGGGGGTGCGTCACACAGAGATTCCTCCCCCAGGGAACTCCTCAAATCTGAGGAGGAACCTCCATCACCTTTAAAGCGCTGCACTCACATGCTCTCTGTTCCTTGGTAGTCGCTGCTCAATGCGGTATAAATTCCTGCGACTCTTCGGGAGACAATTCTGGTCATACATTTTTTAGCAACTTGTACACCTGCAAACACCTTATGGTGACAAAAAAATGGGCTTTATTCCTGGAATTGGCCCCTTTTAAAGGCATTGCACAACAATGCTATGTATTTACAGTGCTACATATCTGCTTCAATATATACGAGCTTTTCTGACCATCAAGTTCTGCCAGAGCATGTGGTTTGTTATGTTAATGTGTTTGGATAAGTGTATTTTCCTCTTGTCCTACAGAAAAACTCTCACTAATGATTTCATTAAAGAACTAGGAGAAGTATACATATGTACGTATACTAACACATGCATACAACTAATTAAAATATTAATTGAAGCAATAGTTTCAGGTTTAAACTTTGCATAGTCTGTAAATAATCTATTTCTCAGGCTGTGCAATGAGCAAGAAAAGCAAAGCCTCACCATGCACATTTATATCTATATTTTTCTTGGGTTTTATTAGGAGATAACTTAAATTTTTTGTGTCCCTAGAATTTCTACAAGGACATCAACCGTGAAGAGATGTACATCAGGTATGACAGCTGTTCTGTTAGATCTCTTCCGGCGAGGGCAACAATATTGTCTTGTGAATTCTGGTTTTATTGTTGTGCTTGAATTTCTGTGCTTAATATTATTTTAACATCCACAGTGACTCTGTGGTAGCCCTGGCCTCATCTGTATTCTCACTGCACTGTTTGTTTAGCCTCCAGCAATTTGGAATCTATGATGTGTATTCAGCAGCAGCAGGTTTTTTTTCTAACTCCTAGTTGATCAAATCACTCAACATTCATTGTTTATTGTTTAAAATTAAGAAAATGCAGCTAGATTTGAGGTTTGAGGGAGGGGGCACCGTACATTTAGAATGGCAGAGAAAGCATTCAAGTTCTGTAGAATAACCCAGTCTCTTCCAATATGCAGCACTACACACAGCAGGGTTACTGGTGAGGCCTTTTCTGGGAGAGCTAAAGCTACACTGGCAATTCTTTCAGATGTGGTATGGCCTCTTACTGTCTCCAAGAGTTTTGCATATGAACCGCAGCAGATCTTGTTGTTTCAAAGCTCCTTCTTTCCTGCCTCTCCTCTCCTCCTGCAAAATGTGCAGAGCAAAGCCCAGCATCCCAAAAATGAGGTGACTCAGAACTAAACCTTGAACCGTGAGCCAGAGTGGCCAGGGGGAAAAAACTCTCCCTCTGTGTGCATTGCTGAGGGGGAAACATTTTCTACTGGGGTGACAACTGGGAATGGGAATGCCCTGAACTGCTGCAACAAGTGGTTGGAGCTCCTGTGTCCAGAGGATGGGATGCACTTTTCTGTTCTGGCTGCTGGAGATGTAGCCTGAGTCCCATGGTGGGCAGTTGTTGGGCTGGCAATGCTGCCCTAGGGAGCAGGGAGAACACTGGTAATGTTGAGCTTAGAACGACTCTCCTCCCTCTACCACTTTCCAAGTTGTACAGGGACTGGCTCTGTCTTTCTGGACTGGTATTTTCCATTTCTCCTTTACCCTGCGTTACCTGTTGTGGTTTCAGCTGTATGACATGGAAAACGTGTGGGAAGTGCTACAGAGAAAGGAATAGTGGACTCAGATCTCTGTCTTAGACCTTGAGTCTGATAGTTCTTGCCCTTCAAGTCAGAGTTGACAGCAGTTCACAGAAGGAGGGTGGCTCTTTCTCTTCCCTTTATGCCCAAAGTTTGTGTACAAAAAGCCACAGAAAAGTCTGAACAAATGCACGGAGCTCTAACTCTCCTCAGCGTCCTTGAAGGCTTCTTGGGGAGTGACTGTGGGACATCTGTGGAGTTTGCTCTTACCTCGAACATTCTGGCGCTCAGGATTCCAGTCATGCCAATACCCAGCCTAACTCCTGCCCTCTCCTCCCTCAGGTACTTGTATAAATTGCGAGATCTTCATTTAGATTGTGAGAATTACACGGAAGCAGCATATACCCTTCTGCTCCATACGTGGCTCTTGAAGGTTAGATCTTCTGAACTCAATATATAGTTAAGCTTTCACAGTTCTCAAATTTATATATTAAAGTGACTGCCTTAATCTTCCTTATTTTTCATGGGGTATTCAAGTTTCTACTTAAAAATACTGCAGTAGGTCATATGAAATTAATATTAATTATTGAAATATTTTCAATAGGTTGTTAAAAGCCATATATTTCTAGAGCTAAATATTGTAGCAAGAATAGTTTTTCTTTATAGTGAGAAAATTTTGTGGGTTTTATTTTGCTCATTTCTTACTAACCTAAACATAACAGTTATGACAATTAAACACAGTTTGTTCCAGCTGTCACAGGGGGACATCTAACTTTTAATTTTAAAGAATATGGGTCACACTATCAAGTTATGTTGGCTTTCTTTTGTAGCTGGTAATTGCCTTTCACTAGAACTAATGTTTGTTCTCATTGTAACTGACCTTATGAATAGAAATGGTCAGTAAGATGCATTTCTATTAGAAGGGAACATTCCAAATTTAAATGTTCTGCAGCAAAAATCTGAGATTTCTTAGGGAATTTCTTTTAGTGCAGGACCATATAAACTCAGCTTTCCACGGTGGTATTTTACTTAAACCTAATTTTTATTTTTTTTTTCTGATCATAGGAATACAAGAGATGTAATGTATGTATTGGTGTAAACAAAGATGTTAGTATGAGAAATATTCTAATACAAAAAATCAAAACCAAGTCAGTGAAGATGACATCACTAGAATGGAATTAACTAATTTTCTCACATGGGTTTTTATCTGATTTTTCTTTTTTTTCTTTTTTTT
>VXAY01002217.1:168139-189779 GCA_013399855.1 Oxyruncus cristatus
TTTTTTTTTTTTTTTTTTTTTTTTGCGTTGGGGGGAAGGAAGAAGCACAGCTTTTAAAATGTTCTATCTAGTCCTGGTTATCACATGAAACACAGCACTTGTCTGAAGAGGTAGTGAATACATTCCCAGTGTCTTTCCCAGTTTCTCTGCGGATGGATAAAAAAGGCTTGGGAAGAAAATACTTAAAAGAGCCCAGGGAACCAGACCTGGTGGGAGGTTGAAAGGCTGAACTCCAAAATCATGGGGTTTTTGATGTGTTCTTTTTCCCAGTGGTCAGATGAACAGTGTGCACCCCAAGTCATGTCAACAGAGTTCCAGTGCTCGCAGACCTATCGACACTTGAAAGAGAATTTATATGAAAAGATCATAGAGTACTTTGACAAAGGAAAGGTAGGTCTGCAGAGTTCCTCCCCTGCCAGATCTCTCTTTACTGTGCTACTCTGGGTAGTACTGCTGAATGAATGTGCCCTGTAGAAAGTGTTTGTGTAGAGAAGCTTCTCTGAAATGTGGGTCAAGTAAAAACTGTCTCCTGAAGGCTTATTCCCAGAGAAAATCTGTTCCCAGAGGAACATGTTCTTTCAATAACCGCATTCACAGAGAAAGAGGGTTAATGTTTCAACACGTTGTCACAAGCATTTTTGCCAGGCACTAATAAAATGCGATAAAAAATGTTGAATGTACTTCCCTCTATCAGGAAAAGAATATGGACTATACAAGTTCCATTTCTAGACCATTCAATCCTTATCTCCAAGAAAAACAGACAGTTCAAAATGGGCATATTTGTTTCAGAGAAAACTAAGGGTTGTATTCCAAACCTAAAATGCAGTAGTTCAGTACCTTGGTTTAGTCCAACTTCTAAAAAAAACAACTGTTTATAAAATTACCTTCAGTACAAGTACAGTAGAGCTGAGATTTTTGGAAATAAAGCAAAGAAAGCAGAGAAAAATTCTGCAGTGCTGGATAATTAATCTCATGACCCAATAAGACCTTTAAGTCATTATGTCTTGTTCAGCTGTAGCCAAAGGTAGGAAGAGGGAAGGCAATTCATTAGTGCTTCTTGAGAAGAAGCCCTTCCTACAATTCAGAAGGTAGAAATTTTTGGTGCTTTGGGGTTCTTTGTTGATACCTGAAGCAACTACAGTGTAGCAGTGCCCACCCACTGTGCCAGGAAAACCAAATGCTCGTGATTTCTGGTCCACAGCACCCAGCATTCAGGCTCTCCCCAGATGCATCAGAGGAGGTTGGCAGCAGCTGAACCCACGTGCCAGGTTCAGAAATACCTGGCCCAGGAGCACGTGGCACCGTTTGAAATCAGGTCTGATGTGTGTGACCAACAACGTCCCTAAACCCGCAGAGAGTCATGTCAGAAACCCCTTTGTCTCCTTTATTCTGAGTAGGTGAGACAGAACTTGAGAAGTATCCTCAAGAGAGGGAGTTTGCAGCTGCTTTAAGGCCACTTTTGTGCTGCTTGTATGAAGTGCCCAGGTCAGGGTGAGAAAAGCTGTCCTGGTGTTTCCAGTGCAGCCCTGCAGCTCCTCACAGTCATTGTCAGCCCTTAAATTGTGTGGAAAGAAAGAAGCTGCTGCTCTGGGCAAGTGGCAATCTAAGACTTCGTTTGTAACTGACTGGGAGAGCTGTCATATGCAAGGTACCTGCAGCTGTGGACGCTGCAGGATGTTTTATAAATTGGTGTTTTAAGGAGTGGCAGGTGTCAGTCCCCTCACCTCTGTGCTCGGGGGATGTTCTGGATGTTATAACCTCAGTGATTTACTCTTCTTAATGTATCTGATTCTTATTCTAAGAATAAAGTAGGTTTACTCATTCCTTCCTGTAATGAATCATAAAACACTTTTATTTTTTCACATTAATCTGCTTTCCTAAAGTTTATGATTGCCTCGAGTCCTCCACTCTAAATGTGCAGTTAATAAATGACTGCACTTTAAAGAGAGCATAATCAATAAAAGTGTAGTTAAACTGTGATGCATTAAAAACTTGTTTGTTGGTGCTGGATTTCCATTTTGAATGTGTGGTTGCATTGCAGATGTGGGAAGAAGCCATATCTTTATGCAAAGAGCTTGCAGAGCAATATGAAAAGGAAGTTTTTGACTACGAACTTCTAAGTCAAAACCTGGTAAGATTATATAGAGGTCTTCAAATTAATTCAGTCACAGAAATAAGAACTGAGCTATCAAATGACAAGAGCTGCCTTTGGGCTTGTTGTCTACAACAGATTTTTAATCCCTTTGTTGAAGAGTTGCTGTTTCACTGTAACAATCCAGTGGTGAAAGAGAGAAAAGCAAAGACCTCTTGATTGAAGTTGCATAAAAATCTGTTAATTGAGGGATTTTGAAATTTCTGTAGATTAAATAAACACATAGGGTAATTTAAAGGCCATGTTTAAAAGAAATATAACAAGAGTTGGAGGCCTCTCTACTGCTTTAAGGTAGAAAAAGCACCTAGGTGAACTTTTTCCCCTTAATTTTCTTTTAAATTTTAGCAATTTGAATCTTGACAAGCCTGAAGAATTCTGTCCTAATCAGGACTGTGAAAGTATCACAGCACAAGAAATTAAAACTAGGTCCAAAGGCTAGAAGTAAGACTTTGAAAGAAGATAAAATGTTCAGTTATTTGTTTTCATTGAAATTGAATTAATCTAAAAACAATCCTGTCCCCCACATGACTTCTTTTTCCTATTCCCGGTATTCCATTCTTGCATGATTTTTAACAAATGCTTAGGGCTCATACAATAGACATCCCTGAATCTTCCACAAAGAAACCATGGGAGTCAACACATGATGTTCCTGAGCAGTGCTGTTTATAAAGAAAGCTTCTTTTGCTCCCAGTAAATTCTGCTCATGTCACAAAATAAAAGGCATTGATTTTGCCGGTTCCATTTAAGTAGCAGTGCTGCATTCTCATGAACATGACACCTAAATGGCACTTGGTATTTTATGGCAGAAATCGTTCTAAGCCCTTCCCATGGTGTGTGCCCTTCACATGAGGCTTGGGCAAGAATTTGAGTTGAGCCAAACCTCGGGAAATATTCGAGGCAAGGGGTTTTTCCAAATGTTTTGTTTCACTAATGTTATCGTGGCCAAGTGTGACTCTGGTGTTTGCTTTTCTCTTTTCACACTACTAAACTAAGGATAAGCCTGAGATCAAATATTGAAGTTGAAGCCATACACATTTATCTATGTATTATGTTTGCATATAAATGGAAACCATATTTAATGTCCCTCAGCAGTGTCCTGTGTGTGCTGATTATGGCTGTAGCTTATCAACTGATAATTGCTGTAGAGGTTAAAAACTGACAGATAAATCCCCCAAACACAAGTAATTACAGTTGGTTTTGCTTTCAGATTCAGCAAGCAAAGTTCTATGAAAACATCATGAAAATTCTGAGACCCAAACCAGACTATTTTGCTGTTGGATATTATGGCCAAGGATTCCCCACATTTCTACGGGTAAACTTGCCTAAATTCCTACTTTTTTTCACCTATTTTCATATGCTTGTAAACATACAAGTGCACTCTACTAATGCAAGTGAGTCTCTGGAGATATTTCCTGTGGATTTCCTGGTGCTTGGATGCAGGACTGTAGGTAAAATCTGCATTGCTACTTGTAAGAACATGCATGAAATGTTTTCAGATGCTTCTGTGTTGATTCTTTCTTAGTTTGATTGTGGAAACTAAAGATATATAATGTGGTGAAGGTGACATATGAGAGCTAAATGCAGCAATATGATGCAATTTGTTATGGGCACATATTTCTCAGATTAGTCTCCACACAGGGTGTTGTTGATAAGTAGTAGAATGTCATTAACTGGCATTCAAATTAAATCCCAAACTCAGTTTCACTCGTAGCTGGTATTTTTAGTGCACCTCACCATGAACTGACAGGAGTTTCAGCTTTTTTGCTCTCTCAGCTGCAGTGGGAATCCCTGCAACATTTTGGTTCCCTCACCAACCAATTCTGGTTCATGAGCTGACAGGACAAGCACATGTGTAGGCTTTGAAATGTGAATACACTGTGAATTTGTTCAGTGTGATATTCACGTTTCTTCTTTCGTTTTCCTGTTTTCCTCATGAGAACTAATGCTAACACTGCTTTTTTTGGTCTCTAACATGCACTGAGCTGACGTGTTCATACCAACTGTTTTGTATTGCTCTAAGTTTTTTCCTAAATGGCAACAGCTTGTTTCTATCCTAGGACAATTATGGTAAGTTTGAACTGCCTTTATTCAACATATGCTAAATCTATTCTGTTTTCCTTACATTGCTCCATTTTTGACTACCATGAGGGAAATCAGGACTCCAAAGGGTCTGGTTTTTCAAGAAACCTGTCATGCACAACTGGAATTTATTTAGTTTTTTAAAAGGTCATTGCTTTGTTTAAATCACAGTAGTGCATGAGCTCAGACCATAAAGCTAACCTGAATATTTGATGTTTTCTTGTTAAAAAAGTAATTCTTACACAGAACAATGAGTAGGGTAGCTTTCTTCACCCTTGAAAAGCAACAAGAGACCCTGCTTTCCCAGCTTTAAAAACCAAAGCTGCCTTGGAAACACTGGAAAAAATTGTGAAATGTGTTATGATTACACCAGTGTACCAGGGTCTCTGGAGAGTCAGTGCTGCATTCCAGCACCTGGTCAAAGTGCAGTTTGGCTTTATGGTTGATTCATATTCAGAAGACAGCAACACTCATTCCAAAATCTGGAGAGCATTGTGTGTTTGTGCTGATAGCCATGAATCTCTAACTTCTGCCTCAGCACCACAGAGCCCAAGAAATGAGCTCTTTATGCCTTGCAGAACAAAGTGTTCATCTATCGTGGGAAGGAATATGAGAGGAGGGAGGATTTCCATGCACAGCTGATGAGCCAGTTCCCCAGTGCAGAGGAGATGAACACCACGGCAGCTCCCGGGGAGGATGTGAAAAACTCTCCTGGGCAATGTATCCTTGAAAACAGAACCAAGGGGGGTTGGAGAAACCTTGTTTTGAGCTTAAATTTATCTGTGTGAAACAACAATTTCCTAAAAAGAATGAAAGTTTATTAATGTGGCAGCTCTGTTTGCAGCTTTACTTATATGTCCTTCATGTCTTGTTAAGATGTCAGCCCTTGTTTTTCTCACAGTTCTAAGGAGTCTATGTCTTTCATTCGTCAGAGAATCATTTAGGTTGGAAAAAACCCTAAAGATTGACTCCAGCCATAAACCCTGTTCTCCACTAAACCATGTCCCCAAGTGCCACGTCTACAAGACTTTTAAATCCCCCCAGGGATGGTGACGTAACCGCTGCCCTGGGCAGCCTGTGCCAGGCCTTGACAACCCTTTCAGGGAAGAAAAATCATTGAAGTTCATCTATGGTTTACCTTTTATTTTCTTCAAATGGCAAAACCAGTGACGCACACTTGAACTGGCCAAGTTTAAAGCAGCAACTCCTCTCTTACCTCACATTCTTGGCTGTTGTGCCTTGATATGAAATTCATGTCTCCCTTGAACATTGCCCTGACTGGAACCACACTTGAGTATCACCTTGGCGATATATATATGCCTTAAGTCACTCTTGGAAATTTTCCTGGGAAAATTAACTCATAAACATTGTTAACCAACATTTAGAATGCCCTAAATTATTCCTGTTTACAAGAATTCTGATCATCTTATTTTTTTCTAATTTAAGTAATTATTGACTGAGCAGATACGAGATCACCTCATGGTATCAGACATTTGTCTTCACATGTTGATTTTCCTTTATTAATTTCCAAGGTAATGTAACACTTCACGTGTTCTTTTGTATCTGTTTTAGTGGAACCTTCTGGAACAGGAAGGGAATATTGCTTGATTTCAACACTGTTGGGACTGAAGTGGGAGCGTTACAGCCTCATCTAAAATAGTACATTAAGCTTGAAAGCCAAGCTCTCCTAAGACTGTCTTGTGTCTTAAGTAATTGGTTGTTTTTGGGATCGCATGTTTCAGTCCTGAAGGTAGAATTTGCTCCTCTAATTGCAGCTAACAGCAGATACACGCTGGTTCTGCACTTAAGAGAAAGCTACAGAATCTACCCTGAGGGCATGAGTCAAATATACTGAAATACGTAAGACTGAGATATATTTACTTAGAAATACAGTAGTCAGATTTAAAAAAATAGCTCTTCCATAGGGAAAGGAAATCTCAAGTAAAAGGGCTGTTCCATTGCACATTTCAAAGATGAAATGTTAACCATCATGACTTTATGCAAGCCTAGAGCTAAACAGTGAAACTGTTAACATCACATGTTGTTGATGTTATTTTTATAAGTTGACTGGGCTTTAAAATTTAATGAATGAGTCAGTGTGATAAATTCAGCTGCAGATATTCAAGCTCAGTAAATAATAAAAATATGCAGTTCAAAATTAATATTAATACATATTCACTGGTTACTACTGACAGATTTTTCCTTTTTTGGCCAAGGAATCTCCACAAACGAAACCCTGAACGCTGCAGATTTTTCATCAGGAAATGTCTTTTTTTATTATTATTTTTATTTTTATTTCCCCTGCAGCCTGCAGTATTTCAACTGATAGTTAATAACATGCCCTTAACTTCCACCATTTCAGATATCCAGTGTTTTACAGTGCAGCCAGTCCTGGAGGAGCAGCCCAGATTCAAAAATAAGGCAGTACCTGATCAAATTATAAAGTAAGTGAATTTCTGTAGTAGGTGTATAATGAAAGTCAGACCATATTCCTAAACTGACAACCATTATTTTGCCAATGCATCTCAGAGCTTTTATTGCCTTAATTTGCTTAGTTATGTATTCATAGAATCATTTCTGGGGGAAGGGACTTTTGGAGGCCATTTAGTCCAACTCCCCTGCAATGAGCAGGGACATCTTCAACCAGACCAGGTTGCTCAGGGCTCTATCCGGTCTGTCCTAGGTATATTCCCAAGGAATTCCACGAAGAACATCTACCCACCTACCACTGAAAAAATAACTTCTGGTTCCAGGGCAGGGAGGTGGAATCTATGCTTTGGGTTGAAGTTATTGAGTTTTCAGCACATCTTCATGTACAAGTGATGGAGAGAGGCCTCTTAGAGGTCACTGGCAGCGAGAGTGGTTCAGCTGAAGGCTCTTGTACAACAGAATCCTGTCATGGCTTGTCTTGCCAAGCCCAAAATACGTGGTGGCAAAATGGTTTCCACCAGCACTGTGGTCAAGCTTTTGTAAAGGAATAAGGGAAATGAATTGTCCAAAGCATTCTGAGAGCAGAGTGGCTGACACTGTATCCAAACCGGTCGTCACCTTTGTCTGCAGCCTTCTCTGTAGAATCTTTGCTGAAATTACAGCGAACTCAGAGTGGAAAAATAAGAAGCCCCTCTTCACACGCACCTGAATAAAGCAGATACAAGCACAGGTCTTGTGCTACAGGATTTAAAAACAAACAAACAAATCCTCCCCTTCCCCTTTTCCCCCCCCCCCAAAAAAAAAAAAAACAACCCAAAAAACCTCACAACAAACTGTGGTCCCAATTTCAACTTGATTCATTTTTAAATCAGTAACTGAAAGGCAGATTCCGAATGTTTGACTGGATTTCACAGGAGTGGCAGCCCCACTTGGAACTGGTGACAGTTTTATGTGGTGAAGTGCTCCACATAAAGCAGAATCTCTGCTCAGATGGGAGGTTTTGTAATGGTTTGTCTCAGCTGCAGAATTCAACCAAACTGCTGATTACATCTGTTCTTAGAGATTTACTTTTACGAGTGTACTTTATTGGCCATTTAATTGTTAGTTACATTAGTTGGTGGCAGCACATTTATTCCATCAAAGAGCTGCAAAATATCTGTCCTTTCAGATGGAACTGTATGAGGTGACCTGGCTCAGTGTGGCAGCGTTTTCCAGTTTCTTTCTTTACTGATGAGGATAATTGGAGCAGTTTGGATCACAAATCATGGGTTCCTATGAACTAACACACCGTGGTTTGCTTAACTCACCTGTTTGGGGCTTTTCTATTTGTTTGCTTCTCTGGGCTTCCAAAACATGACTCGTTTTTATTTTAAGACATTCCTGAGATTTTTTTTTTTCTCTGCAAAATTAACTTTTATCTAAAATGGCTTTAAATTTAATTCACCTTTAAAACAAAAACCCAAAGCCCAAAGGGAGAGATTTTTCTGTGGACAGCAAAATAGTCAAAACTCTGCAGTCCCTGTTCTTTTAAATTAGCCAGGGTGGAAAACCAAGTGGTTACAAAATTGTTGTCAATGGCTTCATTTGTTGAATTTATTGAATAAATACTGTTCTGCATTGTGAGCAGGGACATGATTAATCTGATTTGTTATGTTGTGGATGAAAAAACACTCATGATCCAGTCCAGGTGAAAACATCTGCACTATTCAGTCAGTTATCTTGAACAAAATATGCTCCACGATAAGCCAGCAAGCAGGGCCTGTGTCGCAGCAAGAGTTCAGCAGAGGAAAAATCTCTTCTAGTCCTTCTTCTGTAGGTTTGAACATTAATCTGGAAGTTCTGGAGGGTTTTTCTACCTAGAAAATACACCCAGTCACAAACTGAAGCTTAATAATTGTAAAATACTCTGTGTTGACCATGATTTATAGATAAAGTAGTTTCCTCCTCAGTTTCCAGTAAGGTCCTTTTTTTTCTGAGCAGTAAATTTGCTTTTAATTAAAAATTTGACAGACTCAAAACAAAATATTTCACTACCATAACAAAATCCATTAATTTCTAGGTCCTGCATTTTACAAAAATGTTTTTTAAACCTTTCAGTTTTTACAAGTCCAACAACGTGCAGCGGTTCCACTATTCAAGGCCTGTCAGAAAAGGATCTGTTGACCCTGAAAATGAATTTGCTGTAAGTAAATTAATGACAAGGAGAGAGATATTGTTCTGGTAACTGCGAATTTTGATCCTAGATCCTTCTTTAGGCCCAGATTACTCATTATAGGCACCCTGAATTTAGGATCTGGTTCATCAAAACAAATGCAAGACTTTTTATGTCAGCATAACTCCTGTGTACTTAATGGCACACCACTTTTTCAATTGCAGGTAAATGTTATGTACTTAAGCACTTTTAACGTGTTTGTGTTAAGCAGTAACATTTTCTGGTACAGATTTTCATTATGAAACGAGATGACATGTAAATAAATATCAACTGCTTTGCTGCTTTCAGTTTACAACACTTTTATCAACTGCCAGCTTGGCAATGAGGTGTGTGCTGCCTGCTTTCAGCAGCCCTGTGAGATCCTGACAGCCTAGAGAACTGCCTGTGTCATTTTTCCTGCCCTGCCTAGTGGTGTAATGCTGAGGAATAGCCTTCTTTGTTCAAATATTCCGAGGAATCTACACCATCATAAATTACTTCTCAGTGTCGTGCATAAAAATGTGGGAAGTGTCTATATTTTCATTTTACAGGTATCTGATATTTTACAGTTTGTTCTGAAAAGCCATCCAACCTTTATGGCTAAAGCTGTGCTCGTGTCACCCTGATGGGAGGAGCCACTTCTTTCCAAAATGTACAGTATCAGCTGTGTGTGTGCTGATTAGCAGTGTCAAAATTTCCATATAATGGAGCTTCTTACCTGCTGTTAAATTAAGGTTTCTGATGCAAATCCTACACTGGCACCCCAGAACTGCTCTGTGTCATCAAGACTCTTGGTGCACCCTGGCTTCCTTTGCAAACTGGAGAATTTTGAACCTATTTATGAATATACCTTTTACAAAAATTACATCATTGATGTTTTCATTGCTGATGACAACAGACAACATGCAGGTGGAAACTGAGATGTTTGGAGGATACCTTTATCGCATTTGTTGTGTTTCTCAGTCCTGGCAGCTTAGCTGAGCTGATACTGTAAAATAAGGAGCAGTAAATGAACTCAACTATTTTAAAATACCAACAGCCTGTCTTGGTAACGAAATGAAAACGAAAGGAACTAAAAAAGTCAGAATGCTGGCAAATTGTTATTGGGCTATTACAGCTTTTACTTGTAGAAATAATTGGGCTATTACTGCTTTTAATTGCAGAAATACCTTTTGAACGTGGAGGGAGGAAGTATAGTCTGGTTAGAGGCAGGATCAGGTCATTGAGTCCCAGCCATTCCATCTGTAATGGCCAAAATAGCAATAGACACTAAAATATTCAAGGCTAATTTTCTTTTTCCTCTGCTTTGTGCAGGCTTTGTGCCTGAAGATGACCTAATCTGAAATCAGAAGAATTATTCGTGCAAGTGGCTATGCTAGATTAACACTGAAGTGTCTTTTTTATGCAAAAATATGCATGTGTTTTCCATCTGCAGTCATTCCACTCTGGCATCTCAGAAGGCAGAAATGATTAAAGTTGAAATCCTGAAGTATGATCTTCTCCTGCTGTGTTTTTTTTGTAGTCCATGTGGATTGAGAGAACTTCATTTGTCACGGCTTACAAACTCCCTGGAATTCTGCGGTGGTTCGAGGTTGTTTCCACGACACTGGTGTGTATCAACATGTGTTAACACGCTAAGACCCCACGAAACATGTGTCTATTGAGTCCTCATGGATTAAATTCTTAGCAGAATTATCACACGAGGCTATTTCTACTTATTTTTATATGAATAAAACTGTTATTACTTATGTTTTATCTTTCTGCTAACAGGATCAATAATACATCCTGGGTCTGATTTACAGTCTCACGATCCAGTCTTAAGAGAACTGAGCGAGTCTGTGTTGGTTTGCTGGATTGTTGTTCACATACATGGAGTTTTATAAAACCCAAGGGACCTTTGTATCTCTGTATGAACCTTGGAAGCCTTTTGTTTCTTTACAGGCTGTAATTAGTCCTTTAGAGAATGCTATTGAGACTATGTCCACGACCAATGAGAAAATTCTGATGATGATTAACCAGTACCAGAGTGATGAGAACCTTCCCATCAATCCACTTTCCATGCTTCTGAATGGAATTGTAGATCCAGCTGTTATGGGTGGCTTTGCTAAATATGAGAAGGTAAGAGCTTCTAAGTCAATGCAACGAACATATTCAGGTTCATCATTTCATTATTCTCCTACATCTTGTGTTTGTAGTGGCAGTGCAATATGGGTGGGGAATATGAAAGCCTTAATTAATTAATTAATTAATCTATCAATCAAGAGATCTTCTTATCCTCATTTCCTGGTCACTTTTGTCTTTGAAAGCAAACCAAAGTAACTGAAGCTCAGCATTAGCTGATGCAAATCATGATACTCCAAACCTGTGCCTTTTTATTTTCACTGCAAGCTTAATAAAACAAATAATAATTGGGTTACGTAACGAGAGTCTCAAACTCAGAAATGTTGGATAAAGACTGAAAACATTTTAACAGAAGAGCACCTCAGTTCCCAGCTGACAGAGTGAGGAATTATCAGCAGCAGCATCTGGCTGAAGAGCATGGCTGTGTCTCTCTTATTTGATGGCCAATATTATGATCACCAGCTGGGCTCAGTGATTGACTCTCATTTCTTTACCTGCCAAAATGATGGACTGAATTTTTTTTGTTTTGTTTTGTTTTGTCTAAGGCTTTCTTTACAGAAGAATATACCAGAGACCATCCAGAGGATCAAGAAAAGCTGAATAGACTCAAAGACCTGATTGCTTGGCAGGTAACTTCTTCCTGACAGCAGCCACTGAGGTCTCATCAGCAATTCTCTTGTTCCATTCCTTTCTAGCAGGAGAACATAGCATTTATATTCCTTTTCATTTTCATTTTTCCCCTGTTTCCCAAAGCAGGGAGGGGTAGAAGAAAGAGAAAATTCTTGTTACAAACTTCCTGCCTGGTTCTGGGAAAGCATTAGGCTGGAAAGGTACTTTGTAGAATACATCCTTTGGAATGGTTTATCAAAAGCCACACATACAGTGGGCTGCATTTATGGTTAAAAGGGCCAAGATTTCAAACCCAAGTTGTATTCCTGGAGACAAAAGGGAGAGCATGACAAAAGTCATGCATTGCTGGGAAAACAAGCATTGGCAAATGTCAGACAGTCTCTCTTGGGACACAACTCTTTTCTAGAACTGAGTATCTGTTGTTGTTTGTGGCAGGGTTTTTTGCATCAGAAACCTTAATGGAGTATCAGCTGTTCTCAGGAATTATTTTCATGCTCAGTGACTCTCCAGGGTTGCTGCTACATGTCTTTTGTGTGACATATAGCAAGGAAGACCATTAGTAAATATTTTTAAGCTGCATCTCCAGAGGAGAACTGGATATTCTGTCCATATAGCAGCACTGAGGTTATTTGGGTTTACTATTTATTATTTTATAGATAGTGTAGACGTGAGAAGACAACCAGACCTTTTGTCCTCAATGCACCTATGGGAGGTGGTAGCAGAAAAACCTATTTTTGCTGAGATTCAAGGGAAAATGGCTTTTTTCATTGACCTGCATCTTTGTTATGATAATGGAGCAGAGAAAAACTTGACCTCAGAAATTATCAGTTCTACTTCCATTATCCAGTCCAAAATAGAAATCTTTGCTATCAATATATGGCAAAATGAATGACTGTGAGAGAACAGGTTTACATTTTGGCCCCGAGGTGGTTTGTTAAGAAACCACAAACTGCTGAGTCATGAGAAGGAGCTGTTTGCTGTATAGATGAATGGGCCTGGGGGGATGTTAAGAAATAGTGAGGGTTCACCTGGAATTTGACTGTCAGAAATGAATGTCTTAGAAACGCATTTCTAAGCTCCCTGATGTCCCTGCTCCTTGCAGGGGGTTGGACTAGATGACCTCTCAAGGACACTTCCAACCCAAACTATTCAGTGATTCTGTGGTTGTTTTGTAGATGAGAAACAGCAAAAATTAACCATTTATTCCTCTCTCAGCTTTGAAATGTACATTCCAAATAGCTTTAATGGACTTGTTTTGCACTATTTTCTCAAGGTTTTTGAATTTTCCTCCTGTTTCATTGTGAATTCCTCTCAGCTTGGTTATTAGTTTAAGTTGCCAACCTTCACAGCTTTCTACTGGGTCCTTGCCCACCCAAGGCTCTGTGTGTTGCTGCTTTCTGACCATCAGAAGTACTCAGTGGCTTAGTGGTATAGATTGGCTGTAACACCAGCTGGCATTAGGAAATAAAGTGGTAATTTCTATCTATCCCTGTACATCCCCCTAAAGGCGACAAACAGATCTCTCTGTAATAGATGGGCTTTAATACCATGTTTTTAGAAGTTATATTGAAATTGAACTTGCATAAAATACAATCAAGTCGATGGGTGGACCAGTGTAAACACTGTTCATAGTATTTGTGGGGTGGGGACACAAAAACAAAGTGGATTTTACAAAAAAGCCCAAATATTGCTGCAAAAGAACTAAAAGTTAATAGTAAAGCAGTTAGAAAAGGTCAGTTGGCAGAAGGGTAGCTAAAAGTGTTCTGCACACATCTCATAAGTCATCATCTTCAAAGGCTGAAAGGTAACAGAACTTCACAAAGTTTCACTTTTAGAATAAGATTATTATTCATAAAACAGCATGCCAAAGTCTGCTGTCCATTATCAATGAAGATGAGATTTGGGTTGGTTTTAACTGGATATAACTGCGCTACCACCACAGCAAAAATGACGGTGGCAATATAATAGCCAAGGAAAAGGGGTTAGAAAGTTTATTTACTTTTTAATTTGCTAAGCAAGCCATTGCTTCTGACAAAGGAGAATGAAATTTTTAAGAAATTCCAGTGTGTTTAATCTCACACGAGATTAACATCAGAACACATAGAGGAGAGGCAACAGTCGCTGTGAGGCAGCCGACATTTTACAGAGATTTAATGAACAAATCCGTTTGTACTTGTTGCTCAACAGACAAATCCATGTGCCAGTCACAGCAGGAGTTTTGCAGCTGAATTAGGAGGTACTTTAAATGGAGCCAAGGAAGTTGTTTGACCTGCTTTAATAGTCTCACTTTTCTTCTTTTTTTCTTCATTTTGTTTTGTGGTTTGTTTCTTTGGTTGGTTTTGTGGGCTTTTTTTGTTTTGTTTTTTCATTTTGTGTGGGGTTTTTTGTTTTTTGTTTGCTTGGTTGGTTGTTTTTTTTTTGTTTGGGGTTTTTTTTGTTTTGTTTTCTCTTAAGATCCCTTTCCTTGGGGCTGGAATTAAAATCCATGAAAGAAGAGTGTCTGACAAGCTTCGTCCTTTCCATGACCGGATGGAGGAATGTTTCAAGCATTTAAAAGTCAAAGTGGAAAAACAATATGGAACCAGAGAACTGGTACTGCTCTCCTTTTAACCTGCACCTGAATTTCTCTTTATTTAATACACATCTTGTTCTAAAAAATAATACACGGGTTTTGTTTGTTAGTTTTTTGCTTCTGGGATTTCTTGTGGACTGAAGGCAGCGGGACCCGAGTTTTGTAGTCCGAGATTTGATTCAATTCTCTGGCACATCAAATATCCCTCATTCTGGAAGATTTTGAGTCTTTTATTATGAGTATTAAAATCACGAGTCTTCTCAGCCTTATTAAGGAAGTAAAAGCAAATTCTCATGTCTGTTCTCTTGCTAACTTTTCTTAGTGGTTTAGGGCTTTGATGTGCAATTGATGTCTCCCTGTGCCAGCCACTTCCAACTGTGTTGTGAAGTAAAACCTGTCATGGGTATAATACCATAAATATTAGTTGAGACCAAACTGAAATATCTGAGAATTGAAGGATAACTTCTGAGCACAAACTCCCCAGACAATTCGCGAATAAAATAGTCTATCTGAGCTTGTGCAGCCCGGCAGGAACAATGTTGCCTGGGTTTTGTGATTAAACACCAGTTTCTTTGGAATTTATTTTATATTGCTGCTTTCAGCTTTGATAATTTTATAACAGGATTTATTTCTTCTGTTATGGGGGGGCGGGGAAGTAGCAAGTTTCTAACCTAAATATTGTGCTTGTTATACACCTGTATGATGAAAATTCTCTATATTTATCTCAGTCTGATTTTTGTTTTCACTCCCGTGCCCCATCCTTGCAATAATCCACAATTAGCAATATTCCCTCATGCTTGAACCCTTCAGCACTTAAAAAAACCCCACCCTATTTGAAATTTTGCAGAGAATGTCATTTGTGCATTGAGTTTGGGAGGTCTGAAGAGTAAAAATGCACCCAGACATAAGATACAATCACAGTAATTCATGGCAGTAAATAATCTCTCCCGTGCCAAGTGTTAAAAAATAAGTAGGATTTTCAAGACCTGCAGCAAAGGGATGAAATGAGGCTCACACAAAGTTGTTTGATACCATGTATTTCTCTTTTCCATCCTGTAGCCAGATTTTGATGACAAGAGAGTGGGAAGGCCGAGGTCAATGCTGAGATCCTACCGTCAGCTATCCATTATTTCACTGTCTTCCATGAATTCAGAGTGCAGCACTCCCAAAAAGCTTGCTTCAGAAAGGTCAGTCATGAATGCAATGCTATTTTTTATTTTCAGTCCTGCCTTACAAGTTTTATGGGATGAAACCAAAAGGTTTTTAAAAAAGGCATTAAAGGATCAAAACCACCAGCAGCCTTTTTAGACTATGCCAGATTTATTTAACTGTAGCTCTCCCTTATTCCAAGCTTAAAGCTACAGTGTTTCAACCTTAATACACAAAATATACTCAACTCTCCCTGAAGGGAAAAAAAAAAGTGACATCTTATTTTCAGAAAACAAGTATTTTAAAAATTAAAGTACCTTACAAAAATTTACAGGGATCTGGGGGTTTTATTGCAAGTTTCTCTTTATACAGCTTTTAACTTAATTAACATCTTTTTGTTTGTGAAATGGGAAGGAGAAGAACCTTTACAAACTCGGACTTTTAGTAATGCCTGTAGGAATGCAAATTGCTCTGCCTGATGTGCTTTAACAGCAGCACTGGGAAACAGAGACTTTCAACTCTGAGAGAACCAGTTGCAGGGGTATTGATCAGCTTTGTCATCCACGGTTTTGTTCACTTTATGAATTATTTTTTGAGCACATAGAACTTCTTCCCAAACAAAGTACTTGTAAAACTGATCTTGTTGAGCAGTGTTTGATTATGGTTTGGTGGTTTTTTTTAACATCTGATTTGCCTTTTTGGGTTAAAAGCCCAGTGCTGTGTGAGCCTAACGTGGAAGTGTTTTTTTCTTGAGGCACCCCTCTGCTCTTGCATGTTTGACCAGTTCATTTTTCAACATTTTTTACACACTGAGATGCCCAGGCTGCTCTTCCAACCCTTCAACCTCCACTCCAGAAGGGTGGAGCAGCCAAGCATGATTTGTGTGCTGCAAACATGCTCTGCCAGCCCTGTGCCTGTAAAAATGGACACAACAAAGCCAGACAAGTCCATTTAAGCAGCTGCATTGTGCACCTACTTTTAATTGTTACGGTGCTAATTTGTTTCCAGGAAGCACAGGTCAACAAATTCCCCACACTACTTTGACTTTTCGATTTTTATTGTAAAATAAGTTCAGTCCTACATTTAAAAGGCTAATTGCATCAACAGACAAGGGAGTAAAACCAGCACCAACTTCATTTTTTTTTCAATAAGAAATAGCCCAATTTTTAAACTTCTAAAAATTAGAGGAAGAGAGAGTTGGTTTTTAATCACTGAGTGTGTGCATTCTTACCCAATATGGTGACATAAATAGGAAGATGCGTTTAAAACATGGCAATAAATAGCAATACTCTGTTCCACTTTGGTTCTTTTCAAACCAAAATAGCAAGTCTTGCTTTCAGCACCATCATCACCACACATCAGTTCACCATGTCAGCTCCAGCAGTGCTTAGTTCAGTTCTTAAGCTAATGCACAAATCTTTAAAAAGGGATTTGAGCTAGTTTTAATATTTTACATTCTTTGCAACATTTTAAGATGATGTCTTACTGCCTGAAGGCATCTTATTTGTATCTACAGTTGCCAGCTGAAGCACATCCTAGACTTTTTGCCAGGCTGCACAGAAACCCAAAGGAAAGGATGACCCGCATTTATATTTCATGGGGAAATGACGTCAGAGCAGCAGTGGCTTTTAAAACATCACTCCCCACACTGAGCTTTTTTTCCTTTTGCTCCTGCAGCTTTGATCTGGAAGCATTGCTACCAAAGCAAGGGAAGGCAGAATCAGAGGAGATCGCTCCACAAATTAATCCTCATCCTGAAGTCAAGATGAGAAAGTCCAAAAAAAGAACAAAAAGAGGCAGTGTGGTGTTTGCTGATGAGAAGACGGCACCTGATCTTTCTATCCCTGACATGAAATGTGTATGTTACTGATTTAGAGTAATATTTTATAATCCATTAAAAAAAAAAGAAAAAAGAAAATGAGGGAAAAGGAAAATATATCCCACAGAACTCCAGCTGTCTGGGGAAACGTGCAGGATGCAGAGATGATCTGCCCTGCCACGAATGAGATCTGCAAGGGAACGAATCCGGGGGGTGGGAAGTCAGAACATCTCTGCTTGCTGATGGTGGCAGATAGCACAGCTCTGAAGCTGCAAATTCTGAGGCTTGGTTAGTTTAAAACTGTGCTGGGAGGGTTAAACTGGCTCTCCTGTGGAGAGGCAATCGACTGTGCTGCCATCTCAGGGCAGCTCTCACAGTCAGGGCTATTTTGGAAGTGATGAGCCCTGGACGGTTTGTACCTTGTTATGGAACAGGCAGCTGTTCAGAAACTGCAAGATTGCAAACACTGCTCCTTAAATGTGCCAGCCTGGAGTTTGGAAGCACTGGCATCTCTCACTCCATAGATCATCTCAGTGCTTTTATTGCACTACTGGATCATTAGGAGGACTTATATAAATTACACTGTGCCTTTATATATATATATATATGTATATATATGTATTTGTGTGTCTGTGTATATATATATATGTATATAAAGAGAGAGAGCTTAATTCTCAGGAGAATTTGCTTTTCGTATAAAAATAAACAAGCAAATAAAATATTGCATAAAAATAAATAAATAATGATTCAAATAAACAAATAGCTATACGGGGCTTGTGGATCAAGTCCTGTCCAAATTTAAAAGTCAGGCAGTAATTCAACAGGTCATTGAATTAAATGGAGGGAGTATAAAGAGTTTGATCAAAAATTTTTTGAAGGAATCATCAAAGGGGAAATGAAGTGAGCAGAAAGCTAAGATTCTTTGGGGAAGCAAGGAGGAACTTCTGGAAGATTATGGTTGTCTCACACTAGTTGTCTTCATGCAAAAGAGAGATCTAAAGCACAGTCATGCTCTGAGAAGCTTTGATATACAAATCCAAAATATATTGATATACAAATCCAATATATATTGATATACAACCCCCACATAGATTGATACACAAAACCAAGCAACACCTTTGGCTTTTGATTCAATTAGACAACACAGACTGTGTTAGATTTCATTGAATTTTGAGTTACAGGATCTTCCTTTGTTCACAACACCTGAGCTGGAAGTATAAATGCGATGGGGAAGAGTGTTTTCAAAACTTCATTTATCTTTGCAGCTCACACTCAGAGCTGTCTGATGGTATTATGGCAAAAATAGGGTAGGACTACCACCCTACAGTTCCAGATTACTTCTGTAGCTTTTTTAGAATAATTCTTTTTCTATGTAGAATGAGAAGTATTTATCTACCTATAAATTACCTGCAAACTTGTTGCTTGTTTTTAGCTAGTACACAGTATTATACCTGGACTTAATTCTCAGTTCATCATTAATGTCTTTTTATTATTATTATTTTATTAAACAGCTGTCAAGGAAATACGAGTTCATGAGTGACACCAACCTCTCAGAACACATGGTGGCACCTCAGAAAACGTCTGTCCTGAAGCAGATGAGCACTGTCAGTCGTTCTATGCCAACGATCCCAGGTAAGCTACTCTCTCTGGGCTGAGAGTTCCGCACTTCTTTATCTGGGGTTGAGAAAAGAGCAATACAGGGTTTGCTCCAAGCAGGGCAGGCAGCTCCCCCCACGTGCCTTGGAGACAAGGAGTACAATGGAAGTGTGTGCTGTGTGTGAGGCTGGGCTGCTACAACCACACTGCTGCCCACGCAACGCGAAAATTCCACAAGTGTTGCTTCTGGAGCTCTGAATTGTCCTTCCTTGTACAGTGTGGACGTTCCTCCTGCCCAAAAGAGTAAAGGTTTATTCATGTTCCCTGACTTGAGAGGTCTCATGTGCAGAAACAAGGGCTCACAGCTGAGGGCAGTGTGTGGAACAGGAAGAAACACTCAGTGCTTTGTTTTGGCAGATGAACATCCCCAAAGGTTGCCCCATAGTAGGGTTTCTCTTTCTGCTTTTGAAGTTGGAGAGGAATCCCATAAACCTCCTTCACAGCAGGAGGAAGGGGAAACAAGATGACATAACTGCCCACCAGACAGATGGATGGTGGGATGAGAGAAAAGGGGAAAGTGTGACTGAAGGTGGAGCTCATCTCTTGTCCAGGGTCCAGAGAAAACAGGCCGTGTATCCTTTACCCTCTTCTTCCACATCCCATTCCTTAACCTGCACTTCATTTATCCCCCACTGCCCCTCTCTTTCCAGATGCCTATAACAGATGTTTAGCACAGCACAACATGGCCCACTTCTTTGTCATGTATTTATCTATTTTTAATTCTTTTACCAGATTGGTTTTTGGGTTTATTCCACTATTCAGTTTCAGTCTATTGAAGTTCAGAGTTTCCCCGTTATTTATTTTTGTATTCTAAGGATATGGTTAGATTAAGAATGCCTTTTTTTTTTTATTATTTTTGCCCCTACTGAATGCATTATTTTGAGTTCTACTTTGTCTTACACTCTCATCCTCCTTGTTTGGTTTTGTTTTGTGCACCCAACATGTTTGTGTTCCAAGGACTAACTCTGTCCATCAGCACGGCAGCACCCGATGAAACAATTGCCTCGCACAGGCTGAGCCAACCAGTTTTCCCTTCCACCTCAGAGGCTGACAAGAAAACCTTCAAAAGGAAGAAAGTGAACCAGTTATTTAGAACAATGGTAGGTCCTGTGAGTTTAAGGAAAAACAACAATGAAAAAAAAAAAAAGTGTTCGAAAATTCTTTGCTATGAAAATTAAGTATTTTTAAGGTAATGTGGGATTGTAAGTCCAGCTTTGCTTTTCTTTTTATTGCTGTCATCAGAGAGAAGGGTGGAATCTTAACGTGGAAGGCAAACTGGCTGTGGCAGAGCTTGCAGGGGTAGGGATGCAGGGATGTAGAGATTTAGGGATGCAGGGATTTAGGGATGCAGGGATGTAGTGATTTAGGGATGCAGGGATGTAGAGATTTAGGGATGCAGGGATGTCCGTCCCTGTGCAGTTCCGCTCCTGCACCACGGGAGGGCGCGCGTGGCCCGCGATCCCCGGGGTGGCGGCACAGGCGGGAAGCGGCGATTCCCGGTGGGATTCCCGGTGGGGTTCCCGGTGGGATTCCCGGTGGGCTGTGACGGCACCGGGCACGGGGCGCTGGGACCGCAGGGAGCTCAGCACAGCGCACACACGCTCCTGTGAGCCGGTTCCTGAGGGCAGAGATGCCGGTTTGAAAGCAGAAACTGGCTCACGCTGGAGTGCCCGGTGTTGCTTAGGACAGGCTGCTTTCCTTCAAAGGTTGCTGCTGGTTTCTGTGGAAATTTCATAAAATTAAAACTATTGAATTTAAAGTTGGTTTTGACAGCCAAAAGGAAAAAAAAAAAAAAAGGTATATTCAGTGCAGCTAGTAAGATTCGGACTTTGAAAGTTTTCCTATTTTTTCAGGTAGTGGGAGGGTGACATTTCACAGAATCACAGAATATCCTGAGCTGGAAGGGACCCACAAGGATCATCCAGTCCAACTCCTGGCCCTGCACAGGACACCCCAACAATCCCACCCTGTCCCTCAGAGCGTTGTCCAAACCCTCCTGGAGCTCTGGCAGCCTTGGGGCTGTGCTCACTGCCCTGGGGAGCCTGGTCAGTGCCCAACCACCCTCTGGGGGAAGAGCCTTTTCTTGAGATCCAACCTGACCCTGCCTTGAACAACACCAGGCCATTCCCTTGGGGCCTGTAACACAGAGAAGAGATCACTGCCTGCCCCTCCTCTTCCCCCCATGAGGACATTGAAGACCCAAATGAAGTCTCCCCTCAGCCTCCTCTTCTCCAGGCTGAACTGAACTCACCCACTCCTCATACAGCTTCAATTTAATTTAATTTTCTGGGACACTTGTGATATTTTACACATCAATTCTGCTGATCTTTCAAAACAAACTATTTTCTGGTTTTTTTGTTTGGTTTTTTTTTTTCTCTAGGGAATAGGTTTCATTTTCATCCATTCCTTTCTGCAGTTTTTAAAAAAAAAAAAAAAAAATTGATGGTGCCTTCAGGGACCATAGAGCAATATTTAGGAAAACCTGCATTTAAATGTGTTCATAATCATATTTTTCTGGTAGGAACAAGAATAACCCATTAATTTGAAGTCTATAGTATTTCACTTACATTCAATTTATCACTTGCTCTTTTCAGACTCAGGAGTTACAGCTTTGCAGCATGATCTCATCCACTCACTTTTAAACCTAAATAGCATATAAAATAAGGAGGACAGAATGTCCTTTCTTACGTGCTGGAAAAAAGACTAACTAAAGCTAAAAATCCATTTATGAAGTGCTTCATAGCATGCTTGGAATCATGTGGACAGGTTTAAGGTTTTGCAGAATAGGGAAAATGATTTTAAACATCCAGGATTCGGTCGATGTCTTTTTTTTTTTTTTTT
>VXAY01002217.1:189807-224332 GCA_013399855.1 Oxyruncus cristatus
CTTAAAGCCACAATCTGGTAATTATTATGTGTATTACTAAATCAATACAGAGTCACTTTAAGTTATGACAGTCTGCTCCTGTTCCTTTGCAGCGCATTTCCAGAGTTATGGAAGATGGAAAGCAGTCTGTGGAGCACCATTTCAAACCTTCATCTACAGATCTGTGATTAATTGTGTTACAAGGCCACTGCTCAGCTGAAAATATATATACAGACATATATTCTATTTTAGAGCTCCATCTGCTCTAAAGAAAGGCACTGATGGCTGATGGTGAATGTGAGCGGCACTCACGGGCTCTGATACTTCTGATACAGATACAGAAATAACATGGGAAGAAAATACTGCAGGATGTGTCCTCTGGGATGTGGGGCAGAAGGTCACTGAGCCTCTGGTTATGCAGTTCAAAGGAATGGTGTGTTCCCCGAGGACAAACCTTGTTCCTGGGAAGTGAGACGGACTGAAAGGCCAACGGCAATGCTGTGTGTGCAATGTGGGGCAGATCCTACCCTTCCCTAAGAGCAGGGGAGCCCTGGTTTCCTGTGGCTTGTACAGAGACACACTCCAGCTATCATTATACTCCCTGGCAGTGTAGTCAAGGCAACAAATGGCTCAGCACAAAATAGCCACTTGACGATTTACTGCGTGGCTGTATCTGGGTTTCCAGCCCCCGGATCCCTCTGCTGCTCCCAGCACACTGCCCTGTATCCTCAGTCTTTCCCGGGTGATGGCCACGGCTGTGACACCACATGCCTGAGTTATTTTCAGAACAGCAGCTATTGTGTTGAAAACGTGCAAGAGTTTATTTACACATGCACAAATTGACATCACATCCAGCAGTATGATGAACAAAAGCTACATTTTCTGCTGTTCAATAAAATGTTGAAAGTCTGTTTTATTTGCCTTGAACCTTTCTCCCTGAAATCTCTAGGTATCATCGTGTAAAAGGCAGTAGTGTCTCGCTGACATGGAATTCTGTGAGTCCAAGTTCTCTGCTTTAAATTGATTTTCTGTGTCTTCCCAACTCCTGAGGTGGAGTTGGAAGATGATGCTTCACTGGTGTGAAGCTCTGAAGCACTGGAGGTCAACATCTTATTACCTGTTAGTTCTTTCTACGGGCAGGTAAGTTATCCAAATAGAGGGCTTTCTAAAAGATGAATAATCGATTTCCTTCACTCATCCCTTTATGTTTCAGACACCTACACTGGTTTATATAATAAACCAGTAAAATATGACCATGTACAGTGTTGTGGATGGGGGAGACTGGTCTTGCTGCCATTTATAGGGATACAGGAAAGGCAAAGAGGTTGAAGTTATTCCTTGCTGAGAGGCTGAAGCAGTGGAAAGACATCTGCAGTTTGTTCCAAGCCTAAGTATTTCTATCAACACTTCTACTTTCAGTGTGAATAATTAATTCTATGAAATTAGGTTCTCTTTGCAAGTTGTCAGAGTGAAGCTGTTTTCTACAGGAGTAGTGATTGCTCTCTGTGAGAGGTTTGGAATATTCTCCACTGGAACAAACGCTGCACCGAGAAATACTTTTCACCAGAAAAGCCACAGACAGCAAAATGGGCCCAGTTTTAACACCAGCTACAGAGTTTGGCATGAATACTGATAGACTTCTTGTTTCATTTGCTTTTCACTGCGACTTGACACTGCTGCTGAGGCAGCACAGAGGAGGAACAAGGCTTTTCCAGGGAAAACCCCTCTGTTAAACAGAGAAGGTTAAACTTCTGTGAGTGGGAGAAAGTGAGAGGTTGAGGTGTGCACGTTTAACACCTGAGGGAAGAGGAGAGAAGGTACCAAAGCTGGCCTTCAATATTATTTGCAGATATCACAAAGCTATCACAAAATAAATAGTCATTTTGAAAGAAAAGGTTTGGCTCTGTTGAAAATGAGTAAGAAAAGGATGGTTTAGCAACTATCTAGTCTTTGTCAAAATACCTGTCAAAGGTTAAATTTCGCATTGTATCTTGCAGCTTTGTTTGCAGGTGAGTGGAATAATAAGAGTTTTACCTCAAGCTGTTATTATGAATTGTTATTGAAGTAGTGTGACTCAAAATAAAAAAGTATGAAAAATGGGTGTGAGGTAAGAGCCCAGAACACCAGGAAGGCAGGAGCAGTGTCCAAAGGAAGTTTGGTGTGGAGTGTTGAGCCAGTGGTACAAAATTTATGCTTGTGTTTTGCTCAGGTTTTAGTACAGTTTTTGATGGAAGGCTTAGATTTGCACTTAATTTACTAAAGATCAGCAAAAATTTTATTAGTTGTCCCACACCATGGGTTGGCCTCTACCTGCCAGCCCATGTTTCAAACCTGAAATCATGAAAATCAAGTAGGAAAACCAAACTCAGAAAACCAAAATTAGGAAAAAATAACTGTCAGGAACAGCTTCCAAAAAGTGTGGATACTGACATTTAGTCCAAATAAAAAATATAGCACAAAGGACAATTGATGCCCTGGGATAATAAACTGCCAGTATGGCAATCTGGCAAAGTTTGGTTAAAAATGTCACAAGCTCAACAGGCCTTTAGTTCATGTGTGCAGAGGGAGGTCTGCTCAGGTGGCACAGAACATTTCACATTCTTTGAGGTGAAGCACAGAGAGCAGGAATTTACTCCAGGATTCTGTTGAAGGGAATTACTGGATAGGGGTGGCCTCAGCTGTGATCTGTACAGGCCTGCCACCACTCACCGTGCAAGCCAGAAAAAACCAGCAATCTTCTCATGTGTTTCCTGTGTCAGTTATTTCCCTTCTCTCCCGTGTTTCAAACAGGCTGGACAGTGACAGTCTGAATTCCTGTTGTGTGGCACAAAGTAATAATTGGGTTGTGTGGGTAATTAGTGATGTGTTTGCAGGGGGTGGGAAAGCTGCTTTGCAGCTGAGGTTTGATGTGCTGACCTGCCGGGAGCTGATACACCACAAGATGCATTTGAGCTGCACACTCTATGTTCAATTTAGGCAGATGTCTTAGTTTTGGACAGAATCAGGTACCTGGGAGTCTCTCATGGAGTGCGACACCATGTCAGTGATGCTGGTCCAGCTCCAGGAGAGCTGCTGTGTCAGTGCAGCACCAGGTCTGCTCACAGACAGCAGGAGTTGGCATTCACCCACATCAGGATACTCAGGAGTGTCCTTATCTGCCCTGGCTATCCAGCCTGCCCTTGTTTGTGTCGTGTAGTGATACCAAGTCCTCATTATGGAATTACAACTTAACTGTTCATTTTGGCAGGGAATTTAATTCTCTTACAATTTCTATAAAAATTAGCTCGTATGATCTATAGGAAGGTGGTCAGAGTCTAAGTCAATAAGGATCAAGTTTCTGAGGAGGAAGGAGAGTTTTATTAAAGATTTTACAGACCTCAGGAACACGTTGTTCCCGGACTGGGAATTAATGTGTGATAGAGCTGTGTACCTGCTCAGATACTGCTAGACATTGAACTTTTATCTGTATCACACACACCTGTAATATTCTTTATCAGACAACAGAGATTGTGGGTGAGTAGAATCATGGAATGGTTTGGGTTGAAAAAGGCCCTAAAAAAGTCCCAAACAGCAGTGGGGGTTTTTGGTGCTACACTGGTTATTCTGTGAGGAGTCCATAGACACATTAAGCACCATTGGATTTCTGTTTTTGTTTTCCCAGTTGGTATTATTTGGCCTGGCTTTTGGCTTTTTCTCTAGTTCCCCAAATTTGTTTCATTAAGTCCCTGCCTTTTCTTTAAGGATTCATTAAACCAGATTCTGTCTCTCTGTCTTGGAACACCACAGTCTAGAGGAGAGAGAGAGATTTGTTCATAATTTCAGAAGTGCAGAATTTTAAACTAAGAATTTTCTGGACTGTTTCTTGTTGATAGAAGGAAGCTGTAATGGAATAACAATGGAAAGTTTTACTCGGTCTGGAGTATCCAAAGAGTAAATGAGGATGTTTCAGCACCAGCTAAAATATTCTGCTGAGTGTCCTAAGGCAACAGCCCTTTTACTGGAAGAACTACCTGAAGGGCAGTTAATCACCTGAGCTGGCAAAAAGCAATAAACCTGTGCCAAGCACTTGTCCACAGCTCTTGGAAAAGCGGGGGGATTGGATGGACAGGTCAATGCTTTCGTGTCATGTTAATGAAGTTACTGGGTTTTCCATGACAAAATGAGTTCAGAGACTGAGAACCTCTTTAACCCCTTTCATATTCATGGCTTTGGTGGTGTTTTATCGCTGGTGGCAATGGTGGAGCAGACCCTTTTATTCACAACCAGTTCAGGTATGTGGAAAGAAAACACTTGGAATGATGGCAAACTGCTGAGACACTGAAGTGGTCTTGGATTGATTTGACTTAATCAGTTTGAATGTGAAGTCTCTGCTGGTGAATCACCCATCCAAGTCTATACCCAGAGCCATGATGAGACTTCACACCAATTGCACTAATGAGTATGGATTTCTGCTTTGGGCTGGGATAAATCCATAAGTATTTTGCTCTTCTTACAACTGTACAGATTCTAAATCAAAGCTGCTGACTGTGTAGGAGCATTTTTGAAATAATGATACAGCTTAAATCACTAAAAGCTCCTCAAGCTCACAGCTAGGGCTGTGTCACCCTGATCATGGGATGAGGGCACTTTGAAACAAGAGGAGCTGCTAAACATGTTTTTCAATTAGCAAGGCAGGAAAGAGAAAGAGGCTTTGTTTGTTATTAAACCTGGTTTATGTTTAGGTCAGCTGAGATCCAGGATTGTGTCCAAAGCCATCCAACCACACAATTCTCTATGTTAACTTCCTCTTCTGTTTTCAAGGGTTTTAGCTTAACTATCATGAACATACCAAAAGAACCTTTATTTTTGTGTTGTACCAGTGCCACTCTGTTTAACAGATGCAACATTTATCCCAGAGACTGGCTCAGCATAGGCCAACATCAATGGGAATTGTTCACTGGGGGCATTCTGTTTAAAACAAAAGCACAGGGCAATTCTCCAGGGTGTGGGAAGAGAAAAGGAGTAACTTAACCAAACACAGGACTTTCTCATGTAGAAATCAAGAGAAATCTGGCCATTTAAAAGCAAATTCTATTTGCATCACCCCTTTTTATAAAACCATTTCTGAGGAGGGAGGAAAAACAGTTTAAGGATCTTTTCCCTCATTAATTTTTGGATGTGGATATGTCCATCCTTTTATATACATGGGGTTTTTTTTCCCCGAAGAATATGGAAGCCTCCACAAAAAAAGCTTGCAGCCATCTCCTATCCTGGGTGCCTGGAGTAGTCACTAGTACAGAAATTACTTATATTTTCCTCCCAGAACTGAGTTCCTACTTGCTTATAGGCATTCAAGGTCCTTTTGAGGGGGAACATTGAGCAACGATCCAGGGGCTGCCCTCAGTTGTAAGGACTTCAGCACTGGCACTATTTACTGCTGTGGGGTGAGGAGAGGAGTTGTTCTTTATTGGCTCGGTGTGTGATTTCTGTTCTGATTTGCCATCGTGCTGCAGTGTGTGCTAAAGATTAACACTGTAAACGAATAATTGCTCTGCAAACAAACCCGGGGTAGGCCGCGGATTTCATAAACTTTAAAATGTTAGGTAAATTTAATCGTGGTTTTAAAGTGAGGACAGTTTGTTCCGCTTGGGGTTTGGATAAAATTATCCTTTTTTCAACGTAGTTCTGTGTTTTCCAGGATAGCAGACAGCTTCTCTTTTCTGGGATCCACTGGGAGTGTCTGTGCTGTACCAGCGTCTGTGTTAAGGGTTTTTCATGTGTATCAATGCATTCTGCAGCTCCAGATGCCCCATTGGGTGTGGGTATTCAGCCTACATTTAATACCAGGTTGATGAGAGACGTGTGGATAATCTTGTAGTTAACAGAAAATGGGCTTTCCCATCACTTGAGTTAGTTCAGCTCATGGTAGGTGGCTGTTGGGGGGTTGCCATGGCTTTAAACGGTGATGGATTCAAAAAGCACAGGAAAGGTGATGGGGAGCAGAAAGCAGTCATTTGAGGTATCTGTGCCCTGAGCTGGCAGGCTGGCAGCCGAAAAAAGAGGCTTGTCTAGGGGAGCTGGTAGGAATCCTGTAACTAGAAAATATCTTAAACACACTCCATGTTTGACAGACATTTGAGGGAAGAACTTCTTCAGAACGTTTGGCCATATGTTTTTATAGGTAGGAAAACAACCCTGGATAGAATAGCTTTAAATGCAGCTCTTTTAACTTGGAATATTGTATTTTATCTTACACTAAAGCACATTATGGCTGGATACCTGGATCGTACATATACTGAGGAATGGGAAGTCTTTCCTTCAGTTGCTTTGACACACTCAACAATGGACAACACAGTAACTTGTAAAATCTTTCTTAACAACTGCATTTAGACTTCTTTCACAAGACAGGGAAACAGGACTGTTGGAGATAAGGACTGGGAAATAAAAAAGTAAAGGAAACAAATCTAAAAAAAACGACATAAGTGTCTGAATGTACCAGAATTTCCACACAGGTTTCCAAAGCAAATGAAGGATTCTAATATGAAACATTTGAAATGTTGACCTATCCCATGGGTTAATGTTACAGACCCCAGAGCTACAGCCCATACCCAGGTGCTGTTGCCCAGGGGACACCTGGATCACAGCAGGACAGGAGATGTGACTGTTCTCCAGGGCAGGGCCGCACCGAAGCCACACATTTCCACAGATCGTCACGAGGGGGCGATGACCAGTCGCGATACTTTGCCCATATTGCGGAACTCCAGCGAGTGATCTCCCTGCCCGGACACCGGGAAAACCAAAGCGCAGCAGCTGGAAGTGCAAGGATTCACAGCTCTGCAAATCCCCCTCTCCGCAGGTCGAGTTATCTTGGTTTAGTGCAGTTAAACCCTGGTTACTTCAAAACAACCCGAAGTTTATGTACGGCTGGATGTGCCCAGAGAGGAGTTCCCTGCGCTGACTTGCACCAATTCACTCCCCTGTTTTAGCTGCTAGTTAATTTTCCCCCACTGTTTGTGTTGTAAGAGGACAAAAAGTTGTGGAACACTGAAAAAAACCTTTTTTTTTTTTTTCTTTAAAAAAGGAAGTCACGTTTTCTGAAAAATCATTGGCTCTAAAATGTCTTTTCAATTTCAGATTTCCATTTGAAACATGGAGTGGGAGGAGCTCATTTACCCATCCCAGCAAACACCTTGATGCTGAAATGTGGCTGAAGCAGAAATATTACCATGTTGCTACTTTTTCTTTCTATAAATCATTGAAATGAACAAATTAATTTCATTGAAATGCACAAGAATTTAAACCTTGAAGGGTTTTGGAAAGGTGTACAGATTAATTGCCTTGGTAAACACATCGATGGTCATTTGATTTTAGCATCGTTGATTTCTAGTATAAACAAACATTTAGTGTGAGTGCAGAAGAACCAGCAGGTAATCCAAGAGGGAAGCATTTGGGAAGCTGCAACAGCAGTGAGGCTGTCAAAGCATGATTGATTAAATATCTATATTCATATTAATTTCCTATAATTGAGAGGGACATCTTGGGTTCTGCCATGTGAAGAATTTGTTACAGCCTGTCTGATTCAGCTCTTAGCTGTCCCTGTGTTCCAGAGTTGAGTGTGTCTGTGTCTCCAAGTGCAGCAGATCCCATGGGAGCCACAGGAAGCCAAAGAGAAGCTGAAGATTCCTTGCCTACCCATGGCTGTGACAACTAATACATAACCCAGGGGACACCCGACCCCCTCTCCCACATTTATTATGTGTTGGCAAGATGGTGGAAAGCCTTAGTTGAGGCAGGAGTTATGGCTACTTTTATTGTCGTACTTCTCATGGTCCAAAAGCAGCTATGAGCCCTCACAAGGTTTTACAGTCTTCAGAAAACTCAGTTAGAAAGTTGCTTTAAAAATCCACATGGTTTTGTTCTGGAGGACTTGAAAAGTCTAAGGGCATTTTGGCATTGCAGCATTTATGGCACAGCTCCAAATGATATTACCTTTTCCATTAATTTAATTTTCAACCTACATTTCTAGAAATAAATCTCCGCTCCCTTGTTTTATAATACTGTATTAAACATTTCTTATGCTGTTTGTAAAGTCCTTGAGATGACATTGCTTTGCCTGCTACATCTTGTTTCTTCCGATGGTGTGGTTTAATTTGCAGACGCTGGGCAGATGATTATTGGAATAAGACATGAAGACTTCTACCACTAATCTACTTGACAACCAAGGACACAGGTTATGTGACAATGTCACACTGACGGACACGGAGCTGTTTCTGAATTCAGAGTGGGAATTGTTTGACACGAGGTGGGTTGCCTGCTATACTGACTTGTATGTGAGCTCTTTCAAAAACACTTTTCCCCTCTTCTTTGTGACCACATGAATAGTTTGTATAAAGTTTTCTTCAGCCAGGTGTTAAACTGTGCTAGTACACCAGGATTGGGGCTGGAGACAATGTTGTCAGTACAACAAACTTCATCTTCAGTAGAAAGAGATCTCTGCACCATGAGATTGTCTTGCAGTATGTTTCATGATCTGAATCAAGTGTAAACACTCAATTTAATTTCTGATTAACCAGCTGAAGTACAGGATGCAGAGTGCTTGATGTTGCCTATGTGAGGGACAAGTGAAGTGCAGTGAGTTATAAGATTTGTCAGGATAAATCTTCAACCAAAAAATCTTGAACTTGTTTAAACCACTAGAGTGGGTTTGTGCTCTGCTGTACTTTGCATCCAGCAGGAAATGCTGCTTTATTGGTCTATGTTCTCTAAAACCACTGAGAAACAGCATGATGACCTAAAGGTTCCTGTGGGACTAGCAGGTATCATGCTTTATTTTGCTTTTTCATTTTGGGAAATCCAATTAGTAAAGTAGTTTGATGTATCTCAGCCAAAACACTACAGAATGTTCCCCCTATTATTCTCTGTTTTCTGACCCAATGCAGTGTTGTTTCCAGCTGTGCTGGTGTGTACACACCTCTCACTGCATTTCAGAAGCACTGGATGTAAAGGTTACTTTGGTGTATAAGTGAAAATGTTGAGGACTCTTAGTTGAAATGAGATCAATTTGGACCTTTCATAACCCAAGATTTCAGGTAATTATCTTTTCCCTTATAAAAGAGCAGCCACTGTGAATAAATATTACTGTTGGCTGGAGTAGAGGGGTACATAGGAGCTGACCTAAAAAACCTATGCAAAGCAATGGTCCTGCTGGGGGTCATCCTCAACCTTGCAGGTTTTGGAGCTTCACTTAAGAAATTGAGAGGAGCAAATATTTGAATAACTCAGCAGTTGTCAGCAGTCTTTGGTTTGACAACAGTCTCTGGCTGATCAGACTTGCAGCTGGTGGAGACATGCACTCAGGGCTCTGCAGGACTGCACTGGAGCAAAAAGAAGTGCTAAAAACATGATGCATCCTGCACAGTCAGGCCAGTCCTCACCGAACCAGATGCATTTGGAAGTAACGATCATTAAAACTGCATCTCCAGCATCAGTCTGCATTTTGTTTGCAGAGTTTTTCAGCCATAAAAGTGATCTCTTTGCTTAGCTTGGTCGGCACATCGCCTTTTCTCAGCCTCCTTCTATGGAAGCCTCACCATTTTTCCTTCCTCCGCGTCTGGGATTGCTGCCTTCTTCCAGGCCTGCCAAGCAGAGGAGTGTCATGGTGAGGACCCCATGGCAATATTCAGCTAATTCCAGTTCTGACCAGCCCAGCACAGCTCAAGCAAGGTTTATTCCTTCCTTGCTGCCTTGAGGAGCATCTGCCCCACCGGTGCTGCCCAGGAGCATGTTCTGCAGTGACCCTGCAGCACCGAGGTGTGCCCAGAGCACTCACAAAGTGCCTTTTTACTGGCACTGTTTATGCTCTGCTCTGAGGAAATCGGGCCCAGCCAGTTGGAAGGAAAGTGCTGTTGGATCGTGTCTCTGCTGGAAGCTGTGCCAGGGAGGGATCAGACCTTTGCACTCCCTTTCCCAGCTTGGAGGCAGAAGTTCACAGGTGTCTTTGCACTTCCTTGCTGTCAACGCAGCACTTGCCATTCTTCACCTCAGTCCTTGCTTTACTTCAGCTTCAACTTTGTGACACTGCTCAGGCGTCCCCTCAGGAAGGGCTGGCAGTGCTGTGCAGCCCCTGCATGCCCAGGCTGACCTTGCTCAGGTGCACTGCACCAAAACTTCAGAAAGATTAATTTGCAGGGGAAATTTTGCAACCTTCACCTTCTGCAGTCTCTGGCTGCAGAAGTAATGCTTTTCCCCTCTTTAAGGGGCAGCCTGGGGTATTTTCAAAGAATGTATTCGCTCAACACTTCAGTGTATTTCAACTGTGACCGTGTACGCA
The DNA here is from genome assembly GCA_013399855.1 of Oxyruncus cristatus. NCBI lineage: Eukaryota > Metazoa > Chordata > Aves > Passeriformes > Cotingidae > Oxyruncus > Oxyruncus cristatus. The sequence goes on from VXAY01002217.1 coordinate 200,096, forward strand.
GAGCACCTCAGGGAATAAGTATTTAGATGTCACTCATCGAAGTCCATGAGGCACTCAGCTGAATTTTTACTTCTTGGAATAAATTTACAAGTTTTTCTTGTTTTCAAGGGTTTTTTTTGGCAAAAATGTGATTTGCTGAGCAGTGAAAAATTCATTATGTTTACTTTACTCACTATATTCTGGGCCTTAGTTCACTCTAAAAGTGTCTATGTTCATGTGGACTCTTCTGTAAATAATGGAGGGATTATTAGCAATAATTGTAACAATATTTGCAACAATATTTGCAGAACTACACATGAAGTTCTAAAATATATCCATATGTTAGGGAGTTAATCAGGAGGCTGTAGGCAATGTTGTTCTAACAGCTTTTTCATGTTTGTAACTCAGATTCCTATGGAGAAAAAAATTATTTCAGAGAGGTTTCCTGAGGAAGGAGGTACTCAAATTATTAGTTCCTGAAAAATGAATCTTTTTTTTCTTTCTTGTTTTTGTTTAAGTCACCTTTTTTTCACAGCAGTTGTCACTTGGAAAATAAGCCTGTCCCAGTATGTTCCACTTAACTGTTGTCTGTTTAATGTGTCTCTGCACAAACTCTGAGCTCTCAAATTAAAAACTCTGAGTTCTCAAATTAAAGTAGCAACTTGTTTGTTGTAGTAGAAATAATTTTCCATGCAGGGAAGGCATGTATTTTTAAAATAACAGCTGCAGAACTGCATTTCTGAGCTGGCAAATTGGCCAGTTTTGTCACTGTGCTCAATATTTCAGTAGTATTTCCAGTGGAATTTTTTCCATACCTTTTTGAAGCAGCAACAATATGGATGTGACAGTGGGGAATCGTTACTGTTTAGGGAGGGGGGGATCTTGGTGGTGCTGCTGCAGCACAAAAGATTAAGATGAGTGCGTGAACAAAGGAAGAACGTCTTTGGGGAAGCCAGGAATTCAAATCTATGGGTCAAAACTGGTGTTTCTGCATAAATTATAGGGCAAGAGCTATCAGAAAGAGCTATCCTGTCATACCAGGACCTCCTGTAATGGCATGGGTGTTAAGGCTGACTCAAGTTCTGAATGCATGGACGTGCCTTAAGCACAAAAAACAATGTGCAAATGTCACTGCAACTGTGTTTAACTCCATGCAGTGAAGAGCTGTCCCCCTGGGACAGGTGGTGGTGACATTGCAACTCTGCCTTTCCCTCCTTCAAACACGCAGGGGGCCACACAAGGCACTAAGGACTTTTCCAAATCAAAAAAGGGGATGGGGTTTTTTCCTTGTTACCTGATTTTAAGGAATCAACTTTTGTCTGTATGGGTACAAATGAAGCTATTGGAACTTAGCTGAGAAGAGTCAAACACAGCCACCCCCTTCCTGTTTGGAAATTGTGCTAAGAGGTTTTATGAGCCATCCGCACCAATCCTGCAGCAAAGAGGAGGCAGCACATGATGATTTCCCATCTTAGTTCACCAATTTAAGCTTTAAAGAAAGATTTGATGATTAAGCTGATTTTTTTTTTTCTCAGAAGATTAATCCTTACTTTAGGGAGTTAATTTCCTTTCTATCAGTAAGACTACTCACGTGAGTAACCAGCTACAGAGTTTGCCTGTAGTACTGTGATCGCCTAGGGGGAAGTACAAGCAACTCTGCAATTAAAGTTACAAAAGGAAAAGGTCTGACCTTTTCTTTTTTCTTTTCTTTTCTCTCTTTTTTTAAGCATATATATCCCTACTGTTTCATTGACTAGTGACAATGGCTTTTGCATTCTGAGCTGTTACTAACAGCAGCACAAAATGTCATTTTTTAATTAAAAAAAATATTAAATGTTAAAGCTTTACTGTGAAAGGTAGGAAGAGGAGGATCTCTGATGAGTTTTAACTTCAGGGCACCTTAGGCTTTCTTTATGTGTATGACACTAGTGGAAAATTCCTTCATTCATGTGAGAAGATAACCAGTTGTAACTTTCCCGTTTGGTTGATGTGACATCGATGACTGCCCGGGACTGCCAGCATTCCAAAAAGGATATCGTCCTCATCTGCAGCCACTCAGGGCTGTGGGGTGGAGCCTGCAGCGCCGGCTGAAACATTTACAGGTGCATAAGTAGCTAGGGCAGGGCACAGGTGATGCACCTGTCCGGGAAAGAGCACGAGCACGGGTGTGTCATAACTGTGTCGGAGCATGAGCTTCTTCGACCCACAGACCCACTCCCCTCCACGCTGCAGCCCACAGTTCCCAAATATTGGTCAGGAGCCTCCAGAGATGAACATCTACTACGAGAACTTCTTCCATCCACAGAACATTCCCAGTCCGCAGCGACCGAGCACCTTCGAGACGGCGGATTACAGCGCCACTCCTAACCCTTACCTCTGGCTCAACGGCCCCTCCATGACCCCGCCACCGTACCTGCCGGGATCCAACGCCAGCCCCTTCATCCCTCAGTCTTATGGCGTGCAAAGGCAGCTCCTGCCCAACATGCACGGCCTGGGGGGAACTGACCTTGGCTGGCTTCCTCTGCCGTCCCAAGAGGAGCTCATGAAGCTGGTCAGACCACCCTACTCCTACTCTGCCCTCATTGCCATGGCAATCCACGGGGCTCCAGAAAAGAGGCTGACTCTGAGCCAGATCTACCAGTACGTGGCTGACAACTTCCCCTTCTACAACAAGAGCAAAGCTGGCTGGCAGAACTCCATCCGGCACAACCTGTCCCTCAACGACTGCTTCAAGAAGGTGCCTCGAGATGAAGATGATCCAGGTACAGCTCTTTCCCTCTCTTTTCTCCCCACTCTGATTAAACTCAATCAATTTAAAAATGCCCAATTATAAAGAGACTGTGATGACCCACCCTCAAGGGTGTAAGGAAGCACTTAATAATAGCCAGGATTGAGGACACACACAGGGCAGCACTTCTGTTTTTGGAGTTCTGAGCTAAAAGGCAGCTGGGCATAATTCAGATGTGAATTAGTGTTGCTGTGAGAACTCTGCAGGGATGGGAATTCTGTCCTCCTCTGGGTCTTTCTGAGCACAGATCGATGGAGCATTCCAACTGGGCAAGGCACATTCGGGACCCATTTGGTGTAACGCATGACTTCAGTCAAACTTAACTGGGGTTTAATGGAAAGGGGGATAAGGCAAATTCAGATCTGTCAAAGAAATGCAACAGGGATTTTGGAGTCAATATTGATTTTCCAGAGGAGAGCAGACTGCTTTCATTTTGTTTGTTGCAAATAGTGCTTTCCTTGGAATCACACCTCTGCCATTTCTGACCCCTTGGCTGTTATGCTGTCAGATATTCCATTATTTATTGTTTTCTATCAGTATCTGTTAAGAACCATTGGGAGCATTTAAAAACATTCAATTATGCTGCACAGAGGGTCAAAAATCTGGTTTTATCTCGTTAGAAACATATCCTACCCCACTGAATCTGGAGGAACAGCCCAGTATGGGATTTGGTTAGTCTTGGCTGTAAATTCAGAAGACCAGCTATATACTGAAAACCTCCTTCCCTCACCAAGAAAACAAAACAAAAAGCCCTCCTAGTGGCTGCACTTGTAGTTTTACATGTGTTAAGAGTCAGGGCTAAAGAATACAGCCCAAAACTTTATACATTTTTTTTTTTTTGGAATTCAACAGACTTCTGATTTTGAATGACTCAAAAATATGCGTGTTTTGTTCATGCAATTATTCAGTTTCTGTGAAAGGAGAGAAACACTGTAAAGCCCCAGATGACTGCTGTTTTCTGTGTGCATATTTTTATACTGAAAATGTACTTCTATTCTCTTTGACAGGAAAAGGGAACTACTGGACTCTGGACCCAAACTGTGAAAAGATGTTTGACAACGGGAACTTTCGCAGGAAGAGGAAGAGGAAATCTGACATTGAGGCAAGTGCTGCCACTCTTGGAGCTGAGAAATCAGAGGACAGCACCCTGACTGGCAGCCCCAAAGCTGCGGAGCACCAGGATATCTTGGAAAACTCACCCCCTGGGGCTGACAACTCCCCCGAGAAGGAGTCTCCCCCTCCCTCCTCCAGCAGCCCGTGTCTCGGGAACTTCCTCTCCAGTATGACGGCCTACGTGAGCAGCTCCAACGCGGGGGGCCGCTCGGGGCCCCTGGGACTCAGCTCTGAACCCACTGACAAAATGGGTCAGAACATGGCGGGTTTTAATTCCTACTCCCCCCTCTCCAGTATCCCCAGCCACGGGGTGGGAGAGTGGTCCAATTCCGTGCCTTCCCCTCACCTGGGCCACAGCAACTCTGTGCTCAACCAGTTTAACACCCATTTTTACGGCAGTATCAGCACAAACAACACACTGTATTCCAGGGAAGGGACAGAGGTTTAAATGAAGGATTCTAAGATGCTAAAGTATAGTTATTTATGGGAGGAAGTGACCCCTGGGCAGGTGATTAGCATCAGCCTGTTGTCTCTAGGACCCTCTGCACCCCTTCTTCTGACAGCCACAAACTTCTTGTACTTACTGAAATCACAAACACTCCACATTTGGCAGCTCCACACGAAAAACCAGGGATCATAACCGCAAGAACAGTGAAAAGTTCTCCTCAGACACTGATAGTGTTCCTGCCAACCAGGGTCCTCTACAGATGTCCTTGAGAAGCTGCTGTTTGCCTTAGGCAGGAAGCTCTTTCTGGCATGGCACTGATACTGCTGTGCTTTTTAAAGTGCTGATAGAAATGTGGTTGTATCTTTGAATACCCTCTGTTGCTCGTACAGGCTGCCTGTACTAGACGTGCTTAGCAAGCTCTTATATGGCCAAAGCTGTTCTGAGCACAGAAGCATCGAGAATAAAAACTACTGTCTAGTGAATAGCAACCAACACTTGAATGGTGAGGGCTGTCTTTGGTTGTCTCTCACACTAGAGCAGACACTGTCTGAAGTCTGACCCCCTTCCAACCCCTGGGGAACCTGGCTGTGAAGCAAAGTAACGTCACTAGGGACACAACAGGAATATTGAAGCTGAAGGGAAGCATAACAAAATCCAGTGGAATTGTCTTCTGCTGGTGCAGTTGGATCTTAGTTCTTTCAATTCCGATTACAGGGTCAATATTTTTTCCTTACACATGCAAACCTATTCACATAAGGGAAAAAAGATCTGTCCTGAATATATCTATATATATTTAATACATGTGTTTTCTGAGAAGAAACCACATTTGTCCTGCCTTAACATTCTACATGAATAATTTCTACTGAGTAAAGAATTGGAATACTGGGGTGGGGGGAGGGAAGAAGAAAAAGGAGGTAAGAAGTTTAACTGCCTCTGAGTTGCAATTCCAAAGGCTGGATCTTTCCAAGTGTCAATTGCAGATATTGTAAAAAGTCTCTGTACTGTATTTTTCTGTCATTTTGTATAAGTCTGTTCTATTTGTCCTTGTGTAAATATTAGAAATAATGCTTATTTTTCCTACACTCTACTGTAGCCATAAACGAAATATATATGGAGTTTTTTTAAACCAAGACTTGACTGAAATTCCGTATTTATATAGATTAATATCTGTAACTGGATAACCTACAACATACATGGACATCAAGTTTAACTGTTCACGTGCAGGCACTGACCAGACTTTTGGAATGACAGAAAACATTAATGTATTGTAATAGATACCATTTTACCTTGGCTTTTTTTAACTCTACAAGGGTATAGTTCTGTTACAGGCCACCCCAGAAACATTTTTAATAAAGCATTTGTGTAGAAGAGTGTGTACCTGTGTGTGTGTACTGTACTACTTACATCTTTAAAAGTCTCCTTAATAGCCTGATTGAGCAACTTGCGTGAAGAAGAGCACTTTAACACCCACAGAAGGTCACAGAATCACTTAAAATTTCAGAAGCCAGCCCAAATTTTTACATGTGAACCAGCCAAAATGACTGCAATCTTTTCTGTGTTCTTATTCATTATTTGATTTTTTTTATGCTTACATTTTTTCACTCTCATGGTTGCTCTGACTACTCAGTTTTGGATCCACTAGAATAAGTTCTCACTCGGGAGTTGAAGCCAAGATGCACTGCTGATATTTTTGCTTAAGAAAAAAAGAAAATGACCTTCTGGTGGTGTCCTTGTGCCATCACCAAGTGTCTCTGAAGAGCTGAGGCCTGACCTGTAACTCCTGCCTTCAGAATTTTACAACCCTCTTGCAGAACCCCAGCCTGGCAGGTAGGCTGTAATATGTCCCGCAACTCAGCAGTGGCAGCATTTGTTATAGAGAGACTTGCTCATGTTACAGTGAGAAACGTGTTCAGTCACTGAACTTGTGCCTTGGATTCAGCAGGCATACCACAAGTTGCCCAGAAGTATGTTTCCTGCGGAGTATGTGGTTCACAAAACTGAAAGGAACTGTTTTCTTTAGTGCTGAAGTGGAAAATGTTCTATTATGGACCTACAGAGCAAAAGTGTGGGGAGAAATAAGGTGGAAAATATAGTAAGAAGAATAATGTTGCTAAATCAGCACATAGTGAAAAGCAACTCCTTTGTCACTCAGCATTTTGTTTGACTCTCCTCGTTCCCAGTCCCAAAAAAGAACTCCATACAGGTGTGCAAAAGGACAAGAGTTTTTGTCTTGTTGCTTCCCAGATGCTGTCGAGCAAATACCACTCTTGGCTTATGCACGATGAGGAATTGCTTCCAAAATGCCAGTTCTCCCCAGACAAAGGTACGTTTTCCACTGGGTTCCCTGAACACCAATCAGCCTGCAACCATTCCCCTGGCTTGGCACATCAGCTGCTATTCAAGGAGGAGTGGAAAGATGATGGCATGAGATGTAATCCTATTTCCCCTCACAACAGAATTACATTGCAATGAAACAAATGAGAAACACTCTTCTTCATCTGGATTTTTTGTTTTTCAGGGAGAGTTGGTTTTGATAATCAGACCTGTCGATACGTTCCTGGAGCTACTGCATGTCAGGAAAACTTAACAACCATTCTTATCTGAGCAGCAGCTTTGCTCTGTCAAAGGTAATGCTCCTAGTTATGTGTTTTACCAATATGATCAAGGTATGGGATTTGGATGGCTTTTTGTTTGTTTGTTTTTAAGTTGATTTTTGGTTTTAAGTATGTTATTCAAGAAACCAATAAAATAGGACCAGTAACTAAAACACACTTAAAACATCACTGACATTTACAGACCTATAGTCTGTTTTACAGACATATTTAGTGACTGGTGCTGCTTGAAAAGAGGATTTGGACTCCAAGAGCTCTGAATAGATCTGTAAAGATCCTTGTCTGTAAAGATTCTTGATTGATTATTTCATCCTTAGAGTGTGTTCTGTGTTGAGATGCAGCTGCCTTCACATACCACTGTGGACACCGTGCTTCATGACTCTGCAGTTATTTGTTCCTGGTTTAAATGTTAACTCTTACAGGCTGCTCCCATTTTACCCCAAACACATCCAGCCCTAAAGTGGCCAGAATAGGTTGCTACTTGCTTTCCTTCTATCACAGTAAATCTGCAAATATTAGATGCTTCCACTTGCAGGCAAGTGTGTCTTGATTAATGATAAATGAGTAATGAGTTCCTACATTATATCTGAGGTATATTGCTGCTGAATCCCTGGGGCAGCTTTACTGTCACTGATCTCATTAGAAACACCTTCCCTGGGTTCCTATTTCACAGTTTCCTTGTTCTGTGTCCTGGGTCTGCAGTAGTGGAGTCTGGGACTCCCCAGCCCTGGCTCAAGTACCAGGGAGAGGAACGATTTGGGGCTTCACAACAGAGCTCTGGGCAGACAGAGATCCCTTGTACCACAGCCCCAGGGCTCATGGGATCAGTTGCAAACCTGGAGTCCTGCAATAAGAGAATCTGCTTTAGCTGAGGCCATGGAGCTTTCCAGGTCCTTTGTGCACCAGCAGTCCAGTTAAAGCCCCATCTCCAGCTCCACAGATTTAAGGCACAAGGCTTAAAGGTTTGTATTTAACTGCAAGATTCCGAATGCCTGCCCTTCCAGATGATAAGCTGATGAGAGCTAAAGTGTTACAATTTGTTCCAAGATGACACCAAGTGGTGTGGTACAGGTGTCTGTAAAGGAAAAATCACATTTCAGCCCTCACAGTATTTACTTCTCCCATAAATAGCAATGGGGACTTTGCCAGATTCACTCTGAATTACAATGCACTAACTTTTCTCTCATAATGGGACACATTATGAAATTCTTCACTGCTTAGCAATGTCAATAGTTTCTTTGTTGCTTCATATGAAAGCATTCCCAGGGGAGAAAAATAATTACCTTCTTCCCACTAGGTTTGCCAATTCCTAACTGCCAGTTTATGGAACTTTGCAACAATCCCTACAACTGCTTCTAAAGGAGCTTGGAAAGAGCTGCCCTGGACACATGTGATTTTTTTGCCTGAGTACCCACCCCTCAGGACCTGTGAAGTATGAGCCCAGAGCCTGCTGGACCCTTCTTGGAACCTCTAGATTTCCCTGCTATAGGTGCTGACAGCTGCAAGGACCTGTGTTGCTGGAGCCCCGGAGCTATGGCTGTTCAGTACATCTCAGCTGATACTTGTCATGGCCTAGAAACCTCAGGGCTGTCACCACCTGGACAGAAAGACACTTACACTTTCTAGCTGTGAGACAGTAAGGACTTTCATCGATCCAAACAACCCCTCCTGAGTGCACTTGCCCAACATGCTGCCTGTTGACATTCGGTGCAAATTAATTTTCAGAATACCTCCCTAAAATGAATTTTTGCGTGCCTTGTGTTGGCCAAATTGCAATGCAAATTGTGCTTGGGTTTGATTCTTTTTAAATCCTAAAAGCATTGCTCTGCAAATGTGTTTGCAGTGAAGTGTTTTTAGCTTTGTGCAGCATATAATATTCATTGTTATATCGCTGATATTCAAGAACGGAGGTGGCAGTTTAAGCCAATTATAGAAGTATATAATCCTAGTTTCTCACCTGCTTTCTCACTTTACTCATTTCCTGTTTAAGTAAATTGGTAAAAATCTATTTGTTTTCCCTTTGGCAAAGATTCCTGAAAAAAGTCTTCTCTCATTAAGAGCTCTTGCAAAGTCTCAAGAACCCCAACTACCCCCTATTTAATCTGAAACTTGATTTAATCAAGTTTCCCTACTTAATCAGCTCCTTGCATGTAAAGCAACACTGGCTGATGTGTCTCACCCTGCAAAGTGCCAACATGGGGGCACCAGAACCCTCTCAGTGCTCCTTGGCTTCAGAAGATCTCTGCAAGGACACAGTATTTTGCTGGACTGGGGCCTAATTGATTAATTACGGATTGATTTTCCTGATTTTCTTCTAGATATTTGACTATAACCCTCTAAAATGCTTCCCCACTCACTGAAATCTTTCTCTGCTCGGAGAGATAGTTGCTGTCTTTTGTCAGAAATGACCAACAGATGAGGAAAAATTGCATGGTAAGTCCTTACCGAAATCTAGTGTAGGATGTGGTATGTGGAAATCCCACACTTGATTTTTTATTTGTAGTAGCAGAAACTACGTGAATGGGGAGCTGAAGAATCTTGACAGGTCTCTAAAGCACTTGTAGGGTGTGGGTGTGTGCAGCAGAACACATTCATAATCCCGTTATACATTAATAAAGATCTTATTTTCAACTTCTTTTGCTCTTCTTTTTTCTGTTCTTCCTCCAGCAATTTTACAGCCACAGGTTTCTGAGTTTACAGTTTTATGTCTCCTGTTTAGGAGACTATAGATGAAGTATCTGTATTTTTACCATGCCCATGAATCAAGCAGGCCATCTAACTGCTTGGGTTTGAATTCCTAGCAAAAAAAATTGTCAAGACGGAGTTGATCTGATCTTTTATCCCTTTTCTGATCTATTACTATCACTGGAACAATCAAGAGAACAGCTGAATAGCATAAACCTGAGTCAAATCTTAAGATTAGGCTCATGAATAAATACAAACATGCCACAATCCTTATATTCTTTCTGATATTATTTGTGTCTGTCCCTCTAATTGTTCTCATTCTTTTACAGTTGATTTTTCAGTCTCAGGTTTAGCACAGGGCGTGGGAGACAGTTCCTGGCTGGCTCCTCTGAAGTCAAAGCAGCAAAGCAGTTGCTGGTAGTGAGGCCCTTAGGCTTTATATTCTGCACAGTGATAACTCTTCTGCCAGGACAGATATACCCATGACACTTTTAATCCCCTGGAATTGCATCTCTGACAACCACAGCAAGGGAGGTATTACAGTTGCACATTCTTCTCTGGGTCAAAAAGATCAGCATGAGCAGATAGTGATGCAATACTAAATTGCTAGAAAACCATATAACTAAGTACCCAATAATTTTTTATATCAGTTAGAAGCTTTTGATCCGTATAATTGAGTTATTTGTATTGTCCTTGCCATATCTTAATTTCACTAACAGTGTTGTAGCTCCCTGGCTGGGTTTCAAGTTTAAGTTTAGGAGCTGTGCTTATTAACATCATGTGCTTAAAACTGCACTCAGCTCTCAAACATCCATTTCATACCAGGTGCAAGTAGTTCAGTGGCAGATAAAGTAGGGAATGTGAATGATTTAAATATTATTGTGGGCATGTAGGATTGTCATAATAGATTGAAACAAATCAGACCTGCAGAGAGTAGGGCAGCACACTCACACCAAAAGGGTTGAAATCACAAGGGGAAGTACAGAAGGTGGTGCAAAATCAGCTCCCTCAGCTCATACACTCCCAGAACCACAGGCCAGGGAACTCTGTGCACACCTTTTGCTCATAGGAAAATAGACAGTTTACGCAGTGCATAAGCTGAGTGCATTTTAAATAGAAAAGGTTGCCAAAACAAATAGTGGAGGCTGCTGCACAGTTTCTTAATGTCGAAGTGGTCCTTCACTTCTGCTAAACATTTCAGAGGCAATCTAAATGCAGCACCCAAACCCTGGGATGACAGAAGCTTTCTTCACTTGTCTTCTTAAATGTGTTAAAAGGTGCTTTCCCTCTGTGACAAAGCCTGCCAGCAGTGTTCTTCACGCTAGATATGCTTTGGTTAGGGAGCTGCCCCGAACTGTTCCTGTTCCTCTGCTTCTCTCCTTTGCAGCCAAAGGTCTGTCCTGCTGCCTCCTCCTTACCGGTGATGAGTTACAGTAATTAGTTCTCTTCTGTTCCTCTGACAGATTGCAGCAGGTGAGTCAGGTAAGCAAAACAGGGCTAGCATCAGACTGTGCATGAAGAGCTGTCAGAAGCTCTGGGGGAACTACTTGGCACATCAGCAGAGTTTTTTCCCCATGTTTAAAACTGTGTGTATGTGACCTATGACATGGGTGCGTCCAGCTGGACTGGTGGCACAATTTATTCCTGCAAAGCCACCAAGTGCAGGAGCAATGTGTCCATACTGTAATGTTATCATTTCAGAGTAGCTAATCCTGCATTGCCCAGCACCTGAACTGATGGATGCTTCCAGGCAGCACACAGAAAATTGACTTGTGTCATCAGGGAAACCTTTTTACGCTTTATATGTTCTCCATACAGGTTCTTCTGGGACTCAGAATTTCCCTGGAGTCAGCGTAGAGGTTGTTTGGTTTGTAGCACAGTGAGAGACACAAAGATGCTGAGCTTATTTCTTTTTGTTGCCTTGCAGAGATGTAGATTTGTGAGGGGAAGTCTCAGTAAGTCAGAGCAGCAGGGTTATATTCATGTTCCTCACAGCTCAGCAGCTCTTTGAGGCTGTTGTTTGTACAATGTGTTCTGACATGAGCAGCTTATTGTTTGCTAGCTCTTGACAGGAGTTTTGTGTATGCAAACCTGCATGCAAATCAGGTGTCATTCATTACGCTTTTCTCCAATGAGAGTGGAGGGCAAAATCCTGCTGTTTAACTTCAGCAGTACATTTTCCTATGAATAGGGCAGCTATTAAATGATTTATGGAAAGAATGCTAAGAATGCAAGAAGTTCAAAGAAGGTGGAGGGATATCTTTTTTCATTTTGGGCTGGGCACCTGGTTATTTAATGCTGGTAATGCCATCATCTAACTCCACCTGAACTTCATGCCCATAAGACATACCAGTATGTCTTACTTTACTGTATCACAAGTGGACAGATCTCTAATTACAGGTCTTACTGTTATTAAAAAACCCAAACCAGATGAACACAATTTTTGTATGGAAGAAGAAAGGATGAGGGGTTTGATATTTATTCAGTCTCACTGTCTGTTGCTTTGTGGGGGTCAGTGTAGCTTCAGCAATGAGGGCATTCCCTACCCTAGGCCTGGCACAACTGTGAATAGCCCTATTTAGCTCAGGTCTGAGGACTCCTCCTGGGAAAAGTGTTCCTTGGTCAGACTTAGGATGTCTTTAGGATGCTCACATTCCTTTAACCCCTAAACTTGCATGATGATTTCCCTTCTGCAGTGAAGTAGATAACATTTTCACAAGGGTGAAAATGTTTTCAGGTTGGTTTTTTTTTTTGCTTGATTGATTTGGTTTGGGGTTTTTGTATGATATTACATGTTTTAATAGGAAATATTTCAATCACGAAATTCTACCAGATGAGTTAAAATTTGTATTATTAAGCTGGCTTTATCACATATCTTTCTGTGAGTTAAATTGTGTAGACATACTTCAATGAGTGATAAAATGAGAGATAAAATGAGCATAATTTTTCATTTAACATTATTGGGTTCACTCTATGCAATCTCTCCAGCTGACAATGCAAACATGCATGTTGAAGGACACATGTGGCTCTTCATATGGACTGAATTCCACTTAGTTGGTGAACAAATAAGTGCCCTGCATGCAAACGTAAGTGTTGAAAACTACTGTTTTTTGGGATGCTACATGATCCTTACTAATTTCTACCAAATATTTCATCACTCTCCCTTTCTGTAACAGGAAATCTTTAGAGCAAAATGTATCTGGCACTTTTCTTGTCCCCTGTAGAAAACTTGCTGGGTAGTTACAGGGTTAGACTTGTGTCTTGTCCTAAAATCACAGTTTCTCAGAACTTACTCCGGTGATTGTTTCTCCTTTGGCACTCACAGAACCATAATAGAAAACAAACACAGGTACAGCTCAAAAAGCTGTTATTTACTGAGACTATTTTAACACATATGTCACCTTACACGTGGCCTTGTTAGTAAACGGGTGATGATGTTCACTTCTTATTTGGTCTAAGCATTTAATTGATCCCAGATTTGTTCTAAGCGAAAATGCAAAGCTCACAGGACCAGAGCATTTTTCCGAGACCACAAAGTCATCTCCTGTTCTGCTTGGAAGTGGTGAATATGAGCTGACCTTGGGTAGTTATGGAGCAAGACAGTCTCCAGATTTGGGTTTATCTAATCTTGTCTCCATCCTAAGTAGATATGTGCTAACCAAGCATGCAGAGCTGCCATTGTTTTCCTGGTATACCACGTGTAACCTTCAATATCTTTAAACCACTTTGGTATAAAACAGATGCAGCCAAAGAAGTTGTAATCTTCTCCCCTCAGGCAAGGATAAGACAATATAAGTCACTGCAGGGTCGCTTGCAATGTGTTTCTTCTGGTTTTCATATAGTGTGTTATTTAAAGCAAACATTGCAAATTCAATCAATTTTGGATGTTAGCATTAAAGCAAATATAGTAACTTCGTGCAATTTTTGAAGATAGCATTTATGCAAATAAAGATGCGAGGAGGCCTGGTCTTTTATACCCTGCCAAGTCAGTAAGGTAGTTCTAGAAGACTGAAAGTCCTCATAATGCTGGCAATCAGGGCTTTTTTTTCCCCCTCTATGGAAGTGTATTTAACATTCCTAGCCCTGCACAGAGGGGAAAAATAAGGTCATAGCAGGGGAAAAAAATGTGTTGATCATAACTGATAATATGAAAATGAAGCAGTCAAGCAGGCTGTGGATAGCACAGGCCAGGTTTACCCACACAAAAATGAAATTAGAAATGCAGTGATAGAAACATGAAAATTCTGGAACGTGAGGAAAACAGAAGCCAGTTGTGGTCAGATTAATCCCTTAATAGTGCTCTTATTGCCTTGTTGCCATGTGGGAGAGGTGATTGTCCTGTTGTGCCAAATAGTGGGGCAGTAACACCAACACGACAGAGAAAGGGCTGCCTAAAGCCTGGAGTGTGGAAAGCAAACAAAAAGTCTGCAACTCCAGAATTTTCCAGGTTTAGAGTTTTTTGACACAGTATTTCCTGTAAACTGTGAATTTCAGTGTTACAGTGGTTTCTGCACGACTTTGAGAGTTCCTTGGGTGGTGAGGTGTTACTATTCTTATCTCCGTGATCTAACAGTAAAGCTGTCTGCTTTATTGCTGCACTTTTACAATATTTAGGTTATTCATCTGCCAACTAGTTTGGGTTTGCAGATCATACTTGTAAAGGAAATTTTCACCTGAAACTTATAAAAAGGTTTGATATTAGATTTCAGTGGACAGTTGTGTGGAGCAGACACACAGCTCTGAGTACTGTGTGCAAAGAATTTTACAAATCTGAATCATATCAGGTAAAGCAAGTGCCAACCTTTAAGTACTCCTGAAGTTCTGTGAAAATTAAGTTTTAAGCCCCAATATATTGCCCCCAAAATGTGCTTGTTGAACTCAATATTTTCCCGGTAAGGAAAAAACAACAACCCAAACCAAAAAACAAGAGTGGTCTGCATTTTACCCTGTCTCTGTTGACTGCTTCACACATTCCTATAAAAAGCTGGAGGATTTCATGGCAGGAGCAGTATTTTATTCAGCAAGGGTGAAACTGAACAAGCAGGGGCTGGAGAATAACTCAGGAACCACTTAAACTAAAATTGCCACTGAGGCTTCTGTCACAGAGTTTCTTCCATGGCCTCACATAATTCCAGATTAATTCTGCGGCTGAGTAAACTGCTCTATGGTACAATTTCATCATATACTCCAGGGAAAAAAAAAAAAGAAAATTCCAAACTGTTTCAAATCCTCAAAGCTTTAAAACTAGGTGTGTGTTAAGGGAAGGGAGATGGGCTTGGTTACATAACTTTCAACATGGTAATTCTTGCTCACTATTTTTTCTCAAAGCTGATGAACAGAGAAGTCCAATTTGCACTGAATCAGGGTTCACACCTGAGATCAGAACAGCTAAAACTCAAGATTCACTCTGTCCTGTGGGTCTTTGCAGGCTTCAGCCGTGTGCCATAGACACATAGTGGAGCTGAAAAGGAGATACAGGCACTTCGGACTTGACAGTTATTTTTGTGAGAATGGAATAATTACACTGACAGAACAGAGCAAATGGGCCATGCAAAAATTAACAACCAAAATTAACTGCACGTGTAATTAAATACAAACATGGGAACAGCCCAGTTTTAAAGGTTGCTTATGAAACTGCATCAGAGTTGGTGTAAAGGGCCCGAATTTACTGGTTGTTAACTCCTGGTGTAGCTGAAGCTGCATTACAAATTTGAGGTAAACTTGTGAAGTAAAGTGAATGTGTCTGGTTGTACCACACAAAATGAATAACACTGACATCCACTTGTGTTGGCTGGAGCTTCTGCAGAGCTCTAGAGCCTGGGAATCTTTAGTATTCCACTAATTGTATTTGTGGTAGGCTAAATGTAGCTGGAGCCTGTCTGCTCCTGCTGCAATAATTCAAACGGCCCTCGGAGGTGTCTCCAGATGGAGTCCATTGTAGTCACTACAACACCTGATCCAAGTCACCCCCTTTAACCAATAATATGCTTTGTTTATTTCCACAGTTGAAAAGAAAAACAAAAATCCTCATTCTTTCAAATTACTCTCTAAAAAATGAACCTGAAAAACAGCTTTTCATCACAGAGTTCTTGGACTGCTTTTTCCAAATTTGCCCACACTTAGCGCACAGGAGTAATTTGTCTGACATTGCAGAGAGTGACCTTGAAAACTCTGCCAGAAGTTTCAGGGTTTTTTGATTTTTTTTCCAGTTATTTGATTTTGAAACACTAAAAAAGCCACTATTCCCATTAGAAATCTATTGTCGGTCTGTGCTTGCCTCCCAGAAGAGAGGCAAGAAGGCATCATGAAACCCTCATAAACATTCCAACCTTTTGCCCAGGTACACAAGTTTTTCCTCATTATCTTAAAAAACTATTTGTATTTCTTTTTCTAGAGGTTCCTGCCTGGCTTGTACTGAAGGGGACTGAAGCAGGAGGAGGTCTGATCTTGGCAGCACAGCTCAGTCAAGGTAAAGAAATCCACAAAATTCCATTAGCCTGGTAAAACTGCGATGAGAACAATTAATCTCTCACAGAAATTACATAGTTGCATGGATTGGCTTTACAAACTTGGTGCTCTGTCTGCTTTTTACTCACATTTAAACAGTGCTAATACATGACAGAGAACAATTCTATATGTATTAAATACACTTGATATTTTCCATTGTGTCCAGCCTATGTTTTGCTTCCAAAGGGAGGAAAACAGGTTATAAAATTGTCTTCATTAGGCCTCCCTGCCAAGCATCAGTCTCCTGCAAATGATGCATTTATTTGCATTTTGTTCATTTGAAAACTGAGGTTTGGAATGAATGGACATATCTGAGGTGAGGCAGGGAGTTGACACAGCCTGCATGAATGAAGTTTGCAATTTAAGGTGAGAATTAGGGCTTTTTCTTAGGCTGTGGGCATCTTTTAAAAGATTGGGCTTCTCTTATCTGTTTGAGAGATTTGCTTGGGAATGTCATTATTTTTCTTCTGCTTACTGCCTGGAAAGGTTCTAGGTCATCAACAGCAGAAGACCGAGGTTTTGCAGACGTCAGCCTGTGCTGGAACCATTGCATGACACAGTAATGTAAAACTGGATACAGTAAAGAGCTTGGAGGAACTAAATTTTGTTTTGAATTTCCCAGAAATACAAACAGAATAGTTCTGTGTCAGATTAAATTTTTATTGGCAGTGCATAGAAATTTTGTACATGGGAGTAGGAGGATCACGGGAGAATGTTCTGCTAATATGAAAGTACTGTTTCTGCTTCACTCGTGATTTGAGTCCACATGTGTGTTGAAGAGAAATGAGACTGCAATATCCATTTTGAGATGTGTAAATTTGCCATGTAATGCTAGCAGCCATTCTGAACAGTAAGGATTCCTTCTGGGAGAGGCAAAGACAAGCTGTGATTTGAAGACTCCTCTGAACGATTATTTCCATTTCAAGAGATATCACGGAAACCAGTTCACTAATGCTGTGGATTCTGCTTAGCAGTGGGTATTTGCTCACTTACATAATACTATTCTTCTGAAAAATTCAAATTCATTCATTCATTCATTTAAGCCTTTTGACTTTCCTATGAACTATTTACTATCTAAACACTTTACCAGACCAACAATCTGAAAGGACAATTCTCATTGACTTTTCCAGTTACAAGGGCTGTTCTAGAAATCTTGAGGAGATTTCAAAAATGCCGTGCCCAGTTCTGACTGTGAGACCCTATTACCTCAAAACACATCCCCTACGGTCTGCCTGTTTATTTCTGCCATTTAAGAGACTTTAAAATCCCTCTCCCTTTATTCTGGGCAGCAGTTTTACCATGAGAGCTGACAGGCACAGAGAGGACAAGGACACAGCATATCTGGGTTATTTTACTTGGTTTAAAATTCTAACACAATGCAGCTCCCTATCCTGCAGTCAAAGGTACCAGTGGAAACACCATCATCCCACCTTGCCCCAGATCCCTTATTCTGTCTGTGTGATTGTATCTTACAGCATGTCATTATCTCCTTGGTGCAGCCCCCCAAGGAAACGGTAAACCCTCCTTGCCCTTCTGCACATTTCCACCGAACAGACTGAATTGTGGTGGCTCTTTAAAACGTTACAACAGCAGACTTTCCATTACAAAACATGTAAATGTATTTTAAGCTCATTATACAGATTTTTAAAGTCAGCAGGAGCCTGCCTGCTTTAACTTTGGGCATCTGTCATTATTCAGGTAAAAAACACTCTCAAAATAGAGCAGAATTTGAAGAGCACTGATCTTTCTGCAGTTAATTGTGGTTAGTGCTGGTAAACAGGTGCACCCCACTCTTGCCATGGTATAACAGGCGAGCTGTACAAGAAATCAGCTTTAATTCAACAGGTTTCACACAGTAGCAGTTAGATAAAAGCAAAAGGACTATGGAACAGCTGAACCCTGTTAGGACACCCCTCATATGTTGATGATACACATTTAAAAAGAGGCTTTCCAGTAGCTGAGTTGGTGATACAAATTTAACTGCATCTGCAATTTTCCTGCCTCTGTGGCACATAGTTTGCGACTGAATTAATTACTACCTTGCAATTTGTAACACTTCTGCAACAGAAGATCATGTAAGTACTAGCAAATGAAGATGCTATACATACAAATAAACCAAATCTTTATGCCACTGCAGACTTAAACAGCACATGAAACCTAAGAATGCAAGCAAAGAAAGGTAGGATTATGCATATTAATGGTCTTAGAATGCAGAAAATGACAGTGAGGCGTGAAGAACTAAACAGTTATGCATTATTTGCATCTCGAAAATCTCTCTATAAAACTGTAAAATTGTGTTCTGAAATAATGTACATCTGTTTAGATTATTTTTGTCAGTTTAATATTGACTGAACCACCTAAAACCATCCTGAAGTTAATATTTTTTTGTGTTCAGTCTTACATTTTGTTCCTTTCTTGGAATGGATTCTTCAGAAGGCATATTTGAATGGAAATTATTGTGGGTATTAAAGCCTCTACTCGTAATAGTGTGCAAAGAAGCACATGATATCCCAATCCCATGTGCGCTGTTAATGGAAAGGGAATGTGTCAAAAGGGGTCTCATGGTGTCCAAAGATACAAACTGAAATGAACTCATAAAATCCTGAGCAGTTTGAGGCAATGTGGAGAAGGATCCATACAGCAACAGCTGTGGTGATAAATTCTGACCCTCCAGAAAGAAAAACAATGGGGAAAAATATGTGTTGATAGTCACTTAAATAGAGATATTTTCATGAAAAAGACATGACCCTGTATCTACAGAACAGAGAAAACAAGAAATAATTACTCTCATAAAACCATCAGAAAAATGTTGTGCTCATCATACAGTATGGATATATTTAAGACGGAATTAAATAGAAAATTATGGAAATAAATGTATTGTTTTAGTCACTGACATTTGCATCTTGCTGAAAAATAACCTAATTTTTTTTTAACTGCTTATAATATGCTAAAAAAATACCCCCAAGGAATGTCAGTGCTATTGAAAAGCAAACCATAGAGTATCACTTGAATGTCATGCCTGGCTAAGTCACAGGTAAAAAAATTGGTGAAAGAGAGATCAGAAACCGACCCAAACCACAATTCTTGGGGGGCAAAGCCATAGATCTATGCTTATAATGTTTAGCAATAAAATTTACAGCCCTGTTATCTGCCAGCTATGCAAAAACAAACACTTGTGCGGGAGGAGTGTGCCACATGTTTATATATAAACAAATGGCCTAATCCTGCCCTAGGGCACGGCAGGGCTGGAGCACGCGGAGCCCAGGGCTGGAGCACAGGGTTAGGGAATGCAGCCAGGGCAGGAGGAGGGTGGTTTATCTCAACCACCCAGAGGTAACACAAGGTGAAGTGCCAGTCAAAGCTGAAGTTCGTATATATGAGCAGATTGTTGATAGGTGACAGATCAGGGCCCAGTGGACAAGGAAAGCTGAGAAAGCTGAGCTTGCCCAAAGCACCCACATGGGTGCCAGTGCATCAATACAGGATGACATTTGCTCTGGGTCCCTTCCTCACTACCAATGTGCCACACTTCTTTGTGCCATGTTCCAATAGTGAGGGGAGGGAAAGCCACTTCAGGAATGCTGCTCTAATCTAGTGGATGCTCTCTCTGGGATACCCAAACAATATGAACAGGCACGGGTCACAAAAAGTTCTGCTTTTCTCATACTCCTCTGAAAAGCTGTTTCAGGTCATTCATTAAATGTGGAACATCATTTATACTCCACACAGTATCCTCAGACTGCATTATTGAACATAACAGAGAATTCTTCCAGTTTGATTTTCCAGTCACATCCAGTGAGTTTGACAATGAAATTTAAATTAAATATTTACTGGCTGACAAGATGTTTTTCTTTGGCTCATCTGGTACAGAGGAAACTCAGTCAAATGAATGGTCTAGAAACCAGTTTGTGAAAGCTTGAGAGATTCTGAGTTAGCCTTCTCTAGATAGGAGGTTGTCTCTAAGAAGAATTTTGAGATTTGGTGTTGGTCAGGTGTCCACTCTGCTCCCCAACAAGCTGTGAGGGGACAGGGTGGCAGCAGAGAACTAGGAAGTTGAATCCTTTCTGCAGAGCGGATTTGCTTCCTGTGCTGATCCAAGTGGCTACACCCAGGAGGAGGCAACCAGGAGGCCGTTGAAAACTTCTGATTGAAAGCCAAATTTTTTATGAAAATTATCTCTTTGGTAGAAGTTATCAGACAGGCCAAGGTAATCTAGGCCTTAATCAAAACAGTAGTTCGTTGCGCTGAGGTGTCTCAATTATTTTCACTGCTATAAAACAAATGAGTCATTTGAGTCATTATCTCTCCAAGATACATTGTCCCCGTTCAACAAGGTACACTGGATTGCTACAAACAAGAGATAACTTTATTCTGTGGCAAAGCTTAATGGCTTTTTTGGTTGGGTTTGGGGTGGGAGGTTTTCGGTGTTCTTTGGTGGTGGTGGCCTTTTTACCTCATATTGTTGACGTCCTTGATGTAGCAACATGAAGGACAGGTTATCTGTAGCACTGAAAGCTTTTTTTTTCCAGTAGTACCAGAAGACACCTTTCCCCAAAAGCAGGACTAAAAAGGAGAAAAATGGGTCATGAATTGTACTTACAAACAAGTTCGCAAAGCTCATTGTCTAAGGCAGTGGCTTTGCTTAAAATGTGGTCATCATATCAACTCCCTGTCATAAAAGTCTGAAGTGAAAAGACAAAGTGCTTTTTTTTTTATTGTGGTTTTGCTTTTAGGATTGCTTTTTCTGCCTCGATCAGCGTGGTTTTGTAGGGGGCTGACTTCTTCAAGGCAAATCGAAATTGGTTCAACGTGTGTCCAAATTTCCAAAGTCAGTCTTTGGAACTTCCTTTCCTCCACCATCAGTTACAGGAGGGCACAGAGGGACAAACCTAAAGTCAATAAGAATTTTACTTAGAAAGATTCTAAGTAGAATAGAAATGACAGACATGTCAACAACTGCTAAACAGTTGGGTTTTTTCTAACACATTATTCAATGTAGGTAGGGCAGAAATAGGTCCATGAGTGTAAATGTTTGAGTTTTGTGTGGGAATGCCGAGAAAGAGACATTCATTTAAAATATAAATAAATGAGTATTTCAGGACCAGTACAGTCTGACTTTGAAATGTTTAGACCTAAACAACAGATGTTGAGGTTGCTGCAGATCAGGCATAACGAGAAAAATGACCAATTGGTGACTTCCCTCTGGTCCTTTGCACTGATGTGCCTTAAACCCAAGTGGTTTTATTTTAACTCTCAAGTATCTCCTTGAAGTCTCTCCTTTCTCCATTTCTAAAAATGACTTTGAGGTGAATATATCCAGGGAAGTCATTACAAATAAATGCCTTTTAGCCTTTCTTAAGCTTTTCTTCCTTCTGCCATGCATGAGAACAACTTATGGGAGCTCAAACGCTGACTTTCACTCAGTAATGAGTTTGGATAATTTACAAGGAGCAGTAGAGTAAGGACAATAAGGTACTAAAATAGTAGTCTTTCAACAGTAGGTTCTCCATCAAGACCACCTGTAAGCTTGCAATAAGTTGACATCAAGTCTCCAGTAGAGAGTAGATGTGTTACGCTCTGTAATTTTAAAACAAAACTTAAAAATTAAAGAAACCAGGAATGATAGGGGAGAAAGATAACTGTTGAAAATCAAATGGTGATGTGGTGGACTGGGGGGGCAAGCAAAGGATGCAGGACAAAGTAGACAGGAGACATTGTAAGGTGGAAGGGGGACCACATCCAGCATATGCGTTTAAGTAAGACACTGATCTTATAAGATGATGGTAAGTTGTGTTACTGATATAGTTGAGAAATGAAACACTTGTTATTTTTGAGGAAAATCAGACCCCAAAAATTCCACTCAATCCTAACTGCTTTGCATAGACACTGGAATTCCAGGAGTGTAGCTGTTTTTATTAGACTTAATCTGTATTTGTGCAGGTAGTTATAACTATTTTCATCAGTCCTGTGACTCTCCTATGCACTGAATTCACTTCGAAATCAAAAATTTGTGGAAGATTTAGGCTGAGTTACTTTTACAAACACACAAATCATATTTTTTATATTTTTAAATATCACGTCAAGTGCTGCCTACTTAGGAACTGAAATAGCTAGTTAAACCTGTAAAATCTATTTAAGGATGTATTCGTTTGTGCATGTCATGTAATGAAAAGCAATCCTTTTATTTTTGTTATTTTAGTTATCTTCATTATCATTAATTTTAATCTCTCATTCATAAACACTGTGCACTTAGTCATTGTCTGTTAGCAATTATAAACAGCAAGACCTTTAAATTAAAATTGCTTCCTAGTTAGTGTTTATTGCACAGGAACAAAATGTTACATTTTATTATATTCTCAACAGGACCTGTGAGGCTTAGCTGGAGATAGGCAATAAACACTACAGTATTCTCATAAATCACAATTTTGCATATAATTACTATAAGCATATAAAAGTAAAATTTCAGTTATTCCCCTGTTACCAGCCAGCTCTGGTCCAGGAATTGATTCAGCCTCCACTGCAGAGTCTCCACAACACCATTTGCTGTGGCAGCTCAGATTTCCCTCATTTCAAGGCTGTGAACAGTTCACACCATTTTGCATGTTAAGTCTGCTTATGCTTTTTTGCATCTGACATCATGTGGTGAAGAAAGTCCAGTCCCTCCCTTATGGCCTGGATCACTCTTGCTGTCCTTCATGGCATCCTCTCTGGAAAACCTCTGTTTTCCAGAAGATCCCTATACACATTTTTAATCAGTTTGTTGGCTAGTCAGTATTTCTACTACAACAAAGTGGCCTTACAGCTGCTGAGGTTGTGCTAAAGAACGGGGTATAACAAAATTGGTGGGTGCGTATTTATGAATTGCACAACTGTGTCAGGGGCAGTGGAAAGATTCCAGAAGAGATTCTCTTGTTCAAAGCCTACCAATCTGGTCTTTTGGTTATGTTTTGTGATCAAAAGCTTGGTAATTTTTTTCTCAGTAGAAAATACAAAGATCGAATATGAGAAGCTAAAAAAGAGCTGCTTAGGCTGTACTAAGATGGATCAGTAAATTAATAAAACCTGACACAGTTCATTCTAGGTTATGACAAGGTGAAAGTCACAGCTAACCTGCATTTGTCAAGAGAAAAAGTCAGGCCAAACCAGCCTAACTGCCTTCTCCTTGGCAGGACACCGTCACATCACACCAGCACAGCAGTGAGTGCCCAGTGAGGGCTGTGGGACTGCAGGGGCTGTGGGGACTGACTTCAAACCTTGGAGTTTGGAGGTGGAAATGAGGGCACACAGGTAAGGTCTCACCTGAAACACAGTCTTCGGGCACCGTTCTTCAGAGGCTGAACTCTCAAAATAAATCATGTGTCTCCTCTCATGTATATATATACACGTGTGTGTGTATAGATAAACATGTAGATATTTATTTATTTATTTATGTTAATAAGAAGAGTAGCAAACACCTAGAATAGATTTTCAGGAAAGTTCTGGTATCTCTGTCACTGTAGTTTCAAACAAAAGTCAGACCAAGAGCTGACATATACACATATATATATACACATGTGTGTGTGTACATATATGTGTATACTCATATATTTATCCATACATACATATGTACATAAAATAATAAGAGGAAACACCTGGAATAGATTTTCAGGAAGGTTCTGGTATTTCTGTCTTTAAAACTGTAGTTTTAAAGCAAGGTCAGACCAAGAGCAGATATATAGATATATAGACAGAGAGATAGAGAGAGAGCGAGATTAGCAACAGTAGCCAAAACCTAAACTAGATTTGCAGGAAGGTTGTGGTATCTCTGCCACTGTAGTTTCAAAACAAAGTCAGACCAAGAGCTGACATTGATATATATATATATGTGTGTGTGTGTGTGTGTGTGTGAGTGTGTGAGTGCATGTTTACATACATAACATAACAAGAGTAGCCAACACCTAGAACCGATTTGCAGGAAGGTTCCGGTGTCTCTGTCACTGCAGTTTCAGAGCAGAGTCAGACCAGGGGCTGTCGGTGCCTGTCAGTCCCGGAGCTGGGGACATTCACTGGTGCCTGTCCCCCGCGCAGTGCCGGCACTGGCGGCCCCTGCAGCCGCAGGAGGAGTG
>VXAY01002217.1:224622-264724 GCA_013399855.1 Oxyruncus cristatus
CGAGCCGCCACCGGCCCGGCCGTGCCCCCCGAGCCGCCACCGGCCCGGCCGTGCCCCCCGAGCCGCCACCGGCCCGGCCGTGCCCTCAGCGCTTCCCTCCGAGCCCCCTCAGCGCTTCCCGCCTTCCCGTCCTTGCCCGGGGGCTGAGGAGCCGCCCGGGACCCCCAGAGCCGCCGGCTCCCCGCTCGGAAGCAGGACCGAGGGCAGTCCCCGTGTGTGCCGAGGTACAGAGCCAGCCCTGCCCCTCGCCAGGGTCCCGCTCCTCACACTCCGCACTCCCACCCACCCGTCGTGACCCAGACAATGGCGCGGCCTGTGAACGTGGCGGTTCCCGCAGGGGGAATGGAACAAAGGTACTTGTGCCGCTGGCACAACACTGGGCAGGTTGTCCTGAGTATCCCAGAGCTGCCTCTGCCTTCCGCCGCTGCACCTCCAGTGCGGGTGCTTCCTGACAGCCGTGGGAAGTTCCCTCCAGGTGCTGTCCTTGCTCCCCTAACTCCTCTCCCTTGGGATCGGGAAGCATCCACGAGGTGAACTCCAACCCCAGCCAAGCCTTCAGCAGTGCACCCACGTCAGGCACTTCAGGCTATAGACTCATACCAGTTTAACATTATCCCGTTCCTACAAAATTAATGGAACATCTGAATTATTCACTGTTCACTTTTATAGAATGAGAGTGAGCCAAAGCCGGGGCTTTGCTCTGAGGGAGTTTAGGGGGAGTTGAGCTGTGCTTTTCAGGTGCAGAATTTTACATTCGTCTTAATCAGAAGTGTGTATCTCTTGCTTGTTAGAGCTCCAGGTTTGAATTTAGATTGAAAAACTTGTGATGGTACCAAATAGCTTCATAGGCTGCAGAGACAGCTCTCAAATATGAGAATGCAGAAATTAAATTGAAATTCATAATCCAAACCCTTGTTATGCGTAGCGTCTCAGTTCCTATGTATATGTATATACATTTGTATATATCTCCTAGCCCTTGTTATATAGGAGTCTCAGTGCTCTCAGTGTGCACAAACCAGATATTTTTGAAAACTTGGTGACCCCACACAAACAAAAAACACCACGTACCCACAAAACCACCCTCCAAAGAAACAAAACCAAAACCAAACAAAAACCCCAAACAAAAAGCCCCCACAAACAAACAAACAAAAGAAAAACAAAAATCCCTTGTATTTTGCAGCAGTGTCACCTACAGCGCCGTGGTAACAGTCAGATCAGCAGAGTTCTGTATCTGATAATAAGGGAAAAAGAATCTTAAGCCATATTTCCCTCTTTTGATGCTTCAACATTAATCACTAGCAAGCAAAGAAGTCATTATCTCAGCTGTTCGATTAAATCTTAACATATCTGCTAAAAAGGCATAACAGTCCATAGGCATTTCTCATTTTGATGCAAAAAAAAAAAAAAAAGGGCATCTTTTGAAAAGCCATGTTCCCACAATGTAAAGCAATTTGTTACACGGAAAGGATGGTGCCAGTGTCTCTGTGAGGGCAGTGCTGCTAATCATTTTCTACTGTGATGATGAGCAGCAAGTTTCCTCTGTCTTAAATTGCCCTGACATACGGTGTTTAACATAAATTAAGCCCTTCAGCCTCCTTTTTTCGATGCCAGGGCCAGTCTCTGAGAGCCTTGAAGGATGATTCTCTGGATTAAAAAAAAAAAAAACAAAAAAAAAACTTAAATTCCATTAAACTTTTTGTGAAACTTTGCATTGCAAATTAGGACAAGATGTTGCAGACCTGAAAACCTGCACTATTTCATTTCAAAAACTGTTAAATGAGAGCATTTCAAACATTTGTGAAATGAGGTGCCGTTTCTGAGCTCCAGGCTTAGTTATTATTATTATTATATAAAAATTCCTTCTGTAAAGTATTGAAGTTAAACAAGCTTGGAGAAGCTTTGAGAACTGGAACTTCTGTGGCAACCCACAGAACTGGAGAAATCAAACATGGCTGCATTTATCAATTTATTTTCCTCTACATAGAAATATATTTATATTCAGATAGGCATAAAATATGTGTATTGTGCTTATAAGCAGCAATACATGTCTCAGCATAGGACTGTAGGATACAAATGTGGTATTTCATGCAGTGATTAATGACTGTAACGGTGATTTAATCTCATTTGGATGAGGATATGAGGGAATGTTTATTGGAAGTGACATGACACATTTGGAAGAATTATAATGGAGATAATGAGACACTGCTGTCCAAAAGCACAGAGGCACGGGGCAAATCAATGCAAGAAATCTGCTTGGTCTTGTGGGCTTGCCTTGAGTTGGACTGCTTGAAGCTACATGTGCCTGTAACGGAGGAGAGGAAAACCAGATATATCTGAGCAAGTTGTGCTCAACTTCTGAGCTGTTTGGGTCTCTTGTATTGGGGGAAGTGGAGTTTTATGACATACGTAATAAGTTTTTCCTTCTAACATAAACAATGGCTTAGATTTTTGAAGTGAGGAGACAGGGTTCCTGAAATATTTACACGTAGGTGTTGTGCTTACACTTGTTTCTCGGGGTGAATGTAGCAGTATTTTCTTTGCTGGTAGCCAAAAGGCTTTTTTGACTTTCTGCCAGTCCTGGGGTACTAAACAGACTTCTTTAGGAAGAAGTCGTTTAGCGTGACAACTCACAGAGAGCAAAGCTCAGCTGCAGTTTTTATCTGTCTGACCAGAAAAATATAAAATTACAGAAAATATGTACATTTCAAGAAGGTGAAGTGTTTTGGGGCTAATCTTGGTGGGTTTTCCTCCATTTTCAGCCACTAACACATCTTTCCTTGTCCCAAGTGAACATAAATTCCAGCAATTTATTTTGTCCATCACACCCTTTAATCCTTTCTTCCCTTCTTCCCCTTCTCCTTTTCTCTCCCCTGTGATAAAGACAGGTATAGCCACACTCTAAAAGCAACCTAGCAAGCAGAGAACAAGCTCTTGAGACCAAAACTTGAAAACTCGGGTTTATAAGTTATAAAAGAATAATAATACAGTCTTATGATTGTAATGCAGTAATTATTGGGAAAGAGTGCAAAGACAAGAAAAAAAAAGGTCGAGACATCACCTGGAAAACACAAAGCTTTAATATTTTGGCTTTAAAAGGAGTTTCTGTGTGTAAGACTTGAGATTTGCTATGGAATTCTTTCAGAATAAGTATTTAGTTTTAATTAGCAGGGTGCTATCTTGGTTAATGGCATTCCTTGAATTCTTCAGTGGCTGTGAGATGCTGAGGCCTAATTAAGGAAGAACATAGAGGGAGTAAAGGAGCCAGAGGAGATGAACACGCTTTCCCAATTTCCCAAATTGAATGTTCCAAGGACGCACGTTCATGGTTTTCGACTTCAAAATGTATTGTAAAAGGACAGAGCACAAAGAGTGTTTATGGGAATGCAGTGGGGCATTCAGGGGTGTAGCTGATCCCAGCTTGGGGGTGTGCTGCCACCAGCATCACTGCCAGCTCTGTCACGTCTCTGCAGCTCCTTGGGCACACTCCTGCTGCTCTGGGAATGCTTGTTATGGCATTGACTTGGCTACAACTGCTTCATGCTTTTATGAATTTATCAAAAAAATACGTAGAAGATCAAAAAAATAAGTGGAAGATACTTCTAAGCCAACAAAAAAGTGCTGTGCTTGGAGAGGCAACAGTGATTCATCCCATACTTTCAACTAATGTAGCTGTTTAACAATTCTTGTCTAACTACAGTCTTAGCTTGGAGAATGGAGGATATTCAGTGTGAAGCAGAGTCCTGGTAATACAGGGTGTAAATACCTTATCTGCCCTTTACACATGAAATAAATAAAGAATATATAATCAGCTACATGCAGTCAGACTGGTGGCACATCCAGCTCAGTGTCCTGCCTTTAGCAGTGACCAAAAGTGTCCAAGGGAAAAGCAGAAATTCAGCAGTGTCCTTAGATATCCCAAAGGAGCCTACACTAAATATGCAAAATACTAAACCCCTTCTAATAGCTCTCCATAAATCTAAACCAACTCCCTGCCTAGCTGACTGCCAGTTACTGGCAATGCAAATATTGATATAATTCAAAACTGCAGGCTTCTGGAATTAACAGATTCATCTGATTAAATGAATAATGAATCATCTCATGTTACTCCTAACAGTAACACATTCAGTATTTGCATACGGTGTGAATAAGGGTTGTCAAAGACATGCAAACTAGAGGTTGAGAAACAAAGTTTCTAAATAAATAGAGATTTTGAAATATAAAAGGATATATAGTCTTGGTCTTTGCTGACACCCAAACCGCATTTACACATTTTTCTGTTTAGTTCCCCACAAAAAAACTTTCAGGGAAAAGCTTTTCAGATGGTTCACAGGGAACTTCCAATATCACATTCCCTTACTCCTCAGAACTTGTATCACACAAGAGATCTAGTTCTTATGCTGTGTATACACCCAAAATACACACTGTAAACTGCAAATAGCTCTATAAAAAGCTGGAAGAGGTCATGGATGGCGCTCAGGTCTTAAAAGGGGCCATGTCTAATCTTCTTTTATTTTCACATAATAAACATTCTATGGTTTATAATTTTGAAACAGGTCAAAAGAATTTAGTCACAGTAAATTCCAGTGAGAGAGAACAGCTTAAATGCTCAAAAATACCAATTCTACACAGTTATATTTTTACCTCTGCAGTGCTATTTGTATCAACTGTGTCGGGGGTCTCTGGAATGTGTTCACATGGGAATCCAGTCCTAGAAACAGAATTTTAAAATTAATTTTGATACTTGAAAAATGCTGTCACTTCCTGTGAGAGAAAGTGGCATAAACAGAAAGTAAATTTTAAAAGGAAAAATACAGCAACAAGTGTCTGCATCTAAAGCCTTGTTTGGCTTATTTATGTCTTCCCACCTGCACACTTAGATCTAATAAACAATCTGCCCTCCTAGTGAGATGCTCATCTCCCCTGTTTCCTTAAATACTGGCAGTTCCAGAAGCACTTTGAAATTACCAAATTATTAAAACTCAACAGTGAGTTAATTAGGATTCGTGTAGGAGCATTAGCTACAGGTACAAATCTCATTATTTTATTAAAAAGACTATTCCTTTATCCTCATAGCCAAATAAATCCTCCTTTATTCCTTATGCCCAAATGAAGCCAGTCCTGTGCTGTGGCTGATTCTTCATTTTCTGAACTAAGGTTGGAATCAATTTGCCAAAGTGGGATTTTAGATACATTAAGCATTTTAAATCCAGAGCAATGGGTGAAAAGAGAAAAACATTTTCAATCCTTTTTGGAAGGGGCTTTAACTGAAAAATAAAATAGTACATAACCTATTGAAACAGTCTCAATTGTTGTAGGCAAAATTTGAAACATACTTTTGCAGTAAAGATACTCTGAGTTCTGAACAGGATAAATTCATACGTTCACTGCTATTTAAAAAATATTACCAGTTAAGAGATTAATCTTCCTTTGATATCAGGCTCCACTCTCATAAGCAGATACTTTACAGTGCTCCTCAAGAGAAGGGACCCTTAACACTGCCTGGTAGAACCAGTGCGGAGGAAAAAGAACCAACAAAACAAAAAAAGAAACCATTAGCAGCAAAAAAAAACCCAAACAGCAAAGTGCTCTGGCAAAGTGCTCTCTTCTTTCACTGATTAACAGTCAGACTGGACCTGCAGCTGTTGGAGAGGGACTGCAATGCATCAGCAAAACAATGGAGCAATTATTTGATCCGTGTGGCCCTCGTTCAACGCAGTGTGAAATACTCTTACTATTACCTGAATATCAGCTCCTTCAGAGCACAGAACAAACCCAGGGCATTCAGGCTTTCACCAAGTTATTCCCACAAGCCTGCTTGGGAAATCTTCCCTTTGGTGACACACTGACAGTTCAGGGATGTCTTCACCACTCCGTGTCTCTGAGGTGTTTTGCTCTGGGCAGAGCTCCTGCTGTAGCAGACCCACTTCCCAAAAGACTCCTATTAACCCAGGAATTCTACTTCCTTGTCATGTCCATCTCTCAGAAATGAGTGTTTCAAACCCCTCTTTGCAGTGTTTCACATGGTTTGGGGGGTTGTATACAACAGCTGCAATATCTATTTTCTGGAGTTTATGCTTTAAGTTAGGAACTGTTCTTTCATTAGAAACTTCTGCAAAATCAGTGATTTTATGTCCAAGTTGAAGGAGCAATGGCACCATCCAGGGAATGCTGGGTACTTCAGCTCAAGGTAGAACATTATAATGGGAGAAGCTACCCCAGCCATGTCTAATTAGAGTAAATAAAAGAACCCAAAGGAACTCCTGTGACATTTGGCTCACTACCTGTGGCTGGAGGATGCAGAATGGGCACAAGTGCTTTCCTTCTGGAAGTACCAGCGAGCTTTGCTCAAACCTTCCCCAGAGCCTGGCTGTAAACACAGCACAGATACCTGAGAGAATTGTGCTTGGCTCAGGAGGGCTGATGCTTTCCTTTAGACTTTTGCCTTCTGTCTTGGAACATGGTTCAACCACGGAGATTTTACAAAAGTTGTCCTTTTATGAGAAAGGTTTTAAAAAATCCATGACATCAGCACTGCCCCAGTCAAGGTGGGTGTGGTGAAGCAGCCAGAGAGTGAGCACACAGTAAATGCTGATATAAAACACAGAACTTGAGCTCCTTTGGGTTTTAGGGGGTTTGTGGGTTTATAGATTCTATTTAAAGCTGCAGAAGCCAAGTTGAACCCAAGTTTATGTAACAGCTAGGCTGGATTCCTGGGCTTCCTCAGCTTACCTGATTTAAGTCTGTTCTGGATTCTTCTCTTGTAATTTACTTTTCTTGCAGATTTGAGAACTAGAGTTCCCAATTAGCAAGATGAAAGAGCCCTTAAATACTGAGAAATTGAACTTTCATGCAGGTATGGTTTGCTATCGTTCGTTTGTCCAGTAGCACTTATACTATTTTTTCCTTCACTGGGATTCACAATCCTGATTAATCTGCTGAAAACTCTCCTCACATGTAATATTTGCATTTGGACTGGTGCATTAATAGTGCATTAGGATTCAACACAGTCCTCTTGAAGAGATCTTAAACTTCCCATTTCCCTAGACTCTTAATATCAGATTTTAGCACTGAAACAGAGAGCTTGATGATTGCATCCTAACCCCCCAGGGATCAGTAAAACATTTCATAGGGCCTCTCTTGATGCAGGACTGGCATTATACATCATTTAACATTTCCCTGAGATTTAGCAGCAAAGGTCAAAACTTAATCCTAAATCTTCATTCTGACCAAATGGAATCTCCCTCCCATCCCTTTGCAGCCCTTGCCTGGTGCCTCAGGAGTGTAAGACCCAGAAGTTCATCATGAACATTTTTGTTCCAGCTCCTTGGAGTGGGGTTTGGCCTCTCAAGCCAAAGTTGTCTCTCTGTACATTTTTGCAGGGTAATCCCGCAGTCCACTGAGGCCTGGTTTTCCAGCTGTCCATTCTGTGTGAGGTTTTGAGAGAGAACAAGCTGTGAAATCTCCTTTATTAATGTCTTATCTTGTAGAAGAGCAACATTTATTAATAAATACGCGATATTTGCATTGTCCAACTCAGGGTTAAACACTGGGCACAACTTTTTTAGGTGGTAATATATTAATTTTAATACATTTTATGATACCTCAAGAGGCTTTTTGCTCCAACCCTTTCACCATGAAACAGTCTCACTTAAAAGAGGGATCTCCCTGTGTACAGTGTCGTGTCCTGAACAACTGAGACAGATCCTATGGTTCAGAACACTACAATGGAAAAAAGCTCTCTTGAAAGATGTATGCACTTTTTTTTGCAAATGTTTAATTAAAAAAAAAGGAAAATACAACATTTATATTTTGCTTTCTATGTCAGGTGACAACATGTAAACCACAAAGAACACACTGTTGTGTCTACACCAATCCTATTATGTCGTGTTTTGCGTCGCTATGCCTCGCATTACAGTAAAACCACTGACTACCACAAGAGTTACAGGCTTTTCGAGAGGAAAGGGCTTAGATGAGTTATGGGAAATAAGTTTCCTGTTTTAGAAGTGGTGCTTATAATTTTATTCCCGCCTAAGTGAGAGGTGCCCTTTGATGGCTGCAAGCTCTGGTAGCTGAGAGAGCCACTGAGGAAAACAAATACATTTGATGCAAGTAGCAAATGCAGCCTTATCTGGTGTTAAAAATCATGAATGCAATGCCTTGAGGTTTCTCAGAGAGGGAGACAGAAAGGTGGAAAGATTTGGAAGTTTCAATTGATAGTAACATTATAAGGAGAAGACGGAATTCTCTGAAGAGGGAAACAAGCAGGGATGGACCATCCAAAGACATGGAGTGTGCAGTCAGAGCAGTCCTGAGAAGGGAGCTGCAGTCCTGTGCTGCCTGGTGAAGGCATCCACACATTTTCCTTGGATCAGTAGCAGGCTGCACCTGATCTTTATCCATGAGACTGAGCACAGCTTTGCAAGGAAACAGGCCGTGTGGATTCTTCAGCTTTCACTTGTGTGTAGAATAGCAGCAGGGTTCTGATGTTTTGCCAAGCAGCAGCTCGTCTAAAACTGTTTGAAAGCTCCATGTGTGTTTGCAACCCCAGCTCTGATTGGGTTGGCTGCTCATTACATCACTCCTGGCAAATTCCAGGAGGTAAAGTGTGGCTCTGCAGTCCTGGAGCAGGAGAAGAGAAATAGGCATCAGGATGTTAAGGTGGTGGTCTCTTTTCTTGCTTAATCCATTAAGTTCTTGCTAAGATCCCTGTAGGAAAGGGAGAAATGCAGTGAAGGAAATTCTTCTTTACTCATGGCTCAGTAATTAAGATAAACTTGTCAAATTTGCTTGTCTAAACTTTAAGGGTGCAGTAATAAGATTTTGTAGGAGATCAGGACTGATTGGGGAACCCAAAAGGGTCCAGGGGCTTGGATGTTAAGTCAGAAAATTTGGATTTTACTCCCTGACTCCGTAGTTGATTTTCTTTCAGCGAGTCACTTCATGCCTCTGTTTGCTCACACTAATGTGTTAGCACTGGGCATTCTTTTCCCTGTTTGATGAGTGTCCATTCCAACAGATCCCTGGTATTTTTAAAGGATAGTGGATTCTGCTACAATACATAGAAAATAAATGCATAGATTCCAAATCAGGCCCAGCCTTTGGGCACCAAAGTATAAAGTCAGATTGTTTGAACTTCTGCGTGCACATGCTTAGGAATTAGGTTTCAGGATGAACTAATCTATTCATCTTTCACAGCCATTAAGACACTTCTTACCTACGGAACTTTCCAGTATCCTCTGAGGCTTGCAGGCTGCTGTTGCTTAGGATGAAATGGGTTTTTTTTGTGAATGCAGCATATGTTTTTTAGGGCATGTGAGATATTGCCATGGTTAAGTTGAAATGAGGAACAGGCATTCTGCACCAGATTGTTATTTGCTGGGAAGTGATTGAACAAATGTTTGAACAGCTGTGCTGAGTAGATCCTGTTGGGGTAAGTAGTGGAATCATGAGAGCTGCTGTTTTGGTTGTCCGCAGCGGAAAAGGAACAGTCAAATAATTGTCTGCTGGATAAAGGACTCTTACACACATATAGAGAGATTCAAGGTAATTTATGGTAAAGTCTGTCAAGCTTTGCGTGTTTGTTGAGTGTTATTAAAGATGCTCATTCCTGATCTTCCAGAAAAGGTGACAGGCCTTTGGCTACTCCAGCAGTCAGGACAGGAAAATTACCTTGGAGAACAGTCAGGACAGTTGCTGATCTTTATATTGCTTAAAAAACTCTTTCAGTTCCAGAAATGAACAACCTATGAACCATAATTCTGGCTGGACCAACAAAGTGACTGCCACAAGGATTGATCATTTCTAGCAGAAAACCAACACTCCTGTGCACAGCACCATTTGCCATGGAAAGGTTCTACTTTGCACTATCAGCTTCCAGAGAGCTTTTTTGTCATGTGGTAGGTGAAAGAAATATGGTCTATATACAGTAATGAGTGGTATTAAATGAACAGCTGGCATTCCTGGCATACCACAAACTCACCAAAGAGGAAAAGAAAATAAGGGTAGGATATTTTAATGGCTTTTACTCCTAAAAATGGAAACCAGATATCCAGATCACAGAGACCCCACTTGAACTTTCTGCTTGTGG
Source organism: Oxyruncus cristatus (assembly GCA_013399855.1). Lineage (NCBI taxonomy): Eukaryota > Metazoa > Chordata > Aves > Passeriformes > Cotingidae > Oxyruncus > Oxyruncus cristatus. The sequence goes on from VXAY01002217.1 coordinate 234,710, forward strand.
TCTGACTTCTGATAAGAACCAATTTGTAAGGACAGATTTGACAGTGGGCAGCCGCTGTGACTGTGGGCAGCCAGCAGGAGTGGAGTCTGGGTTTTCAGCTTGTAGCAAAATGCAGCAAATAAAGACCCTGAATTTTAGGTTGGTGATGAAATTTTGTGAAAATCTGAAGGCCAGTGTTGGTGCCAGAGTTGATTCTCTCTGAGTGTCTGCTTGCCAAGGCTCAGGTTTGCCAGAGAAGACTCAAAAGGGTTTGTGGTTGTAAGCATGGGGAATTGTTCACAAGAAATGTGTGCTCTGGGAACCTGAAAGTCTTGGAGGTCTGTGGGAACAGGGGCAATGCAGTGACTCTACCCTGTCTTCTGGTATGTTCTGCCCCACTTCTCCCTTTTTTCACTGCAGTGCACTGCCTGGGCCTCTGAGCAGGCCCTTGGGCTTTTTATGAAGAAGAAAACAAGTAGTGGAACATAAAAAGGACTTTCTTATGTCAAGGAAAATGGTATGCTGAGGTGTGCTCATTGCCAGACTGATCTTACAGGAAAGAAATCCTTTCCAGAAGCACAGAGTCACTGAGATGCCCTTATTGCAAGGAATGCTATGGAACAATAAAACATGCAATAAAGTTTATATTGCTGCTCCCATAAATTTGACTCTATATTTTAATAAAATAGCACTGCTTTTATGAGTGCACACTGTGATATGAGCTACCAACTGAAGAGTTGAACGGGACTTTATTTTCTCAGAAGGCTAAAAGCTGTCAGATTGTGTTCTGATGGCTGCAGGTATTCCAGGGAGCTGGTAATTCCAAAGTGAGATGCAGCAGTGGCTCTGGGTGTAGGGCTTTGTGCTGCAGCTCCGTTAGTGGTATGCAGTGTGTCCTCCTGGTTATTCTGCTTTGGAGGGCAGCCCATCAGAACTCCATGCTTTGAATTAATTCTGTTTATCTTGGAAGCTGAGAGACATGAGCAAAGTACCCCCATGCCTGTGGCCATCAAGGCCAGGCCTCAGTGCATCTCAAGGTGGGCTTGAATACTGTCAGTGAGGAAGCTTGTGCTGCAAATTTCGTGTTAGTATCCCACTTGGCTAGTTAAAAAATGTCTATGTGTGCTATTTTGTTCATCTTTTTTATAATATAAGTAAATTCCAAACTGGAAACATAGTGAGATTTGACTTAATGGCTTTGACCATTTTCAATCTGTGTTAACAATTTCTTGAATTTTCTTTTAATGTTTCCAGTGCAGCTTTCATAGAATCATAGAGTTTTTCTCTCCTCTAACTGAAATTATAAGCAACAATCAAAGAAATATGCATTTAAATAGATGTATATGTACTTAATACAGCAGGAATTAAAATTCTGCTTGTGCTGCTGGAATGGTTTTACTGTGTCACCCACTGTGGGCTGAGCTATTTCACCTTTTCTTTTTAATTAAGACTTGATCTTTCTAATGAGCCCCAAATCTGTTCACCCAGACAATCAGTGGAGGAATCAGTATTATTCAGGTAAGTGGTGATGCTCATGTCTTGATGAACTTTAATGGTACCAATTTCAATAATACTTTCACTGTTAGATAAAAGCTGGCCTGCAGATAATGAATCTGCCTTCAGGAAAAGCTAAGACATAATAGACTGAAAAAAGCATTTGTCTTAATTATGGTAATTATCCCAATTCAGGCTTTAAATAATAAGAGGCTGGCACTTTATATATTTAATATTTTAGTTAGCTATGAGCTTTAAGGAAAATGAGACATCTCAGAGATACAGACACACTCCAACATTTCCTATAAGAAACGGTAAAAACTTTCTGGGAAAACCAGCAGGATGAAGAAGTGAAATGCTGGGGAAATAGGCTGTTAGATCTACCTCTCCCGTGAACATACAGCATGTAACCAGCTGATCAGAAGGGAGGCAAAGCGGTGGAGCCCCTCTCTTTGGAGGAGCTGAGGACCTGACCCACAAACCCACTGCAGACTGTGTTTCTCACTGATCCCACCTGCTGCACCTGTTGTCTCACTGCTGCCTGTCCAGCGGTGTGAATCTGAGACTTATTGTGCTGAATCCCCCTGGCAGGATTAGAGCAGCCTCCAGGCTATTTCCTTTAAAATCAGCCCATGAACAGAGCTTTCTTTGCAGTGAAATATTGCCTTTATGAATTCAGAAAGAAGAAAGTCATAATCCTGAGTGACTCCCTATACCCACATGTGCCTAAGGATCCTGGAAATCATTGTTTTTTCTGCCCCATAAGTAGTAATTATATTTACCCAGCTAGTCCTGAGTGCTTTCCAAAACCTTGTTCTCAAACCAGGCCAAACAATCTTCACATTCATGTTTCTGCCCTGACAAAACATACTGAATATTTAACTGTAATGTATCAACTCACTAATTACCTGAGTGATTAAACATAGAATATTCCATCCAGAAGGCTTTATTTCCTCAGTGAAAAGTCTTCTTCTATAGTTATAAAATAAACTTAAAAGATGTCTTAGGAACATGATTTCGTAGTGAACCTGGTAGTGTTGGGTTGATGGCTGGACTCATTGATCTGAAGGGTCTTTTTCAGTCTCAATGGTTTTGTGACAGTTAATGCCTTGGGAAGCAGAGTCATGATCCCCCCCAGATTGAAAGCAGATATTTGTGGATGCAGTGGTTTGTTCCACAGAGTGAGAACTGGGCTATGGCTGCGTTTCTGCTACTGTTTGAAAACATCATTCATTACTCAGTCTTTTTTTAATTCAATTTTTAAAATAATTTTACTCCCTTTTAATCCAAGCAAAGAACTGTCTTCTAAGCACTCACCTCATATAGTGTACTTTTGTCATATGACATTAAAAGATGATAATTGTTATTCTGTTATTGCTCAAAATCACAGTAGAGGGGTAGTGCTTTGACTTCTAGGAGTGCAGGAGCTATAAAGACTGGTGTGGTTATTGAAAGGTGCAATCCAATTGCCACTGTCCCAGTTTAGAGATTCCTGACTGAAGTTTAGGTTTTGGATGCCTTTACTGACTAGGATTCTTTATCTGACCCTGCATAGGAAATTAGTTTCTTGTTATGGGAATGACAAAAACAAGCAAAAGAAAATCAAATTGCCTTTGTGACTCCTACACTTATAAGAGCCAGCCTGTGCTTGGGGTTCATGCTGTAAAGGAACTTAAATTCAGACTGATTCTATTGCTTGCAAAAACTTTATTCCTGGGGATAGCAAGTGTGAGGGTGTGGTACATACTGGCCCTAGAGAGAAGGGTGCAGTGTGTCTGCAGTGCAATGTGAAATAAAAGAAAAAGCAGTCTAAAACCAGTTTGCTTTTCCAGCCTTGCCAGATGCACCACGCAATTCACCCAGAATTTTTAAAATTCAGGAAAAATGTGAGTGCTGGGCTATTTTAACAACAGCGGTCCAGAAGTTAGAAAAAAAAAAATTGTGGCAAAACAGGAGTCCAGTGTTTTCTGAAGTGGTTTCAATAACCACCTTGAGAAGGTCAATGAGAGCACCAAATCCGTGGCTGAATGAAGCAGCTGCTTCATCCTGGATATCTTGATATTTGATGGGACATTAGCCAAAAAATCAGGGAAGGGAGGGAAAGAGGAAATGTGTGAATCACAGCGTTTGTTACTTTCATGTATCTTTTACAGGGTTAAAGTAACTAAGTAAAGTAAGTAAAAGGTATTAATTGGAACCTGCTGAAAAAGACCCTGATTCACACATCTTTAATCACTGTCTAACTAGGTGACCCACTGCACCACCACTCCAGTTGAATATCTCACAATCATGAATTGATTTTATCCTCTCAGCATTCTTAGACAATACAATCTAATTTCGCAAATGATGAACTAAGGAAGTGACTTAAAAGAGCAAAGCCCCAAAATAAACCTGAGTTCGAGGCAGCAATTGATGAGGTACCCCGAGATCCTGCTCCACCAAGAGGACAAGCCATGCAGGACATGTCCTGTACTTGTGTCATTACCACCCACGCTTCCACTTGGGCAGGGTCATCTCCTTAGACACTGCATTGCTTTGCATTGTCTTGCCTGGAAATGTCTTTCCTATTGCTCTCCTTTGGAGACAAATTGGTCTGCGTTGGGCTCTTTTGACAGTGGTGACAGGAGGAATTAAGTGCAGACTTTTTCAGTAAGCTTTGAACCAGGGAGTTCCAACACTCTGAGCAAAGCAGCCTCATAGCAAAGAGCTGGGAACTGCTTTAAACACACCCCTAACAGTGTCTGTGGTGATTTGGACTCTCCTGGACGAGCTGCAGTCACCAGCACATGTAAGCCCTTCACAAACAATTTTCAGAGAGGGAGCTGAATTCACAGTGATTGATGTCTCAGATCCCTCAGCTGAGCTGGAGAGCAGTGAAGAAGCTCATTGCAGTGGCTGAGCAGCTGCATGGCTTTGGTGGCAGCAGAGGATGTCATTCAGTCAATTCTCTACCCCTGCTATAATCTTTGGCAAAACCAGCATTACTTTGCATCTCTCTGCAGCAACTTGGGCCTGATTCCTGGCACATTCCTCCCCGAGTGAACCCTGCAATTCCCCTCACAGGGCTTCTCCATCCCAGCCAGCTGCTATCTATCTTAGCCTCTAATCTGGGCCATAAAGCAGCCCCATTTTCCAGGTAGTGTTTACTGAAAACACAGGAGCGTGCCTGGCTCCCTCAGCCGGACCTCCTCCTTCCCTCCCTCTCCCTGGAAGGTCAGGCTGCAGGACTCTCCTACTGCTTTGGGAGAGCAGGGAGTAAAATCACCAGCCCATAGACCATTAACCCTGACAGGTTTGCAGTTGCTTCCTCTGGGGTTAAGGGAGTTCAATATGCTCACAGCCAGTCAAAGGGGTTTACAGTAAAGCAAACAGTGACATGATTGAAATCTTCATTAGAGAGAAAACTGGAGAGCCAAAGTAAAGACTTGGGACAGGAGAACACGGTGCAACATCAAGGCTTTCAGTGGGATCAGGAACTTTAAAACAAAATTTCTAAAGAAGCAGAGAAGAGGTCATGAAAAGGGTCAAAACCAAATAGTAAGGGATAATTATGAGGTTGGTGTTACTGGATCTTGCTGTCCCGCTTAATACTAAGAAATGCTTGAATCTTTAATGAAAAAATGCATTTGAAATGGTAACTTCCTTGAATTTATCGCTGTAGATTAATTCTGACTTAGACCCGTGTATTCTGTAGGTATGCTCCTATTTCTGTGGGGGTGCACTAAGTTTTGGGAAGCAGAAACCACCTGGTGCTACCTTCAGCAGCACTTTTGTCCCTGACTCCTGACAACTGGGGTTGTGGCAAGATAATTAGGGCCTTGGCTTGAATAAAGTATTTCTAGATTTCTTTGCAGCTTGCTCTCAACTAATCTGTCCTTTCATAACCACCTTGAAAACATGACCTGTCTTATTCTCAGCATGAGAAGAGCTGGATTCTTTGTCTTCCTGTTGCTGCATCATGTGACCATCAATGGCCCCCACCATCAGCATGTATCACACTGACTGTACTTGGCCACTTTTTTTTTAACCTGGGACGTAAAGGGAGTGGAAGGAAAGTGAGCTGAATGATTTTTCGCCTTGCTAACAGCTCCTTTTCTTGCCGGGGGTTGTCACTAAAGCTCCTCGGGCTGTCGAAACAATGTTGTAATAGTGCTCCATTCAACCTGGGAGGTGCAGGCTGAGCATTCATGTTTTAAAAGAGAGACTTTTAGGAGCCTTGCCTACCCTTGTTAAAGCCACCCCTGCAGTCAGTGGCAGCCAGATAAGATTTCAAGTCACATCTTGTGTTCCACATGTTTTCCAGTGCGTCCGGAAATGTCGGTTATCTCCACTCAGGGCTGGAGACCCCGATGGCTGCCTGGATTTTTAGTCAAATAAGACAAACACCCCTCTACTTTCTCTAGTTATATATTTATTTGGTTATTACCACAACTTTAAAGTTCACAAACTGGTTCTTTGTTTCTGTAAATATTTGACATAGGGGTGAGGAGCAGCGATCTCCAGTGAAGATGAAGGGCCACAAGAGGGGCCAGTCTCTCAGCTGGAATGACCGGGAGCCATTCCATGATCCTACATGAACACCAAGGCTCTTTTGCCCTACAGACCTATCTGATGTCTGCTCTTTCAATATCCTTGGGCTCTAGCAGCCTATTTTTGCAGATGGTAGTGTGTTTGTATTTTCTATCCAGTGTTTCTGATAAACAACATATTTTCTGCTTAGTTTTTTTTTTTTTTTTTTTTTTTGTTAGTGGGTTAGGAGAAGGAAGAGTTCTCGTTAAAAAGAAGCCTCAAAAGGAAAAAATCTGATCATCTGTTTTGTTGTGTTTTGGATGTTAACAAAGGCTCGGAGGAATCACAATCGCAGTGAAAGTTGGAATGAAACTCCAGAATATGAGGCCTTTTAGTTGAGAGTAACTAAAATAATTAAATATTGATCAAAGTTTTTATCGGAAGAACTGAGAAGCCTGGTTTTATGTACTGTTCTATTAAAAAAGAGACATTTCAAAGTAATATTGAGAAAAAGCATAATTTTAAAATGTAATTACCTCCAAAACAAGATCACCAATCTGGAAATAAAGCAGCTGTCCTTAACTAGAAAGCGATTGCCAAGAGGTTTATTCCATGAATTAAATTTTATGGATTCTGTACTGAAAACTTATGCAAAACAGCTGAACAATTTGTTCCTTTCTTGACAGGAGTTATGATAATAAATGCCAGGAGCTTGGATGTGTAGGTTTTTTATCCTCCCTAGGGGGTCTTTGTTAATGAAGAACTTTTGGCAGCTATTCTTTCATTTCTGTTTGAATCATTTTTAGAAAAAATGAAATGGTAACATTTCACTTAAAGAACAAAATGTCTAGAATTTATTTCACTCTTATTACTGAAACGAAATTGAAGAGGATGTTGGGAAAAAATTTATTGAACATTCCCTTCGACCTTGATAATGTTTCCTTCTCCTACTGGTCTCTTCTGTTTCTTCTTCCTCTGATTTACAGCAAAATGAACTAATAGAGTCAGAACTGCATCTTACTTTAGACAGAAGAAACTTGAAATTGGGCAAATTGAAAATCAATTAACTGATTAAATGGTCCAGAGTTCGGTATTTTGATTTGGCACAGCTGAAATTTTGCACTTTTGTAATTTCTGTGCAAGTCTTGGAAATGAAAACATACATATATTATCAATTATACTCTTTGTATCCAATTAAATATTTCTGAAATATGGAAAGGACGCTTTGAAGTTTGGCTTTTTGTTGCATTCAAGTTCAGGGGTAGTTATAGACTTATTGTGCCTTTGAAAGAAGTTTATTTACTTGTTAGAAAACTCCCTGAACAAATATCCCAGGCACCTTTCCAGGGAAGGAAGCGGTCTCCCACCCAGCACTCTGTGTCTCATTCAAGTGGAGCATCACTCATGGACTTTGTCCTTGGCTGTAGGATGATGGAAATACAGCAAAAGTTTGTGAAAGGGTTTGAACTTCCAGGAGGCATTGGAAACGTTAAATATTCAGTCAGTGTCTGCTCTTGAGGGATCACGACATGTTCTGAGACTTTGCTGGCCCACCGAGGCCTGTGGGACACTGGGAGGTCCCTGGACAGGTGCTCACACACAGGGCAGAGCTGGCCAAGGTGCAGCACCAGCTGTGCATGGAGCCCTCTCTGAAATCTCTCCCTCGTATAGGAAGGGAAAAATGTATCCATCTGATGGTGCACCTGAAGCCAAGCTGTGGAATCTGTTGATAACAATGCATGTGCAGCATTTATTAGTGCAGGTGCATGAGAAAGAGTCAAAAGATTTTCACTTTCAATTCTTTGAATAATGCATTGGAGTGAGGGTGCTCAGAGCCTTCTGTACATGCACTTTGTTGTGCAGGTTGGGTTTTCTCCTGAGACAAGGCATGAGCTCCATTTCAAGCTTCCAGATAAGATCCCAGGAGAGAGTGTGTTTATTTTAGAGGAACGAGTGTTGTGGTTTAGCATACATATATACAGAAGAATTTGCTTTATATCTTTGCTGCCCAAAATTGTGCCTAAAAGATCACACTGTGAAAAAAATGCAGGTAATAGAGTCTCTGCTGTGTTATTCAGAGGCAAAAGATAAAAGATAAGCCTGCTGGCAACCAGAAGCCTATTTCAGCTGCTTCTGAAGTGTGTCACAGACAGGTCTGCAAAGACATTTCACTGTCTCACTGATAAAGGTTGTGCAGTTATTGAATTGATCTGCAAACATGCAAACACAGGCTCCACTTGGACGTGCATTGTGCAGATGCGAGCATCTGGACTTGTGAGCAAGTGGAAGGACAACTTCTCAAGAACTTTATAGTAAAGTAAGAGAAGTTTATTGCTCATTAACTGCTTTCCAATTGTCCTTTTATTTTGGTTCTGTTTAGGATTTTTATTGCATGGAAATTCTAACTCACCAACACAGCCATTACATGGCAGAGCAGTAAATAGCATTTCCAGCTTTAAGGACTAAGGCTTTATAAAGGCAAGGGTACAAAAGATGGTGCAGCAATTGTGCTTGACTTCCTTTGCACTGTCTGTGTTGTTCTGGCTGCTGATTAATTTATTCAGTGACTATTTGAAAGTCAATAAACAAGGATTGTTTCTAAATCTGAAAATAATTATCAATAATACAGGAGTGGAGAGGATGGTGATGGGAGATACTTTCTCCATTCAAGCAGCAACTCCAGTCTCCCAGAGCTCATATTTAATCCTCCTACCCTTTTTTGATATGAAGGAGGATTAAAATGATCTAAGAGAGTGATCATTCTGCCCTCTTAAAAACACTGTGACTTTTCACACTTGTGTTAATATTACCCTGCATGTAAATCTACTTCCTAAACTGTGTGGGCATTCTAGAGAATGCTTCCTTTTTGGTAGGACAGAACAGAGTTTCACAGGAGAGAAAAGTAAGATCACAAGGAAGTAGGACAATAAACAAAAAGTTTGCTAAGAAAATATACCTAAAGTTTTAAAACCTGAAGAGCACATTCTATTTTTCCCCTCCCTTGCACCCTATTAACTATGGCGTTTACTCTGTGACTGCTGGTGAAGCCTGTGCCATCATCACCAAGAGTAACCAAGAGTTTGGGCTGGTTTTAATTGAATATTTGTGGCATGTAATAAAGCACAGGATAATTGGGATGCTGTTTGTTTGGCTGAATTGGGTAAATCTGACAACACCCAATTAAGCTTTGTACAGGAAAGGAAGTGCTGTTGCCTGCGTGGGATGGTGCTGGGATTTGTGGAAAGAGGAACCCCGGTATGGAAGGAGAACCTGGGGTGCTGCTTTGGTGTGAGCTCAGGAGGAGCTGGTTTATAGGAATGAGGGGATAGTTTATAGGGATCTGCAGCTTAAGGGAAAGAAAAGTTTTCCATGCTTTTCCAGTGTCTTCAATAGGTCCTGTTTGTGTCTTCAGTCCTGGCACCAAATCCAACTGCCAGGCCTTTTCCCAAAAGCATTAGTGGAACAAATAATAGCAAAGTGCCCTTTAAGTCAGACCTGAGCTGCTAAATTTGTCTGTCTGAATTTTCCTGGAAGAATGGAAATTTACAGTAAATGCAGCCCTGAAAGCAGAAGTTTTATTCTCCCCTACATTTCTGCACAGGTCAGCAGATAAAGCAGATACATTGTGCAAGCCTGGCAGCAGAGATGGTCTGTCTCAGAGGCATCTTATTAATTTTTCAGGAATATAAATCAAGATTATTTCATGTTGAATAAAGAATGAAATACTTTTTGGTCTCATTTCCGGACTCTCAGTAATCATTAAGGACAGTAAAAGGACTGCAGGGCAATTAGCTTTTTGACCCACTATTCACCACCAGTACATTCTGCCAAGGGTGGGAATAGTCTTAATGAGCAGTTTGCAAGTGGAAGATTTATGTACTTTCATCACAGGCAGATTTTGGAAGATTTTTAACTCTGTGGCCTGAATGGAATCTTTGAGTTACTAAGAAAATAGTAAGACTGGCTGTGGTACATGAGGAGATTTAATGCCTTGAGATGTGATGAACTTCCAGGTCTTGCTGTTGAGTTGCTGCTGAATGGGACATCTTCTTGCACTGCTGCGCAAATCGTGGGATCCCTTCTCCCCCTGTGAGGGCAGCAGAGATGAGATGAAATGAGATGAGCAACAGCCTTTCAGACAGGAGGTAAATGTAAATGCATTCTGACTGCTCTTCCTAATTCCACAGTTCCAGACTCCTGAGTCTTCAAAGCACATATTTTTTGTACAATAGTTAGATTTGTTACCTTGCTGTGGGTGCCAGCTGGAAATAACCTGCTTAGCTTGATCCCTGATCTGTCTTTGTGTAGGAAAAAGAGGAAGGGAAAGGTAAAAAGGAGGAAGGGAAAGGTAAAAAGGTAAAAAGGAGACAATGCACTGCTGCAGTTTGGGTGTACCCCTGGCAATGGATAAAAGCTGAGAACATCAAGCAACTTTAAGCTAACAGGAGAAATGGTTGGCAGTCCTGCTCCATCAGGGGTCAGGTGCCTCAAGATTTAACACATGGGTATAATTCCTGATCACCTGGCCCTCCTTTTCAGAGTGAAAATATCTCATTTTGGAAAAGAACTACTTTTCCCGTTCTGCCTCGGCAGGGACTACTCAGTCTCCTGGTTAGTGGAAGGAATAGCAGGGCTCTTTTGCCTGAATTCTTGTCAGAATAATGCCATGCAATACCTGCAGAGAGAGGTGGGACAGGAGCTGGGATCACATTAGAGGCTTCAAGGGCTGGCACAGCTTCCAGACTGGGGCACTTGGGCTTCAAATCCCTCAAAAGCACTGTGCTGTACCTAAGAAAAAATAAGCCTTCTTAGTCCTCCAGTTGGAGTTGATTGAAATCAGAAAGGATGATGTTATAAATAATGATAGGTCTGGTGTCTTACTGTTGTTGTCAGAGTGAAATTTTCCTTGGATATCCTAAGACGAATGGCTGTCTTTCAGGTTTGTGAGAATGTTTGTGGAAGACTATTTTCCTGTCTGTTTTGGTTGTCATTCTTTTTCCTCATAATCTTTAACAAGTCTATGATTATTTACTATATGCCATCTCTCATCAGGAAGGGGTTCTTCTTATGATCAGAATCTCCCCATGAAGCTCTTCCCCAGAAAAAAATTAAAGTTGTTTTTTTTCTACATTAAGTGGGGCTAAGATAAGGAGGCAGAATGTAATTAAAACAGTTGATGATGCTCAGCTGTTCCAGAAAAACCCCAAACTTTCCACTCTATTCTACAGGTGCTTAAGATTAAATATTTCATTAGCACCTGAGTTGAAATATAGGTATGTATGCCTGAAAGCTTTAGCTACAGTAAAAAACTAGCATTTTTTAGAAAAGAGGAGTTGTATAATGCTGTGGAAATAGCGTCCCCTAAATACTGAGTCATGATTACTATATGACTATTCCTGTAAGAGTTACAGTAAGACCAGACACGTGTCACTTGAAAAGAATAAATTGATCTTTAATTAGAGAATTTTTTATACTCTACCACAATAAAAGTGGTCTGCGAAGGTAAAATATATTCTCTTGAAGATTCTTCAGTGCCACTTCACTGAGATTCCAGAGTGTGGCCACTTTTCATCACCTGTGGTTTCCTTACCAGGATATTCTTTTATTAGTGCCAACACAGACTCAATTAAGGTAATAGAGAATTAATTTCATTCAAAATAAAAATCTATGAAATCTAAAGGTGAGCTTTATAAAGACCATATTGCCACTCAGTCCTGGGAAGGTCTGTTTGACTTGATGGGAAATTGGAAATGTAGGACTTTCTCTTGAGACTGATCACAGTGCATTTGACTTCCTGAATTCAAAGCAAACCCATGAGGCAAGAGAAAATGCAGGGAATGACTGAAACAGCCTCAGTGACTTGGCTAAATCACTTAAACCAACATTCCTCATTCATGTTAGAGCAAAACAATGCTACAGGTTGAGTTAAAATAGATTGCTGCTTAATAAGGGCAGAAGTTAGTCATCTCCTTTCAGCTAATTCCTGTTCAGCTTCCCCAGCTGTAAAACCCTTATTAAAGAAAGTTTAGCAGCTGTACTGCTCTCTGAGGCATGAAAAATCTTGATTAAGGCCACTATACTGGAGTCAATGGAGCTTAAACCTTGATATACTGGGACATGGGGAGGGCCCACACCAGCTTTGTATTCCCCAATGTCCTGCTGGCCAATGCACAGAGCACTGGTTGTTTTGGCCTCCCAAAAGCAGCTTGTCAAACCTCCTGCCTGCAAGATAACCTCATGTTATCTGTGCCTCTCTGCAAGGTTAAGAGCAGCAAGCACAAAGCTGTGGGCACAGAGCAAAAGGGCAGGATTTAAGCGACATTTGAGGCTGAGCTTCTGGCATTCCTGCTTTGGGAAAGGAGGAGAAGATTGCCTTTAGGTTTTTAGGCTTCAGAATTGGATCTGAGGAGCACATTGGAGCTGCCAAGCGTGATTGCCATAATAGCTCCAGGGAAAGTATTACTGAAATCACCACATGACTGGAAGTTCATTGAAAGTGTTAATGCAAAGTGATTAGTGATTGATACAAGTCAATTAGGTTGATGAGTCAAGTTCCTCTCTGAACAACATCATGTGACTGAAGGGGACAAAACCTAGCACAGAGCTGGAATGATGGCTACAGATAAAATGGTATTGGAGCCACAGGATTGACTGAGTTTTGATTCCTGCGTTTTTACTATTAATATTTTTTCCATTTATTCTGGGGTATGATTCAATTATGTCTGAAAAGTGGGGAAACAGCTTTGATTTTTGGTTTGACTCAGTTCTGTTTGCCAGTCGTTTAATATGAAATGCATTTAGTTTGTTTTATAATTTGTTTTCATTTTGCGCTTAGCCTGGAAAGCTTTATAAAAGACATTCCCACAGGTAATGAGCTGCTGTAAACATTCTGATGAAAAGTTTATAAAATATCTTTTGATTTCTTCATTGGTAAACGAAAACTTTTCTTGTATAAAATTTGAGATTAAGTCCTGAAATGTTGAGATTAATTTGCAAAAGATTTCATGTAGGACAAGCCTCTTTCTGTACCTCTCACTCATAGCTGCTATTGCAAAATATCTTAGCAAAGGAAGAAGGGATGGGAGCTGGAGCAAGGCCACCTGAGCAAAACACTGGTTGGGAGATTGCAGTTAGAGAATCCAGAATCATGTAAAACCATTTTTTTATGATTCATGAAGATTGGTTAATGGGTAACTGGCAAAGAACAGCTCGCACCTCTGTGTGTGGTTATTTAGATGTAACTGGCGTTATGAAGTCACAAGGCTATTGTATTTTATTTGGATAACCTTGTCTGATACACTAAAAATCACTCCAGTGTTTTTACAAGTTTGTTTCTTTTCTTATTAAAGCAGAAAGGCTGACTCATTGCTCTTAAGCCATCTTAGACAGGCAGCCTCTGAAGAGCGTGCCAGCATCCATGTTCAGGGAAAGGGTCAGGAAGAATGAGACTGAGTGGAAAGGGCAGCAAATTCAGGCTTTTGGTATCATGCTATGCATAAAAAAGATAATTGTGATCTATGTTCTAAGTACAAACTGACTGATGTTCCAGTTTGCTGCCTTGGGGTTGTGGTATGAAAGGTTCAAGGCACTATTGCTTTTAAAGGGCATGCAGAAGTTGGATATCATTATAAAGCACTGAGTTACAGAAGCAGAGATTTGTCCCTCTGCACCGTCAGGTGTTTGTGGGTTTGGATTCAGCCACACGTTCTGAAGTGCTGTAGAACACAAGAACAGCGTGTTCCCTGACAGCTCCTGGGGTGGGATCTGCAGCAGAAGCAAATGCTAGTGATGGTTACGTGGGTAACTTTTGTCCTGGCCTTTCCTTACTGTTATTTCATTTATTATTATTATTTTTGCTGACATCTATTTGGTGATTTGCTGTTTTGACATGTACAAGTCAGCAAAACCATCTCACAGTTAGAGCCTCTGGTAACCTGGCACACTGCAGCTGCAACTCCTAAGGAATAGTCACATTCTCACATGTTTACTGAGCCAGCTACCCTGTATTTTAGCTACGAGTGGATTCCATCCAGAATGGAGCTTCCCAGCTGTAAATATCTTCACTAAGGGAAAAGCTGAAAGAGATAAATAAAAGGAAGAAAGAGAGAAAGGAAGGAAGAAAGAAAGGAAGGAAGAAAGAAAGTAAGGAAGAAAGAAAGAGAAAGGGAGAAAGAAAAAGAAAGAAAAGAAAGAGAGGAAAGATCAGAAAGAAAGAGTGAAAGAAAGAATCTACCAAAAAAGATGACACAATTCAGTTAGGAAGTAATTTTTAAGTACATTAAGTAATTTTTTAATTTTTTTAATTGCAGTAATTAAAGACACAGTGCTTAAAGATATGGTAGAGAAAAGCTTAAAACCAATAAGCTTTCACTTACTTCCTAGAAGAGAAAGCCAGTTCTCGATTCTAAGCTGGTTTGACAGACCTATGAATATCCTAATTTCACTCTTTCTCTTCCCTGACCTCTCTTCCTTCTTCCTCCTCATCTCCAAACATCTGAGGCTTCACTCATTTCCAAGGACTTCAAGCACTCTTCTGTAAAATAATAGAGTTTTTATCAGTATATTTTATGAACAAACGTGGGGTTTGCTGGAGAAACCATGCTTAAACTATTTCCCAGTTACAGCCTAACCTGAACAGAAATTAATAGCCCAATTCTTTTAGGCCAAAGATACACTGGCTTAGACTAAAGATAGATTTGGTTGGGTAGAATGGACTTATACATGCCCTGTGTGTAATTTATATCCTCTCTATGCTCAGGAACAAGTACCATGGTAGGTCATTAAAAAACATCACAGACTGTCTTTTATTCCTTTTTCCTTTCCATCTTCTTTATTGGTAGTTTTCTGTCATTTCTTGCTTAATGCCTTGCACAGTAATCAAAACTGGAATATTAACCTTGCAAAGTACTGTCCCACCATTGTCCCACACAAACAGGGTAACGTTAAATATGACTGATCATAGACAAGTCGAACTGGAAGTGTAAACCAGTCTGTTCAAGTGTTATGGGGTATGAAACAACTACATCCTCTTTGCATGAAAAATATTGTTCTTTTATGACAGACTGGAAAGTCGCTGAAGAGCCTCACGTCACCTTCTGTAGTCACAGGTACACGAGTGTGTGTTTTTCCACTTGGGGATATATCCAGAAAAAGCAGATGGAAACCCAGAAGTTAATGTATAGGTTTTACTAGAAAAGGGAGCTGTAAAAAACAATACCTCCTTACTTGCTACTTCTGTTTCTTCTCTGATGACAGTTTGTATCTGCTTAGGTGAGAAAAAGTAAGTTATTGTTCAAAAAAATGTTATTCAAAGAACCCTGCGTGGAGGCGTTTCATCACAGTTTTCAGCTCCAACCTGAATTTCACAACCTTTGCAGATATCTGGAAGACAGAAATAAAACTTAAAAACAAACATCCCAAAAAGCTCTAGCAGTAGTAGAGCTCACGTTGTGGGGGTTATCAAAATACTGAAGCTGCGACTATGAATATTGAAAAATTCCTTGCTTAAGACACTTAGACGGTGATTGATTTTTTTCAGTTATCAGAATTCTATATAACATGTTAAATTGTGTATCCAAACTCGTCAAACAGGCAGAATAATAAAATCTTTTTATAAGTTTTACTGCTTGAAATACACTAATATTGGGTACTACCACCAAAAATAGATTTATCTGCCTTAGACAAGCAAAGAGAAGCTGCAGCAGCCTGGGGTCATAGTTGCCTTAGGTCTTTGAAATTTTTTATTAGTATAAAATACAATTGACCCTTTTGCACTAGTATATTTAAGATTTTTCTGCTAACAATTCAGGCAAATAATAACAGATTTTTTTTATAATCTGATTCGAAGGAATTTCTTTAGTACCGACATCAGTAAACCAGGAACACTTTGGTTTAAGTGGGAAATGTGGCAAAATTAGTTCTAAATTTTTCGGAAATTGCTCTCTAAACACTGTTTTCCTATGCTAGAGGTAGTAGAAACTAAAAAGACAACAGATATTCTATTGGGATTCATCTGGGATAAATAAAAATATTAATTATTATTCTTAGAGTTGCAGCTGTCACTATCTTCCATGTAATAAATAGTGTTCATCATAAACTTATACCTTGAGGGTGAACCTGCAGGACAGGGGGAAACTGAGAGAGAACTTGAAGAATAATGAGCTTAGGGATTGCACAGAAATTCAGGGAAACATCACATGGGATGAGTCTATTCTTATTAGAAAACACTTGTTTTAGGCAAAAAGCAATTTGAAAACTCAGTTTGGAGGGGGGGAAGGTATGCCTAATTTAACACACTAAAATACCCTGTATCCCTTTAAATCTCTTAAAATATCCTATATCTCTTAAAATAGAGATTTCTGTGGTAATGGATTGTTTGTAGACTAGGATGTGCAAACTCTCCCCCAAGGACTGCTTTTCATCTCTTCTGTTATACCCAACTCTTACCAATAATTTTCTGTAATTCTGCAACCCAGCTGATCTGGTCACCAGGAAGGTCCATCCTTCTGTGCCACCTGAAGTGTAAATAATAGAATCACAAGGAGGATTCCATCCATCACTGATGTCTCCTCTGAGTTTGATAGATTGACTTCAGGGATTTTCTTTCCATTGCAGGAGATAAAGTAATTATGTCTGAATAATGGGTTATTTGATCGGTGAAATGTTTTAAAAAGGCCTGTACTTGATGGCTCCCTCCACTGCATGAACTGCATTTCTCTGATTTACTCTTCTTCCTCGGTAACACAGGCAAAGCTTTGAAAGTGGGGATACAACGATATAAATGTTGTGATTATCATCTGCAATAATGCAGCTTGGCTGATGAGAGCAGGTAACCTGTTAACACTGGTTTGACATCCATTACCCACTGAAACAGTGGCATCCTGCCCTCTGGAGAGGTCTGCACAGTGTGCCACATGCTGCACATGCAATGAACCTGAATTTTTGGAGCTCCCGGGTACAGAATGGAGCTGGAAGCAGTTTTGGTCAGAACAGTGTCTGCAGGACAGCTTGTTCTCATGGGAGAAAATCGTCTCAAGAGAACCATTAATAAAAAATTCCATAAAGGAGGAGTGGGGAGAAACAAAGGCCTGTTTGAGGGCTAGTTAGATCTCTGGAGGGCTCTGCACTTACACCCCTCTCCTGTCCCCCTGTAACAAGAGGAGTGCCAGTGGTCACGCATCTGTGAAGGGCATATATGGCACAAACACCAGGAATTCCCTGGTGCCCTACAGGCATTCAGCACACAGTGTTGGGAGTGCTGGGATGAAGCCAGGAATGCCAGAAATCAGTTCTGTTAGGATGGTGTTGTTCTTACCACTGTGCATTTTGTTTCTCAGAAGCATCCCAGCACTGTCACACAGTGTTTGTGCTTATTGCCACAA
Organism: Oxyruncus cristatus; assembly: GCA_013399855.1. NCBI lineage: Eukaryota > Metazoa > Chordata > Aves > Passeriformes > Cotingidae > Oxyruncus > Oxyruncus cristatus. Next base: position 252,073 of record VXAY01002217.1, read on the forward strand.
GTTAAATTCTGAATCTGACGCCAGATGAATGTTTTCAGATCTTCATTGAATCCACACCAGGCACACACTCCTAGAGCAGAAATACACCACTGCAAGGAAACCAAGTGCTTTAGGGGATCCTACATTGTGTACAGGGTTAACAGGAAAGCAGGAAGCCTCATTTAAGTGTAGTACAGAAATTGCCAGAGCTGCAGAAATACTGTTTTCTTTCAGTGATTAATGTGCTCAGTACAAGTGTGGCATCTGCTGCCAGCTTTCATTACCAAATCAATGGAAACAAAGCCTCGTGGAGGGCAGCATGTCTGGGGACAGCTTGAACAGGACTGAGCCGCTTTAGATTTCAGCTGTTTTCTTTAGCACAACAGAGTGGAGCACTTTCTTGTTTACAGGGTAAACACGGGGGATTGAAGTGATCTGTGTAGCACACAGGAGTGGTGCCAACCCATAACATCGTGCAGAATGCAAAAATTCCATGGCTGCTCCCTTGGGAGTCATAGGCTACAATTATCCTGCATGTTGGTTTCAGTGTAAATAACAGTTAAATCATCAGGACAGAAAACCTGCCAGTAGAACTTCGAATAAAGTATTAGTTAGTTCATTTTCCTTCCTTCATAATGCGAGTTTTGGCAGACTCAGAGCTCAGTCCTCATATTGGTTGAGGAGAAGTGGTATTTCACACCACATTAATGTAAGTGATGGATAAATGTAAGGCTGAAAATGTAAATGAGCAGAGACTATTTCAAGCAATAATGTGGCTGTCCCTCAGACACATGGCAGCCTATCAATCTCTTCATATTTGCAAAATTAATTTATTCATTCATGGTAGAAATGCATCACAGAGTGGCAGAAACATTTTGGTACTAAAACCAATAGATACAAATGCATTATGATGTGAGGGACCCTGCAGGTTGTATGATCAGGGACAAGGATGGCTTTGGGAATCTAAAGTATTTGTTCCAAAACCCAAGTACTCTAAGCTTCATGGCAGTAGAGAGAAACTGTACCTTCAACTGCACCTGGGAGCTGTGCTGAAACCAAGGAAACCTTCCCCATAAACGTTAGATAGGAGGCCAATTCATGTGCCCTGCTGTTCCCATAAAATCAGCCTCTCCCAGCTGGCCTCTCTGCAAAGAACAAAATCCCTCCAGAGAGGAGAATAAGCTAGATTTCAGCAGCCACAAAGGCTAGGCTAATATACATAAAAAATATGTATATATACATCAAATAGATGGAATTAGATTTACAGTTTTCCTGGATTTTGGTACCCAGAAGAGACTTGGTACTCAAGTAGCTGACATGGTCACACCCTGAGGAGAATTTCATGTTTCTGAGAACAGAACCTGGCCTTCAGTCATGGCAGTCATGATCCTGTAACTATCTTCACCATGCAGATGTGGCTATTTGCTAATGACCAGACAGCCCTCTGCATTTAATTGCATCACACTTTTCAATCTCATATCTTTCTCTGGTGACTGTGTTCCCTGTCTGGTGTGAGTCATCAGACTCCTCGGGTATATCCAGTGTGTGCTGTGCACATTGATGCACCGAGAGGTGTGGCAAAGGATAGGGCAGTTCAACTAAAAGGAAACTGAGATGGGTTTTCAAAGAGAATGTACAAATACCTCGGTGTTTGATTGCCAGGGTGGTGATTAATGGCAAACTGTGAGATAAGAACACACGGGACAAATCAGAGCGATTGCCGCTTGTTGTATCGTGAAGTAGATTCACCTCTGGTTTGAGCTGGCTTTTGGTGGCATGAACCAGGAGTCAGGGACTCTGGCAGGGTAAAGATAAGTAATTCCTGAATTCTGGGGGCTGGCAAGCTGTGCACAGAGGCCACTGATTTCAGGAGCTGAGATTTTCTGGCACTCTGTGAGGCCAATAAAAATGTTGCCCATATCAGATATGATGGTAAAAATTAAAATTAAAACATGGCCTGCCCACATGAACATACAGATCATTCCCATGCTCAAGTTGATCCTACTCATTTAGTTGTACTTAGTTGTGCTTCCTTAATCTTGGCTTCCATGTACATTCTGAGTTCAGGGAATACAGAGAAACTGTATTTAATCCCTGAACTCAGACAGTGGCAATGTGACCTGCAGACTTGGGAAGTGCAGTTTGTCATCAGAACTCGTCCAGCTTATACTTGAGCCAGGTGAAAGAGTTTAAGAAATCTGGAGCTTCTACCTCTTTCCCTTGTATTTATAAAATCTTTGTGTGCTTTGGTGCAACTTGCAGTTCCAGCTAAAAGCTGTAAATGTTGCTGTGTTCCAGATCATAAATTGGGCTGAGATGGCAGTGCTGTGTGATGAGGCTTGCACAATACCCACGCAGCTTATATCTGACTTGAGGCTTTGCTATTAATTCCTCACTTTCCCGAACACAGAATGAACTTCCTGTTCCTTTCAGCTCTCTGACGAACACGTCCTGTTGCGCGACACAAGCACAAATCTTTCTAGACAGAATAAAGTTCCTCGATGTGTAAGGCAGTGAAGCAAGATCATCTCTGAAATGGTTCTGCATTTCCCCACTCCCCAGTGCCTCACAGCTCTGGAAAATGAAATGAGTTCTGGCCTGAACCTTCCTGCTGTTATCTAACTCCCACTATACTTCATGTCAATTATTAACATCAGCAGTGATAGAAATCTTAACGCATGCTAGAAACAGGACTCCTACATAAATTTGTTAGTCTGTATTATTTTTGCCCTATGATGTTTCTTTCAGATCTCGCCTCTCTTCAACTCCTTTTCCAGTGTGCTCTCACAATTGGAGTGTTTTGGCCTGAGTTGGTGCTTTCAGCCTTTGGAAGGCAGAGTGCAGAAGCTGTTTATTATCTCTTTCACCCACCAGCCAAAGTTCTTGTTCATCGTATGCAAACCTTCTGTTTGAGTTAATTTTACCCAACAATAATACCAAAAAGACTTTAGCAGAAAACAGAAGACATTACTAAATTACTTAGCTGAGCTCTCAGATCAAGACATATATATATATATATATATATAAAGGAAGTCATGGAATATATGCCTTAAGCGTGGAAAGGTTTTCTTCTTGTTGTTGTTGGCTTACTTAATGTTTTTTCAGGAAAGATCCCTTGATTTTTCTCAAAGTAACAAATAATGCAGTGGAAAACCTGCTAACTGCCAACAAAGCTAACAGTCCAGTCAAGTAAAGCTCGGGGGTGGGAGCAGGAGGGTGCAGGTGGATGTCCAGTCCAGGCACCTGGAATGAAGCATGAAAACAAGGGGCTGATTTGGCTTTGTGCTACTTCCAATGCAGGTTTGAAACAGGACATCCTGAGGAGAAAGTACTTTGCATTTTCCAGCTGGGAAGGCTGAGTGTGTACCCAGTCCTCAGGAAACGGTAATCTTAGAGCAGTACCTATGTTGGGGATGGAGGAAAATGTAACTAGAGATGTGTCTTTCTACTATTTCTTTTCAGAGGATACAGTTTTAAGCTTTTCCACGTGGCAAGTGTCAAAGCAGATTTCCATCTCTTTTAACCTTCTCCAGGTTTGGGGTTTGGGGAAGAGATTCAGGGAGCCTCCTGACAACCTGCTTTTGTCCAGCATAAAATGGTCATGGTCTGAATCTGATTCAGGAGGAGTTTGGGAAGTGAAAGAAGTGCAGGACTAAGCTCATGGCAGACTGCAAACAGCATAATATGTACTCCTTTGTGTAACTGAATATTGCTCTGTACCTGGACCAGTAAAATATTGAGATCAGCCTGAAAAAGAGAAACTTTTCCAGCTGAAGTTTCCCCAGCTTCCTGGAACCAGACCAGAAGAGCTGTTCCAGTGTTGCAGATCTGAGCCAAGGATTTATTCTGAAGAGTCACAGTCTGTTATGTTTTCTGTTTTCCTCTCTCAGCTAGAAAAAAAAGCTGCCAGAAGTAATCCATAGACACGAGTGTGCTCATTGTTCTCTGCAAGGAAGCTGATCTCTGATCAGAACCTGAGAGGAGTCAGCTAAATGTCAGCAAGGCTGCAGGTTGCGTCTGCACAGTCCATACTTTATAAGCAGCAGGAGCATTAAATAGTACCAGAATGAATCAGTGATCCAGGCATGTAGAAGTTCTACTTACAAATTCCTAGGAATTATGTAACTGCAGAGCCCGCTTGTATAGGTCAGCCATGAAAATATAGCTACTTTTTTAAGTCAGGTGTATTTTGTTTCTTTTCAACTCTAAGGTGATTCAGTCTGGGAGCTTTTTTGTGTTTGCTTTATTTCACGTCAAATCACTGATGAAATGTGTGTAGGAACCTCGTAAAATCAAGGGTATCTAATTGGATTGTTATTTTAGATGCAAAAGTCTTAAAACAGATTCCCCCAATAAAATTTAGGAGAGCAGGACAAATTCCCAGTCAGAAAGAGGAGAGGCAGTGGTAAGTTCTGAAAGAGGAAATGAGCCTGTGAATAGTCTGGATGTTGGGCTGTTTCACACTGTGTTCTTTCATGTTCCCAGGGAGAACAGCCATAGAGAATTTGCTGTAGTATCAAAGCACACCGTGCAGAGCACAAATAATTTGGGAAGATTTGATACGTTTGGGATGGGTATCATAAGTGATATATGAGAACTATATGAGAACTATATGAGAAATGCTGTGGATTATCTCACTGGGCCCTTTTCTGATGACAGGAGTAGTCCCTTGTGTTTCAGGTCAAATGCTTTCTTAGAAACAAACCCCAAAATATCAACAACAATAAAAATACCTCTGAAAAATCAGGAAAGAATTAGTTTTTGTTTTGCAATGCACTACATTTGGGAGTAAGATGTTGAGAAGCAGTGCTAGTAGAAGTGCTAGTAGACATTTTCTCCTTAGTACACATGATTTATGATGAAACTAGTCACATCAATTTAAAGAACAATTCCAGAAGGCATTATCCTGGTGTAAGAGAGGTTTCAGTTGGAAACAATTCAGTTGAAAAGAGGAATTATCATAGTACATGAAGTACTGTGGGTTATGGAGTGATGTACAAGTATCAAAGCACTTAGTTGACCTTGGACATCACTGTGGGAATTACAACAGACACACTACTTCGGCGAGATGGAAAGTATCCTGTTGAGACATATGGTATGTCTTATATTTCTATGTACCCCTTATAGTTGGGGTATCAGTTTTATAATAGCACAGGTGGATATTATCACCATTCTAAAACGAGGTACATGAGATGTGTCTTGTTCGTCCCGGTCTGTTGCACTGTGATGGCAGAATTGGATGCTGTACCTGCAACTAATTCCCAGGTTTACTCCTCCTCCAAGTCTTCAAAACACATGATAACGTTGCTCAAAAAGGCACATAGGATGACATGATGAATTTCCAATAGACTTGCAGAAGTATTAAGGACAGATTGTTCATGTGGAAATACTGACTCTCATCTTTACTCAAGGAAGGAGATTAACATGAGAGCAGTCAGAGAGAATTGTTCATAAAATGATCAAGGAATTGGAAGATTTTGTCATAGCATGGAAGATAGAAACATGTTTAATTAAACAAAACACAAGCAGTGTAGGGGCCAACTGATAATGTTGACACAAGAACCAGAAAATATAAATTGGCTCAGGATAAATCTACAGTGGAATTTTTATACAAAGTCAGAGCAAAGAACTTCTGAAATTGTCTTCCAAGGGAAGCAGTGAGAGGGAAACAATCTTTTCAGATGGCAGGATAAAATGATGCAGTGCCATAAAACTGTACTCAGTTACACATGGGATCGCCTTGCAGTCAGTGTTCCTCTAATCCTAAATTTCTATGTACCATTTGAAAGCAGGCAAGAATTTCATTATCCCAGAACTAGGCTGTTCCTTGCCCTGGACACAGGGCTATCACTGTTTTGAGCAGTGATTGCTCATAGTAGGTATTGGTTAAGCAAGAACTACCATGGAAACTTCAGTCCTGCATCATCTGCTGCTGGGAGCCATGTGGTGCTACATGGACAGCAGCAGTGGGCAACTGAGCTAATGATGCTGCCCTGGACTTACCTTATTTTTGGCCTCTTTTTTTAATAATTAATGATTACAGCGTTAATCCCAAGCTGTCATTAGAGCCTGCTGTTATGCCAAGGCATTATTCCCTTCAGTAAGGTGATTCTTGAAATCCCATGCCGCCCCCTTGAGGGTGCATAAGACATGTTTGGGGGTTGTGGTTTTTTATGCAGTTACCGTAAAGAAAAGGACATTTTAATGATTTTTTTTTTTAATGGACACTAACAGCTTAGGCACGAGCATTTCAAAGCCTTCCACGTGTTTTGTATGTTCCAAAAGTAGTGAACTTGATTTCTCCCCCGAACTCCTCCAAAGATCCAGAGGATCACGTGCAGAAGTGCCGGTGGCTGTGAGTAGTAATAAGGGTTGCTTTCCTACAAACATTGTTGTAGTTAGATTTGAACACAGAAATAATGTGCAGAATGGGAAGAATCATGTTTCCAATACTCAGGCATTGACCAGCTCCCTTGCATGAGACAGTCATGGTCCTGCTCCCCTCTGCAGTGGGAAGGAGCGCAGTGACTGACACATCCTCTGCTGCAGAGATCTGGCAACCTGGTGGTTTCTCCCATCTGCAGTGTCTCATTTGAAGTGATTTCTTAAGAGAACTAAGTGTGTCTATATTGGCAAAAGGAATTGCAAGTGGTCAGAGTAAGTGCTGTAAAGAGGAGGAAGATTGACAGAAATTGAGTCTGATAGTTGGGGATAATTCTAACGTTAGGAAAGGAAGGTCACTGGAGTGGCTTTGTGAAACAGTCTCTCTGAAATGATTTGTTTCACACGAGCCCAGCTGGACAGTGGTGGGAATAGGGTTAGGTGAAGGATGTTGCCTAATTGCTCATTTTTTATTCATCGCCCTGGGCATCAATTTGTGTTACAGTGTGTTCATCAGAGCCAAACAGACTGGAACAAGAGAGGCAGGAGCTGATTGGGTCCCACGTGTTTCTGTGCCACTGTAAGGCCTGGATTTGACAGGATATGAGAAGACATTTTAGCCATCTGTCTTCTCTCCTTCTGCTCTACAGTGCTTATGCTATTCCAAGGGGTTCCTAGAGATAAATGACAGCAGCTACAAGCAGAGGTGTGCTGGGAGTGATTTCTGCTGGTAGAAAGTCTGACGGAGCTTCTACTGCCTTGGCCAGAGGCAAAGGTTCCCATTTGGCCATGCAGTTTTGGAACATTTGCTGCCTGTCCCTCCTTACAAGACTGAGCTGTGTCACCAGGAGTGGGACTCAGAGCCAGGGCAGTGTTTGGTGAAGCTCCTTTCAGCCTGTGCTGTGCTTGGCACACAGCTCTTGGCTGGCAGTGAGGTGGGAACGACTGGCAGTTGGAATAGCAATGGCAAAATGAATACGAGCTTTGCACTATGAATTTCCATTCCAGCTGCTCAAACAGGAATCCTGGATTCCTGTAGTGCACCCCCAGCCTGCCAGCCTTGACTAGAAACTTGTAATTGTACTTCACTGAGCAAACATGTCTGGAATGACTGATGCCAATGCACCTCAAAACCATCCCCATTACAGGGACTAGTGTTACTTAATATAGAAGAAAAGTGTATTCTTAATATGACATAAAAAGAAAACCAATGCCCTTTTTGGTACCTTCTAAAATTCCTGAAAAATAGTCAATAGTGTATGTATTTATTTTTTCAAGAGCAGGTATAAATAGTCCTTAGCCAGTCCTTTTGTATGTGAAATTTCAAAGCCGCCCATACTGTACTTCCTCACACATATTTTCAAGAATTCTTGTATTCTCTCTGTGATAATTGGCACAAAGACTGAGTAAATGCCACTACAAATAAGCAAAAAGCCAAGTAAAAAAATGAACTAGAAGTGTATATAGTTGACTATGAAAAAGAACTCCCTTTTCCACTGCTTGCCTGTTGGAAAGCCAAACATTTACTTTTACTTTTAAATGCTCGTTTCCAGGTCAGGCTACACCTGATAAGGCCTTCAACCAGGCAAAACCCCCACAAAACAGCCAAATCCAAAAGACCCCAAGAGCTCAACTGAATTTTATTTCAAGTATGGAACAATGTATTAAGAAATAATTAGAAAAGCAGCTGACATAGGAAACATTAAGTTTCTTCTTGAAAATGAATCCTGTTACTGACACAATTATTTTTCACAAACAAAGCTTTTTCATGTGGAGAGAGCTTAGCTGAGGACAGTGTCTTTCCTTTCCCTAAAGCAGAACAGGTATGGCTTGTTCCTCAAGGCCATGTGACTCTTCAGCAGTTTTCCTGCCTGATCTCTCCTGTCTTTTCACTTGTCTTTGTCCTGATTTCTTAGAGACCTAAAAATTGAAAATGTAAGGTGACTTCAGCAGATTATCTGGGCTTGTCACATATTTTGGAGGTCTTCTTGGTAGAAGTGTCTGCAGACACTGTAGGCTTGAAAGCTACCGGTGTTACATTACTGGAACTTCTTATGTAACCGTTTTTATGGCTTTGTTTAAGATAAGATATTGGTATACAGTAATCCTTATGGATTAGTGTCATTACTGGTATAGTAATCCTTAGATAAGTGTAATTAATAAAAGTAAGTTGTATAATTTATCGTCTCAGATCTTGTTTCTTGGCAATGGAGCAATTCTTTTGCTTGGTTTCATTCTCCTACTGTAGACTCATTGCTCCTGTAGTGGCACAACTCTGACCCTTTCACACCTCAGACACAGAGCTAAGGTCAATAGTTTTACACATGGACCTGGATCCTTTACTTTTGAAGCAGCTGAGATTAGGTACACAGCAAATAAAATGTATTGAGCATTCTCCCTGAAGCTCTCCTGGTCATCTTCCTAGTGAACTAATGAAAGAAATTCCTAAGGACCTTAACCACAAGCAAAAGGTAGCAAAAACTAGAAGATATTTGAGCAATCTGAAAAAGTCCATCCTGGAAAGAAGTTTCTGTCTATGGAGGTAATTAGAGAGGTTGCAGAGAAGACCTTGCATAGAAAACTTGTCCTGTGACACCGAGGTGTGAGAGCAGTAGTTGTGAGTTTCCATATAATACATATCCTGTACATATACGTGCTGAAAAATCTGAAGTGTTGATTTACTATGAAAATAACTGCAAACTGTACTTCCTTATCCACCAGATCCTTCTGATGTGCTTATTCAGTTATAACTTCTTACTTAAAGTGAAGAAAAAGGATTAAAGGAACATTGTTACAAACACTAGTCCCACTGACCCAGCTGAGCTGAGATCTGAGGAGCTGGGCTGATTTTCCATTGCCTCAGCAGCATTCCTTAAGGAGTTCTAGATGGTGGCACATAAGCAGAGACCCTCCCATCAGCACAGAGGGGATGGAATCACTGCAGCCTGCAAACCTCTCCTGGTGTTGGGGGTGTCAGGATTAGACCGAGCTCAGTTAAACTAATAGTCTACAAGACCAGAAATTACAGGGAGAAAAGTGTGTGCGACACAATCATAGTCACAGTTTAAGCACTTTAATGGCATTGTTTGAAACAGAAAATGTATTGAGTACTAACAAATCTGATGCCTTTTCAGAACCTTGATAAAATGTGTTATACAGACTGCATAGTTTTCACTCTTTCCTTCTAATTGACCCTCCACAAAATTTTCCCTCTGTGATCCTAAGTCAGACTTGACTCAGGTGTCCTGGAGGACAGGTGTTGGTCCTCGTGTTAACGAATATAGATGGCCATCTAACCACAGTGTGAAGTAAGCATTTGCAGTCATACAGATAATCCACCATACAACTTGACATATTCACTATTTAGACACAGATAATCCACCATACAGCTTGACATGTTCACTGTTTAGGCAAAATGGAACCTACTCACAGAAAGATCAGATTATCAGCTAAAAGCTTTCTGCAGCATCAAGTTGTTCAAGCTTCATTATAAGTAAAATTTAAAGGCCTAAATTCAGGGAAGTGTTCTGACAGCACAAGGGATTTCTCTTTAAACGTGCAGTTCAAATATTAGATCGTGATGAAACATCATCTGTATGTGACCTTCTGAAGGTTATGATGGAGAAAAGACTTCGGGGCTGTTTTGGTAACAAGAGTATCACCAACCATGGCAAAACAGGGCAGACTGAACTCATAAACATTACATCAGACCTGTGCTGGAGATAACATGTTTACTAAACTTCTCCAAATGAGCTGATACCACAAGTCATCTCACTGTGATCAGCACTGGGATTACTTCCTGCTAAGACTGGCCTGCACACTGGTATATTATTGCTTGCCCAAAATATTGAACTTAGAAAGTGAAGCTGTCTTTATTTTGTGTAAATAAGCATAAGTGTTCCCTCCTGGAAGGACAAAAAGGTTGCCAGCAAATGCAAATAATGGAAAATACCAGCATGGTAATGACAAAGACATTCGGAGTTCATCTGTTTTTAAGGAAATCTGATTATTACATTGATAAGTGCAAAATTTATACCGTTCAGTCTTTTTAAGCAACATAATATTTATATGTTGAATCCAGCAAAACTGGACTTTGATGTTTAAATAGGTTCTCTTATCAGATGTATCTTAAATTTTGGAAGTTCAAAACACACTAGACTTAGTACTCCATGAAATAGGATAGAACTCTGTTCAGGTTTTGCTATGTGACGTTCATTGTCTTCTCAGAGATCACTTCATATTCTGACAGCTTCCACAAGCAAAAGATAACAGTGTGGATTCCACTTAATTGGGAGGGTGGGATAAAATAGGAAGTGGGTAAATAAATGCATAAAACTGGGTCAGAGCACTTGTCTGTTTTTCCAGAAGGAAGTAATTTGAATTGGTGGTATTTTTATAAATAATTTTAAGTATTAAAAATATTCTGTAGATATTTAGGCTAATTTTCAGTGGACTGTGAAGCCAGCCTGTGCTGTTATGACCCTGTGTGGACCAATTATGGGTCCCTGGGAACTTGCATAGCTTGGAAAATAAACCGTCAATATGTTGGAAAAGTTGCTCTGGGTGCTGAACAAAAAAGAGTGAGTGTTTTGTATGGAGAAAAGTGTCCTCATCCCTTGTTTTGGCAGAGACAGCACAGGAGCTAAACACTCTTATTTGCTTTATCTCCATTTCTGTGGCTCAGTTGTGTCCACTGAGCCTCGGACACCTCTGCATTAGCACAAGTGACACTTCCGAAGTGCCTCTCCCTCGCTAAGCCTTCGCAGCAAAACCGAGCCTCAGTTTTTGTCTAAAGAGCTAAAAACACATTTCACATGTCAGAGGTACAAAGGTGCTACTGAACCAAATGACAAGTCAGATGTTTAAATTCTGCTTCTGCTGAAATTTCTGTCACGCCTCGTTCTAGCGCAGAGCGCAGCAGCTCCGTGTGACAGCAGAACTGTTCTGTTATGCAGCAACGTAAATTAACACTTCGGGTGAAGGCTCAGGTCAAAATAGTTGATGGCTTGTTGTGTGCAGAAGCTCCACTGGTACCGAATTAGGCAGTACTGTAACGTATAAGTGGAAACCTGAGCACATACTCAGATTTATTCCCAATTCAATGGGGTCATTTTTGAAATCATTTGTTTTTAGGATCAGCATTATTAACATTTCTTGTGTGACAAGAGAACCCCATCAACACAGAGAGCAGGTGACCTTTTCCAGTAGCATATGCTAAACATGTTAAATATTATCATTAATTTCAAATAAAGAAACATTAAAACATATGCAAATAAAATAAAAAAGGCAACACAACGATTCTAATGACCTTGAAATGAAATTAAGGTTACGTCTAATTTTGTATTACCCGATCCTTAACACTTTTCAGTATTTTCTTTGGCTGTCTTAGGGGCTGCAAATTTAACCAAAGTTTCACATAAATATCTGTGAAAGACAGTTGAGCTAAAAGCAAGATAAACACTTTTATGTCACCAAACAGAATTCTCCGGTATTTTGGAAATGTCTCTGATAATCGGGAAATTTTCAAATTAATTTTAAAATCTCATGAGCAAAATCCTGCCTTCCCTTCATGAGCCAGTTTGGATTTCTGGATCTATTTCTGCTTGAGAAGAACCATTAAAGAAAATACATTTGCCAGAATTACTTGGAAGAAAGATGAGCTAAATTCAAAGGTTTGAATTTGCACTTAAATCAAAATATGTGGCTCTCCTTGACGTTAACTTAGAGGAGAGCAGAGTTTAGCCATGATTTGTTGTTATCTATTCTGGATATGTTGAGCAATTATATTTTTGCTTCCAACTGTCATATGACTGTGACAAATGGAAGTGTGTGCTGTATGTGTGAAACCACAGCAACTAAAGTCTGCCTGCAGTTACCTCCCTTCATCATCAGTGGAACAAAAGGATTAATACAGAAAAAAACCCATTTTGCCTCATGTTCCTTTATGTCCTAATTGCTACAAGTTTAAGAAAAGGAACTCGTTGGAATCAGCCTTATGAAATGCCTTATAAAACATTATATTGCCAAAATCTTGTTTGGCAAAACCTGTCAAGGAAGTTATTTGACAGAATGAAAATATGCCACTTTTTTGGTTTCCCTCAGGGGTAGCTTTTCCATATTTATGGGATTTATGTAGTTGCAATGAAAAGACACCCCAATGGTCTTCCGCATTTCTAAACATCAAATAATTATTAGAATTCCCTTGTCTAGGCACAAAGTAGTATTTTTCACCAAAAAATCCCTTTCCCTATTAAAAGACTAGGAAAATAGTAATATCTTTCCCCCCCCCCCC
>VXAY01002217.1:264904-334014 GCA_013399855.1 Oxyruncus cristatus
CCCATTGCAACTAAGAATAATTACTGAGCAGAAATACAGAAATATTGCCCTGGGTTCACAGCCCAACTCCTTGTGTGTTACCCTGAGCCACATGTTGGCACAAGGCACTACACAGCCACGGAGATTTAAGGTTGTTCCATATTGATATTGCATGTATATGACAGTTAAGGTTGTACTTCTCCGGCTGCTGCTAAGGTTTGAAATCAATTCTCCCCCTGTTTTAAAGTTCAAAGAAATAGTGCCACAGTCTTGCAGTAAATCCACTTGGCAGAAAGGCTCCACAATTTCAACCACAATGAAGTTAAATACTTGTAATATTAAAAACAACACTGCAAAAAGGATGTATGTCTTCTCCTAAGGTTCTCCCAGCTGACTGTTTGTCCAAAATTGGGTTAAAATGTTTGTAAAAGCAGTTGTATGTAGCTTCCAAAGGCACCAGTGTTCGGTCTCCACACGGTTCTCATGGTGCACACATTTAATTAGTCTTGCAGATCTAACGGTGGCTTGGATTTGTCAGTCCTTACAACATCCATTCCTTTCATTTAATTGAACTTTATCATTAATGCAAGATATTTACATTGAAAATCCCGTCATAGTACTAAATCAATTTTTCCATTGCCAGATTTGCAGTTAATTCAGGCTTTGAGTTATGCTCGACCTCATTGTTCCAAGTAAGAGAGTTTATTAGAATGGATCTGCACAGAATGGAAACGGGACAATCACAAACTCAATTGCAGAACCAGCAGCAGAGGCAAATCAGACTGGCAATTTTGGGTGACTGTGTTTTGGAAGGGCCAATGTGCTTCCAAGGCCTCCTTTTCAAAAAGCACCACTGACATTTCCCACAGTGCTGAGGTCAGTCGTAATTTCTTATTAATTAGAGTAAATCTGGAAAACACCAAAGGTCTGTACATTTACAGATCTAAATCCTTCAGTAATTGAAAAGAAAATTAAAATCTTCCACTCCTGGAACTGTTAGGGCTTCCTTTTCATATTTCCTACACTAAGATGAGACAAACTGTGTTCACTACCCTCAGGAAATACCTCTCCCATTATTCAAACTCCAATACACCTCCTGCAACTGCCACTTCATGTGATTTTTGCTATTTCGTGTTACAAATTAGGCCCCATAAAGTAGGAAGAGGAAGGAAAAAAAAACTTTAAAGATCATCTAGAAACTGATTCTTTCACTCAGTGAAAAACGAGACTAAAGAATGAATTGAATGAGCTTTTAAGGTGTTTTTAAATGAGAGGACAGATTTCAAGAAAAATAAAATAACGAGCACATGTGGATTAGTATTTCTGTAAATAAAAATTACCTTCTTATTTCTAGGAACGTGACTTAAGGTTGAAGAGCATTTTCCAGCTCCCTGTCTTGTGCATCGCTAAAGCATAAAAGTAAGTAAAAACAACTTAATTACATACATACCTTCGTGCATTAGGAAATATTTATTAGATAGAACACAAAATGTGCGTAACTCTTCCTTAAAAATAATGTTTACTAGTAATTTCCTAACCCGTCCCCCAAATGCCAGAGTGGCTTTGCTAAATCCCAGAATTACAAGTATTAATAAAATTATTTTCTTGCCCCCCTTCCCATCTTTCTAATGATTATCTAGATTTAATGCACTAATTAGATTAAAATAATTTAAGATTACGTTGCATTAGGAATATTTACCCATGAAAATTATTCGTATGAAAGAATTCTATTTTTAAACCCCCTTAAAATTAACCTTCCCGACTGGTGCTCCGAACTGAGATCCACAATTCTGGTTGAAACAACTTCCCCACGGATTTCAGCCAGGAGAAGAATATTGAAATGCCATATGATCACCTGTGTCAGTGCATGGTGCTATCCCAAGAAACAGGGCTTTCTCAAAGTGAGCTTGGTGGATCTCCGCTCTGGGATTTATAAAACGCAATAAAAAATGACAGAAAAAACACAAATGCCAATCTATTTTAAAATATAATATTAGCATTGTCAACATGAGAGACTTTATTTAAAATATTCGGAAGAGTGTCATTTGTTTCGGGGAATGCAGGAAAAAGTTTCAACAACTAACACGCAGTGTTTCTCTGCAAAATAGCCCCGTGCTTGATGCTGAAGCTGAAATGGGTTTTGCCCACTGGTATCTATGTTCTTGTAAAAGAAGGTCATTAGCTGCTCCTTTTGGATTACCTGTCTTTGTCTTCACACAAGTCAAACAATAAATAAAGGCAGTCGGTTAATACAGATTAGAGGTTAAACTGTTATTTATCGTCGCCTTTTATGGAGAGATCCTATAAAGGCTGTTATTGACCTTCTCTGCCTACAAAATAAGAGGCAGGTATTTATCCCAGGCAATCCATTTGCAATGAAAAAGAAATTACAGTCTTCCTGAGGAGTCATACAGCAACTGAGCTGCAGTGATAAATCCTGGTGAGTAAGAGTTCCTGAATTAAAGTGCGTCACACATTCACATCAGGTTATGTCTCTGAGCGTGTCAGGTGAGGAAAGAGCTGAGAAACATCAGATTTCCCCCTGCTGTTTTTTAGGTTTTCTTCTAAATGTCTGGGATTTGGATAGAGTTGAGCATGAGAAAAGTATAGAGCACATTCTCATTCCTTTGAGTTTATGTAGTACAGAGAGCTACAAAAGTAAACAACAACAACATTGGCACTCTCTTTCATGTGTTCCTGTAAATAGAAACAGCTGAAGAAAAATCAGTGTAGCAGCCACCCACCTACTGTGCATTAATCTCATTAACAGCATCCCCTTAAGTTGGTTTGTGATGGTACTTCTGCCATGTAGATCAGAACACACCTCAGAAATAGCTCTGCGAGGGTTGCTGTAACCTTGAAACCATGAAAGTACTTCCGGAGTGCAGAGTATGGAATTTTCCTGTTACAACAGATGGAAACTCCTTGTCTGAGCATCTTAAATTGTGAGGATGTCAGAAATTCACATTAAGCCTCCCATAATGCTAAAAATGGGGAGGAGAGAAAGAAAGAGAAGATTTCATAAATTTTTTTTCTTTCCTGTAGAGCAGCCACAGTCTTCTGTTCCTCACCCAATCAGTCTTTCAGGCCCAGGTCTGACCAAATTGTGACTACTGAAAAAGCTTTAAGAGCCACTTCCTTCTGCAGCCCTTCTACTCTGGCCAGTTGTCACCTCACCTGTGATCACACCACAGAGTTACAGGTGGAAGGAAGTGAACCTTAGTGACATTTGGAGAAGAAACTCTATCCACTCAAGACACAGCCTCCTCTCCTATCCAAGGTTAAGTGTCTGGAAAGATACTCAGACAAGGCACTAAAGAAATCTTGGGGGCAGCTGGGTGACTCCTGGTAGTAGAGTTGCACATCATAGCAAAAGCAGGGTAGGGAAGGGAGTGCTCTACACCAGGTGGGAGGTATGTTAGAAGTTACTGCCAAACATTGCTTCTGCATTATACCTTTGCAAAGGATTCCGCATCTGCCTGGTCCCTTCATTGTCGGGACCGAAACAATCTGCAGGACACTGGTTGGCTGCTCAGACTAACAGAGGTAAGAGGACAGTCATTTGACTTCTTGCATCTTCCTTGTTTCAAAAGCAAAACAGTTAGAAAGACTAAAATATTTCAAGTGCTTGAAGAAATAAGGTCATAGTTCCTTTCCCAGCGGATGTGTGGGCAAGTGCCCCTGAATTCTGCTGTGTTTAACTACTACAGTTTAACCACTAGTTTAACTACTACAGTTTAACTACTACAGCTGAACTATGTTGAACTACTGTGTTTGACTGTGGTTAGTTTAAAATACTCATTTATTCCTCAGAGTAAACCTCAGATTCTCCAATTCATTAAATAAGACACACAGAGAAGTAGGTGTTTTCTTACAAATATTTTTACAAAAATATAGGGAAGCCAGCCGGGAAATATCATGAGGAAAGGAAGAATAAAAATAAGAGAACCATGTTTTCCAGAAACTTCTGAAATTTTAGGAGGAAATTCTTCCCTGTGAGGGTGGGGAGGCCCTGGCACAGGTTGCCCAGAGAAGCTGTGGCTGCCCCATCCCTGGAAGTGTCCAAGGCCAGGCTGGACGGGGCTTGGAGCAACCTGGGCTAGTAGAAGGTGTCCCTGCCCACGGCAGGGGGGTTGAACAAGATGAGCTTTAAGGTCCTTCCAACCCAAATCATTCCATGATTCATTCTAAGTTCTCATGACAGTTTTTATGTGGAACAAAGAGCTGCTGTAAAGGAGAGCAGCTTGGATCTGATTGCACTACACGCAACCCTGGAGACAATGTAAGGTAAGAAGTGGGAGATAAGACTTCAGTTCCACAACAGCACTGTACTGGTGTGCTCCTGCTGACAACCTTGTTCTACCTGAAGTTTTGTTAAGGTTGATGATGTTGCTCTCCTTGAAGCATGTCCTCTAATTTGGAAAAATCATCTACGCATTGGCCAAATTTCAGCAGTCACCAAGCATTTTGTTTGCCCACAGATTGTTATTAAAAGTGCCTTCCTTTTCATTTTTCTGCCTTCTTGGAAAATCTTTCATTTGGATGACCAGGGTTTTTCTTTTTTTCACTTCTTAGACCAACATCTCCACAGGAATTCTTTTCATGATGGCACACGGGGTCAGGTTTGTCCTTACTCTTGTTTTCAGCCTCCCTAAAGCAGGACGTGCTGAATATCTCCTCATTTTGTTTTTGTTTAGCATGCAAAGGATTTGTTACTTGCCTGCATATCACACCTAAACTTTAAATTGAATCCTGTCTCCAAACACCTTCCACCCCCCGCGATTTCTGGACAGTAAATCCTTCATATATTTCATCCTTTGTTTATACACCTCTATTTCCCTCTGAAATATCCAAGCATTTGTGAAGAAGTAAATTCCACCTCATTTTTCAAAAGCATGCCTTAATTTAGTCAATTAGACCTGTAACAAGATGTTGACTGAGGAATAAAAAAAGCAGAAATACGTTAATGAAAGTAATTACCTTCAGCTGAAAGTGGCAAAAGATGTGTATGCGGTTCCAAGTTTCATGCTAAATGGATGACTTGCGCAACACCTTTTTGTTTTTTTAGTGCCGAATAGGTGGTGAGGGACATTTAGCGACACAGTGCCCCTTGCTGGGAGTCGTGGGTTACTGTTCCCCACTGCAGCGGTTTGGGGAGCTCGCAAGATCGATTTCTCATTTAATGAGTTCGTTCCTGGGAAATATTAAATTTCCCACTAATGTTAGCATTAGTGCTAACAATAAACACAACCTTGCTCATATCATGGGATTATTTTAGTACTGGCTGTATCAAAACAGGTGGATAGGATTGGGAATGAAAGGAAATAATGTTTTAAGGGAAGTTTTGATGCACAAGGTTAGATCTGACAAAGTGTAAATGTGTAAAAACGAGCCTCAAATGGCAATCTGGGCTTCTGGAATCCAGGCTGCTTGTCCCACCAGCTCCCCCACCCCACCACTGGATCCCTGACAGCTTGGGATTCAAGAACTACATTGAGCTCTTCTCAGCTTGCAAATCATGTAAAGACACTACAGTGAAAATCTTGCTTGGAGTAATTCACCCTACCAGCGATGCAAAAGCACTGAGTCCATGCTCACATGTTTGCATGCTGGTTTTGCAGAGAACAAAAAAATAGGGAAAATCTGTATTAATGTATAAAGAGCTGAGAGGGTTCTAAATTTAAGGGGCAATTTGTTAGATGTGGAAATATGCTCTTGATATAGTTCATTTCGGGTGGTGACCTTGCTTTAAAAGAGGCTTCATTTTGCCTTAAGTACCTTGGATTCATTGATATAAAGAAGTTTTAAAAGTATAATTAACTTCTGCTGCTGCCACAAAAGACAATACCTACCTCTCATTCTTCTTTACTTTCTTTCTTGAGGACACAGAGGGAATAATCACTATTGTGAGTCTGCAAAAAAAAAAAAGGCAGAACACTGGAATAAATGGATTGCTTTCCCTACTTAGGAACATAATCCCTGAAAAAATTAAAATTTAGCCCTGAAATCTCTGGGAAAGTTTAAATACATAAATCAGATTATCCCGTTTTCTTTCCCATGTTAGAGTCACAGTGAGCCAAACTGCCATACTCATGTTTCTGGCCCAAATTCTCATTGCTTGAACAGTCATCCACATCACAGGGTGGGAGTGAATAGTGCCAGATACAGTCCAATCAACAGCTAAACAACTCACTCCATAGTGCTTCCATTTACTGCTCACACCATTAAGGCTTGGAAAATGAATAGGAACAACAGAATTGCTAATTGTCAATATTCATATTAGTCAGATTGATCCCTTCCAAAAACAATTCAATGGGTTGTTAATAGGCCTATTAATCAGGTGAGCATTTACAGCATGAACTGTTTGCACTGTCCCAAAATTTTAAGCAGCTGACAGGTGTACAGAACTTTATTTGAAGTGATTGAATATCCCTTTTCCAGCTGCCGGATCCTACACCCCTGGATTACCAGTGGCAGAGTCACTACTCTGGCAGCTCTGCAGAGGGATGAGGTGTGAATGCACCAGTGACTTGTGCTCTCACTCACAGTCAAACTTCACCTCACACTGGAGTACATTGGGGGGGTGCAAATTTGAATTTCTTCTACATCAGCTGTAATATTTTACCTGCTTGTTTTCAGGTTGCCTATTTGCAGCCAAGAAAAAATCAAATTTAGGGAGCTTTTAACCCAAAATTTGAACTTATCTATTCCAAGAGCTCTAGAGCTGCACTACACAGAATATCAAAGATGCTTCACTGCTGCCAGCTCTGCTGCCCAGTAGCAAGGAAAGAGGGATTTAATCAACTGAGAGTGCCTGGGCAAAGTGGTAAATCATGCAACACTTCTCAACAGCAGGCAGTGCCAGTCTGATTAGGCACAGCAGACTCTACAGCCAAAGCATTTAAAATGTATTTTATTGCACCAACAGTTGCCAACAAATCCTTGCTAACGTGATCAGAGTGCTAATGAATAATGACACCGAAGCTGCTTCTGGCAGCTTTTCCAAGAAGTGACCCAGGCCATTCTACCCAGCAATGTTCACCCGCTGGGAGACCTTTGTGTCAGAGAAACTATTAAGAAAGAAGTAATAAGACAACCTTGCACGAATCGTTTTGGTGAAGTAAATTGACTGTATTTTGGAATAACTACAGAATTGTATTTGTGAATATTTTTGTGGCACTTATAGGCTTTTTTCCCAGTGGTACAGTCATCGAAAACAAACTTATAATGGTTAGAAGATGGAGTTCTTGAGGGGAAACCCCACTAGTAGGTAATTAAACATTGAGCATTGAGTATCCGAGAGCTGATCAATTTTTGCTTCACCAAATGTTGATTTACAGGAGGGGCTGAGATTTTTTATATACTCGACACACGTTCCTCTGATGAGATATGATGATTAAAACAAGTCAGAGTTGGCTTTTAGATTTCTAAATTCCTCTCTTTACTGGTTTTTATACTTTCCTCAAACATTTGCATTGAAAGTTCTTGCTAGAGGAGAAAGCTATAAAAAGCAGCCACTGGAGCAATATAACCTGAGTGTTCTAAAAAGCTTGGGTAGTAAAATGTCATAATTTCTGCAGAAAATAAATATTCTCAGGACTTCCAGAGGAGGCCCATTGCTTCCTGTAAGTAATAAGGTGGAGTCAGGAGAGCATGTGGCTGCTGAAAGGAGATAAAGTGACGAGCACAGAGCAGAGACTGAAATGATCCTGAGGTTCACTCGTCATTTATTGGTATCAGCCAAGGTAGCAAAGATCACAAGTTATGGTCACATGATAAGGTATAAAAATTATTTATGTGTATTACTAAGGGATATGTACCAGAATAAAGTAATTATTTAAGCAGAGCCCTTTTATTCTGTGATACTTGTTCTCCCTCCTTCCTCTCGTCCTTGATTTTAGGGACACACACAGATTTTAAGTGTCCAGTTGCTGGAATGACGAAGTACTTTGGCCCTTAAAGGCCAAAATCTTTGCTGTATTCAAATCTTCACTAACACAAAGATAAAAAAGGAAAACCTTGTGCTTCTGATTGAACACCATTTTTGTGCTCTCATGGATTTAGTTCAGGGACAGCTCCTTAGGATCCCTCTAGGTCTGTTTTTGTAGGCAAAGCGCAGGCTGAAGTCTGGGCCCCACTCTGAGTCCAGGCCTCCACTCAGAGATAGGAATTCATTTCCCTAATTCTTCAAGTCAAGAGATTTTTGTGGCTCCTTGGAACATTTCTTAATTCAACCACTGGCTTTTTTGGCCTCTCTCTCACCTGTGTGATAGGACAAAAAACCTGTAAAATATAAAGCAAGGCATGATGACACAGCCAGGGACATGGAAAATCTAATCTGAGGCACAGTAACCTCTGCAGTTGTGTAACAACAACCTGCTGATTCATTACAACCACAAACGCGGAGCATGACAGCAGTGAACAGTTTCATTTGCTGCTGCTCATTTTTCTTAAAATTTCCATTGCAAGAGTGTGAATTCAAAAGTAAAAAGTAAATATCTCTGTGCAACACTAATTCAGATTAAATTTACGGAAGGGACTTTGAGAATAAAATATTGAGATAATTTTGTGCAGAAAAGGTAAATACACAGGTAAAGAAGTTCTCAATTTCATAGATTCCTATGATTTAGAGCTAGGACTCCCAGCAGCAAAAAACTTGCAATATTTTGCATAAATTGCCAATTAATGTCAGAACATTCTTAGCATTTCCGGTTTACTTAATTTCAGTATATCTCATTTAACTTTAGAAGGAAATTTATAATGATTTACATGTCCCAGACCTGTCAAAAGAGATATTAAGCAGTATTAGGTGTTAAGAAATAATCTGCTTTATTTTCATTCCTTCTGAGGACTATGCAGGGGAATAATGTGAATGGATTAGGAAATGAGTGTAATACCTGTCAAGTAATGTTATCTCTGAATGTCTGTGAATTCTCCAAAGTTAACTCACTGTTTTATATCAAATTCCTCAAGTTCTAGGGAAGAAAGGAACAAAAATAACCTTCTGCTAAATTAGCCCGCAAAGATCCACTTCCAATGGGCCGTTTTTATTGCCTTGGTGTGTCCAGAGCGTAATCCAGTGCTTTGGAAACGTTGTTTCTGGCTGAGCCCACAATTCCTTGCAGGAAGGATGTTTTTGCATCCTGAGATGTTTGTGCTGTGCTCTCTGCAAGGCTGACTGACCCTGTCCAAGCATTGCTGCTACTGATGGTTGTAACTGAGCAATGTAATTTTGGGAAGCAAGACCTGTCTGGCTGTCATATAGAGCAAACAGAGCACCCCTGTATTTCAGTATTTTATCACTTCCCATTTCTGAAAACATAAAATCATAGAATTGTTCAGGAAGCAAAAGACCTCAAAGATCATCGAGTCCAACCATTATCCCAGCGCTACCAAGGCCACCACTAAACCGTGTCCCAGGTGCCACATCTACATGTCTGTTAAACCCCTCTAAGGACAGGGACAGGTATTAGTCTTCGATGCCAAGGGGCTGCACAAAGTGATCACAGCTAATAACCCTTTAATTAGGTCTCAGTTATTCCAGAGCAGTCTCATTCAGCTTTGAAAGACTGAGTCAAACTCCAGTTGAAATAACTGGTTTCTCTCTTCTGCTAAAAGAATCTGATCAAACACCAGTATTTCTGTTGACTTCCTTGTTCAGAACTTAATGTGACTTCATGAACAAGGCAGCCCAGCCAGGTACACACCTGATGGGGTCTGTGCAGGCACAGCCACAGCCAGGACACGTCAACAGGAGAGTTTCCACAAGACAAATGCAAAAGCTGGAGTCAAAAACAACTTCAGCACGGGGAGATCCAGTTGTCTCAGCTGTCGCTGTGGGGAACAGGGAGGAAAAGGCTTCCTTTGGGGTTGTTTGACTGAGCCTGGAGTCCCTGCTGTGGGAAGGGGTAAGCATTGACAGCCCAGAGTGGGAGCAGCTCCTGTGGGGGTGTGCCTGCCTTCCTCTGCCACAGCCTCCCCCAGGGTTACAGGATAAGCCAATGCAAGGTGTTATTAAGGCAGTGGCATTAATTATCTGACGTCTATTACATACTTGTCATGTTCACTTTTGGACTAAAGCAGCAGCCTTTTCAGCAAGCAAGAGGCTGCTTTCCTCTTAGCTTTGCCTAACACATCTTGGCTGTGGGAAGGAGGGCATCTAGTGGTTTCTCTCTTGCTGTCTGCTTCTGCCACTCCAGCTTTCAGATTGTAATACTGACAGTGGAATTTGTGACACAGTTGTATTTCTATAGTATGAACATTGTTGCAAAAATTAGGATTTTTTCATTTTTTTTTTTTTTTAATTCCAAAAAGCCAATTTATGAAAAGCCTTAGTTACAGGGACATTCCCAGTTGAACAGCTGAGACAGGAATTGGTTCAGGATGTTTTGTTGTGCCTCCTCCTGGCCATTTCACGAGTTAATCAAAAAGCAGCCTTCTGATAAAGCAACAAAAGTGATCAAGCCTGCAATTTCACAATGATAATAACATTTCCCAGAGCAGAATGTTACTCTTTTGTTCAATTCTCATTTCTGTACCTCTGATGCTTATAGGGCGTTTCGTGTAGTAATGTATGCAAACTGGCAAATGAAAAATAATGTCGATAATTACAACAGAAGCAGCTAGTAAAAGCTGTGATATCTACATCTTGTCTCTAACCATTATAGTTTATAGTATTAAATGAATTTAAATTAGGAAGGGATAATTTGCAGTGTAGCAAATGATAAACTTGACTTACTGATAGAAACACTCTCCCTTACATCTCCCTGTAGCACTTCAGGCACTGGGCTGTTACTGCTGTGAAAAGCCAGGAAGATAAAACAGCAGAGGGGAAATATCTATAAAACCAGAGCTATTAAGAAATGCCACCTCAAACAAAAGGGCTCAGCATTTTCCAAGAGGCAATCTGGAATCACTGGTAGGATCTGGAGACAATTTCACAATTTTGCTTTCTGAACTCCCTTTTCCTGGGTGGATGAGCAAACTCTTGCTGAATGGCATTTGGTGTGTGACAGGATGTAGGGAAGATGTGAGTGTGGTTAAGGGCTAAAAACAGATATAGTTCTGTGGCTCTGGGTAGCTGCTAATGGAGTAAATGTTCACAGTTGCTTCAAGTCCTGTGTCATTTCAGTGGCTTTACTATCAGTGGGAAAATATTTGATGGCATCAGAAATTGCTTTTATTGTGAAATCCAAAAAGCATGAGGAATTTCTAAATGCTTCTTGAAAATCTTCCACTCAGCTCACGAATGGATCTGAATTTCACTTTAAACACCCCTGCAAGACCGGTTGTGTTTCCAATTCCATTGGCCCAGACTTTGCCTGCCAAGCTTTCAGTAGTAGCCATCTGTGATACATGGACCATGAAGAAAGCAAAAATATTAGTGAATCTCCCAAAGTTCCACTAAGGGTAACATTTGTGATTAATTTCCCAAATTATCCCACCAGAACTTAATTGATATTTACTGTTCATCCTTTTAAAAATTCATTGCCCAGTTACCCAACTTCACTACAAAACCTGAACAGCACAAATGTTATAATGCTGCAAATATGCCTTTATTTTTGCATAAAAGTTATTCATACCAACTAACCAGTTTCAGCACCCAAGTCCATCTGTATCAGCATTATACAGGCACTTGTCTTCAGTTACTGAATATTCACATCTTTAACATGTCATATAATTAACTTAAATGATACATTTAATAAAAGATATACTTTAAAACCTATTGCTACATGAAAGAACTCTCCAGATCAGCAAGTTGAGTCCTTCCAGAGTATCTATAAGGCATAAATTTATGCTGTTTATTGCTTAAAAATAATTTTCAGAAATACATTTTAGAGCACAACAGGAAGCACTTTGTAGATTCAGTGTTGGGAGTTAAACTGCCACAAGCAGAAGACAAGAACACCCGAGATGTTCAAACCTGCAGTTCTGGGGAGCTTGAAAACCAGAACACCGAGCGGGAAAATATTTACTGGGCAACTTTCTCTTCCACTCGGGGAATTTGCCCCGTTCTCTGCCCGCTGCAGGGAGCAACAGTGTTGCTGTTCAGGGTGTGCTGCAGTGAAACTCAGTATCTCAAATGGAAAGCAATGGTATGTGACCGAGCCTGACACCCTCTGCCCACAGCAATCAGCCAACCAAAGTGTGCCGGCAAGCCCTTACTAAACTAAGGGCAGGATTTTGCATGGGCTCCACGGTATTTAGGGGGGTTTGTATCGGTTTCATAATTACCAGCCGGGAAAGGCTGCGGTGGCGTTCATTCTGTAGCTGTAATATGAGGAGGTTAATATTGAACTAATCAAGAATTAGTAAAACAGCCTCAGAAAGGTGTTACATGCTGTACCAGTGTAACATGATGTGTTGCAATGTAACATTGTGTGCGGGGTAATTTCCTGACGTTTTCTGACTGAAAACTCCCCAAACAAATGGGTTTCGCTCGTTATACTTTATCACTAACATGTATTTTAACTAGGGTTTACTCTTCCTATTTCATGAGCATGTATTAAGGCAAGTCCATTTCTTAGCAATCTTCTCTACCTGTCACTCTTTGTCTCAATCTGGATTGTAACTTCTAAAGACAAAATCTGGCTTTCACTTTGCTCTCTTGTACCACAATCAGGTCAAGCTTTTTTTTTTTTGGCCGTCAGCATTCACCAGTTGTCATTGCTCAAAATCCAACCTGTGCTCTAAGGCTTATGAAATACATTATTTTATCAGAAGTAACTGTCATATGTTGAGGATGAGTGATTTCTGTGTGTACTGGTTTGGTTTCTGTTTGTCTTTCCTTGCAATCTGGATTAACAATTTCTATACTCAAGCAATGGTAAAAAATCAGTTTCTCTTTTGTCAGAGCTTTTCACATGAAAGTTTAATAACATGCACTAAAACGTCAGACTCTCCTATTAGATCCACTAGGACATTTTTTATGAAAGATTAAGCTTTCAAGGGAACAGCAAATGGTAATATTTTCAGTAAAAGTTTGTATGGCACTTGGGGACACGGTTTAGGGGTGATTATGGTGGTGCTGGGTTGATGGTTGGATTAGATCATCTTGAAGGTCTCTTCCAACCTTGATGATTCTGTTATTTCCTTTATATCTCATCTCCTGTTACTGCAGTGTTGTAAATATGACTTCCTTAAGAGACAGACTGTATTAATATTTATTAATAGATTAATTAATCTGATTAATGTTTATTAATAGATATTAAAATATTGTGTAACTTTGAAGTCAGTAGATTTTTTTTTCCTACTTCCCTTTAGAACATTTTCTTTAAAACATCTTTGTAACCCTAAGATTCAGTAGGAGATCACGGTCTCTGCCTTTCTACTTCATCTGTGATTATACAGGAAAATAATCTTGTATATGCTTTGTTTTGAAACCCTCCTGTCCAGTGGTTGTGTGTTTAACTGTTTTATTTTGCCTGAAACCGTAGTCAGAGTAATTTTGCTGCAGAGCTGAGGAAGGCACTTCTGTAAAGTTATCTGCTGTGTTTTAGCCGCCTGCAGTGCTTGCTGGTTCACATCATAATCCTAATTTCACATTCTCAAATACGTTTCTAGTCTTCCCAACCTTTTCTCCTCCTTGGAGGACTGGGTTGGTGGTAATTCTGTCTTCATCTGATGTTCATAAAGGTGCCTGACCAGCTTCATTTCCCAGAACCAAGCGTGTTCTCCGAAAGCCTCTGGGCACAGAGCTGTTTGTATGTCAGAGTAGCCTGTGATTAAAGGGAGGTACAATCAGCTTCACCTCTGGGTATCTTGGCACATAAACCTGGGGGTTTATTTGAGGCAAAGCTGAAGCTGCAGCTCGTAACTGACAGGCTGATACGAAATTGTTGGCAACGCTGATGAGAACGTTGCTCACAGAGGTGTAACTTAATAATTCAAACTATTAATTTCGACTTTCAGTTTGAAATATTACCTTATAAAGACACTCAGAAAGTATTTCAGTTCCAAGTAAATTTGACTGCAGAAGTTAAATATCTCTCTCTCTCTTTTTTTATTTCTTAAAAGAAAATGCCATGTACAGTCAACCTCCTGCACTTTTGGTCTTCTTGCTTCTTAATATCTCACATTGTTGAAGATTATTTTTAGAAAGGCCTTGCTTTTGAGACCTTCTCTCTCTGGTTGGTCTAATTAGTTCTGGCAACTCAGTTTCCTGTACATCTTTCAAATATAATTTTTCTGGTCATTACAATATTCTGTTTTCCTTCTGCGGTTAGTTTACAGAAGAATTTAAGTACAATGTGAAAGGTTACTTATAGGATGTAGGAAAAAAACAACGTAGGAAGCAAACTTACATGAACAGGAGTTTATCAGTTGAAGCATTCTACTTTACAGGTTAGTGAAGAAAATAACACCAATGTTTTCAGGAACTTGCTGCTTATCATTTTACTTTTTCGTACCTATATATTTATATGTACTTTTTTTTTTCGGTTCTTCTATGTAGAGAAGATATATTGCATGTTCTTTTGCACACAGCTATACTTTAGTTTTCTTACCAACAAAATCACCAAGTTCTGCTGGACTTTTTCTTTAGGGGCACACAGGAAGGGCACTTTCAGCTTGTTTGCACTGGGGTCCTGCAAGAAGTTGTAAATTGAGAGTACAGGGATTAGTGCAGATGTGAAATGTTTCCTCCTCTGCATTTCTCATCTCCAGAAAGCCCCACAATCTGAGCAGCACATCATGTTTTCTTTTTGAATCACAATTTAATTGTGCCTAACCAGAAAATGCTGGTCTGAGTTGCAATTCAGCTTCCCCCGCAGTCATAACCCAATACACGTAGAATGCTCTCTTTGAAAGAAGAATTTTTTGTGAAGGCACTCCCTGAAAAGATGCAGAATGGCACAGTCAGTAAATGCCAGGCAGCTCACTCCTCTGCCCATCTGTTCTCTATTGCACATCCAAGTCATTCCTCTCCCCTCTGAGGTGCTGGGAACTCCTTCTCCACTGGTGCCAAACAGCAAGTTCAAAACACAGATGAATTCTGAGCAGCAGGAAATTAAGGAAAAGGGCTGACAGTCATTCCTTTGCTTGGTGTCCCTGGCTTTAAATACAGCAGGGCACACCCTGAGGAAGAAATGAGCAGTTCCCAAGTCCAGCTCATTAGTTTGCAGGTTTTGTTGATTTGAACTCAGGTATGTGCATCTGAGGGCAGTGTTTGACTGTGTGTCTAGACATAGTCTAAACTGATAAATCAGTCTAGCAAAGTGCCTTTCTTGTCTTCCTTGAATTTGGGTTCATGATCTGAGCTTTGCTTATCATAGCTTACTCCATGTGAGTTTAAGTTGATGACAAAAAGGAACTGACTGTTTATAGATTAGTTGTTGCAACATGCAATGAGCTCTCAAAGGACAAGATGAAATTCATTCACCATTCCCCACCCCATCTTGACACCTCAGCCCTCTCTCCTCCATTTCTTCTTCAACCCTTGCAGCATTTTTTATTTTATTTTATTTTATTTTATTTTATTTTATTTTATTTTATTTTATTTTATTTTATTTTATTTTATTTTATTTTATTTTTTATTACTTTTCACCTCCCACTCCTAAAATCATAACTCCTCCAGGGCTCCTGCAACCTGCTGACCCCTCAGGTGCTGCAAGAGGGACACGCCACGGGGCTTTCCCTGCTGATGAACATCAGGCAGTGAAGCCTTTGGGCTGCCCATGTGTGGGGTCTGCACATCCCCCTGCCCAGGTGGGCTCCTCCCTGCCCCAGGGCAAGGGAACTGTTCCAAACTGGAGGGACCAGCTTGTCCCAGTGCCTGCCAGGAAGGAGCCATGGCACAGCCAGGCTGTGGTGACAGCAGTGTCCTCACTGCTGGTGGAAAGGGCTGTGTGGCTGCTGCCTGCAGACCCCACCAGCACCTGGAAGTGTCCAAGGCCAGGCTGGACAGGGCTTGGTGCAACCTGGTCTAGTGGTAGGTGTCCCTTCCCACGATCAGGGGCTTGGAACCAGATTACCTCCATGGTTCCATCCAACATAAACCATTTTACACGGTGGAGAAGTTTTGGAGCACTGTCTCCCGTAGTAGGGACCCCACACAGGAGCAGGGGAAGAATGTGTGGGAGAAGGAGCAGCAGAGACATGTGATGAGGGGCTGGGGGTGGTTTCCTCAGGGACAGCCCAGACAGCTGCATGACAGCAGGAGAGAAGCACCAAAATCCCCCTGAAGTCTCTGGTGTCCTGGGATATTTCCTGCCAGGGAATGGGGTGCTCAGAGGGCCTGGCTGTGCTTCAGGAGCAGTCAGGACATCCCTGTAGGTGGCACCTGGAAGGCCCAGGGCAGCACCCCTGGAGCTGAGGGCTCTGTGCCTGTGTGCCTTGTGGGGGGTGGTGCCCATGGCTCTGGCTCTCAGCACAGGGAGCACCCCCGGCGCAGGGGGCAGCTCTCAGCACAGCCTGAGCAGTCTGTGAGGTACCTGCCACTCTTCTCTCTGATCCTGGGATTCCAGCAAGACACCCCTTCTGCTCCGTTGCTTGGAAGGGCAGACTGGGAGCAGGGAAACCCTCCAGATTTGTGGCGTTCCCTCAGCTCAGGGACATCAGAGCTGGTGACCCTGGGCAGGGGCTTCATCCTCAAAGGAGCCCAAAGGAGCTGTGCCCTCACTGTGGGACATCTGGGGGGCACTCCCGGAGTCTGCCCTGGAGCTGAGCGTGGGTCAAAATACCAAGGTGAAATAACGAGCCCATTTTCTCCCCTTTTTCCAGTGTTTAAACAGCTTTCCAGTGAGGTCACACGCTTCAGCTTGCCTGAGGGTGTCCTGATCCGCGAGGAGAGAGGAGCAGGAAGAATGGCGGAAGAAAGAGCCCAGGGATCTGGTATTTAATCTCAGCTCTGTCACTGACCAGCAGACAATGTTTTAGGGTCACTTAAAGAATCTCAGATCACAGTGTGGCCTCGGGGAGATGCACCATCACACTCAACACTTTACTATTTTCATGTGTGCTGTAAGCTTTTCCTTCCATAAATTGATATTAGAAAAAAAAAAGAAATCTATGTCTTTTTACATCTCTCAGAATGCTTTCAATTGAAAAAAAAATTGGAATATGTTCATCACTATTTATATGCTTATTTACTATTAGTGACTTCATGTTTAACTCCTAAAAAAATTCTGAAATGCTGTTGCAAAAAGAAAGTAAAATAAATAAAATCCAAGATTTTTATTCTTCCTCGAGAAGAATTAAAACTGTTTGCCCTCTTTGACCCTACTTTCAAAAAAACACTAATGAAAATGAGGTGTAATCATGATAGTTTTCAAATGTTATTATATATTTTTATGTGAGATATATACATATATATATGAAGTCATCCTTAATAATTTCAGCGTTGTCTTTTTAGGAACTTTGGCCCTGGCTGATGAACTCAACATGAAGCCACTGTGTGAAGGGAAGAGGGACTCAGACAGAGAATCAGTGTTAAATGTATGGTAATTCTTTTGGTTGTACACCTCAGCATGCTGAGGTGTTCCACACAGTGAACATTATTTATGGATCACCCCGGCTTTTCCCAGATTTTATTTTTAGACTTTCTGAATCATAAATAAAGAGCTTACACCTAGGCCAGAAAATGTGATACGTGCACTTCTCTTCAATATTTTTTTCCTAAGGGAAAAAAAAATCCTGAAAAGGAGTCTTGTATAAATTTGAAAATTCAAATTATACTTAATTCAAATGGTTTTTAGCCTTAATTATCTCTAGATTTTGATTGGGTTTTAAGTAAATGTTAAAGGAAAGCAATATGATTTCCAAAGTAAGCAAAAAGATGTTGATTATCAACTTATCACCTCCACAGACACAAATGTTTCTGGGCAGGTTGTGGCCGGTTCATTAACGCTCAGTGCTAATAGTGACCATTTCATCATGCACGTTAATGTCACAGTAGCTCCATCTTGTGGCTGATGATATTACTGGACTCGTTTTAATTTTGATTCTGCAGGAAAAAGGTCAAAACCAAAAACGAAACAAATGCTGGTAAGGAGAGGAAACTGTAGACAGGATTCATTTCACTGCAGCTGTTTGCAAAAAAAAAATAAAGTGATAGAAAAAAACCCTACCCTGAGTGTTTAGTACCTGCCTGCCATAGTTGCAATTTGCCATATCTAAGTGGATAGTTATAACAGGGCAAGTTCTAGTTCAAATATTACTTAAGGAAATCAAAGAAAACAATTTCACGCTATTCCAACGAGTTTGTGAATCACATACACCCTGCCAGTTATGTTTTGTTCCTCTTCCATACAGGGCACCAAAAATGCTGCTGCTGCCGCTGCTGCTGCTGGGCAGTTTAACCTCGAGGAGGCAATTAAAAATGTTGACAAAATGTGCAGTGAGTTGAAGAAGCTAAATGGTAACTCTGCCTTCATCCTCCGGTTACACCAGAAGCTGTTTAGGGCGTTCTGAGAGTTGGGAAGGGCTTGGTTTTCTTCGTGATGCAACTGTGTTTTCATGGAATGAAACAACAGATTTGCTGGTGTTTGGACTAATCAATTAATCAATAGGTACATGTAGCAAAAGAATGGACAGATTAATTACAGTTAGTTACATGTAGCAACAGAATCAGGTGCGTTAACCCTGGCGAACACCAGTCCAATAGTCAGACGTCATTCCTTTGCAGAGAAACTGGTAGTTTTCTAATACAAATATTAATAATTTAGGTGTCTTGAAGTAAACAAAACAAGGCACGCTTGAAATGTGTGAATGAGTTGATGGATGAACACTTCAAAAAGTGCTGCGTGTAGATGCCCCTCACTAAGCATCTGCCATTCAGCAAACACTGCGCTGATCAACTGCCCTTTGTCTTCTTTCCAGTGGAAAGCCAGCTACTGCTTTGTGACCTTATTCTGAATTTCAACCACCCTATAAAGGCCAAAGACTTAAGAGAAGCTGAAGAAAAGACGTGGAGTTTGACAGATTAAACATCCATTTTCTTGTGTTGTCTTCTATTAATACTGCTGAAGTTTCTTTCTTTTCCTTTTTCTCTTTTTCTTTCTTTCATTTCTTTTTTCCTTTTTTTTTTCTTTTTCTTTTTCCTATTTCTTTTGGGTTTTGGTTTTTTTTTCCTTTTTCCTTCTTATTCTTTTCTTTTTTTTTTCTTTTTCCTCCTTTTTCTTTTTCTTTTCTTTTTTCTTTTTCTTTTTCCTCCTTTTTCTTTTTCTTTTTCCTTTTTTCTTTTTCCTTTTTCTTTTTCTGTTTCTTTTTCCTTTTTTCTTTTTCCTTTTTCTTTTTCTGTTTCTTTTTCCTTTTCTTTTTCCTTTTCTTTTTCTTTTTTCTTTTTTTCCTTTTCCTTTTCCTTTTCTTCCTTTTCTTTTTCCTTTTCTTTTTCCTTTTCTTTTTCCTTTTTCTTTTCTTCTTTTTCTTTTTCTTTTTTTCTTTTTCTTTTTCTTACTCTTCTCCTCCTCCTTTTCTCCCTCTTTCCTCAAAAGACTGAATTTTGAACTCTACAATGATAGTATGGTTTCCTACAGCCAGGCTATTTTTATTTTAAACAAGAAATGTGGAGTGGAAAAAGCCATAAGTAGGTTACTGATTTTCAGAGGGTTTTTTTTAGCCCACGTTGCCCAAATCAAGCCCACCAGGGCTGCAAAGACTGATGCAATTAATTAGAAAGGTCAGGAAACTGGGCATGAAGTTTTTCACATGTGGTTGTCTCCTTTTAAACAAACACATGTTGGACCAGTACCAAAGGTTCGAAATCACCTCTGGTCAATCCTTCCTCCTTTCTCTCAGCTGTGCTCTGGAAAATGGGTTAAGAAATGGTGGAAGAGGAACTGCAGCTTGTCATTTGAGCTGCCTTCCTGGTTCTAAAAAAGGTGCTAGAGAGCAGATTACTGGAAAACCAAAAGTACTTTTGGTTTTAGTTTCTGTAGTGACTCCCTAATGCACCTGGCCACAAAAAAAAGGCCAAAATATCCACCCTGAAACCTTCTTGGCCCAAAATATGAGCAGCCACTCTTTTCATGTAGTTCATTCCAATTAATATTCAATTATACTTTACTCGTGGACATCTTTGAGTGTTTGAACGTTTGGTGTATTTTTTTTTCTTTTACCAAATGTATTTATCTGAATAATAAAACTGATTTATTCTACTGGAAAAAAATGTGCAGTGTTAGAATTTGTTGTGCTGGTATAAATTTCATTTCTCTTTCATTTATGAAATGCTTTAAAATTAAAAAAAAAACACAGTTCCTTGGGAGGTATTTCTAAGTTTCTTGAGTCACATTTTTCAAGGCAGTGCAGTGGAATAAAACTACAGCCTCCAACTCACAGTCAGTGGTAATACGGGGGATGTTGTTCTCAATTTTAGCATTTTTTTAAAAACATAGATTAGAACTGATTTTCCTATCACCAGATTAAAAAATATTGAGCTAGAAAAAACTTTTCTCAGCTGAAGAATTTCTAACTTTTTTTTTTTCCACCTTATTTTTGGACCACAGCTGCGTGGAAATGAAATTCGCTAACTTGGAATTCTAAATATTTTAGAAAGGAACATAACATTTACAAAACACATATATTTAAACTGTTCATGAAATCTGATGATAATCTGAAATTATGCCTGAGAAGCTCGACAGGTTGCATGGGAGGTATTTACCTACCTTGAATTTTGGTTCTAGGGTTTCAAGTGATACAGGAACAAATGGCTTTATAGGAAGAAACATGTGACGAATCTCCCACACCAAACCAAGGTTTGTCAGAACACAAAAGTTACCAGAAAACCAAGGCAAGGGGGTGGATAAATCCCACTTGACAAAGGTGAGGGGAAAGCTCTTGATGCTTCAATGGTCATCAGCTGCAAGTTATATTTTAGATCTGGGAATGTTATTTTCTTTAAAAAATGCAGTAAACCAGAGGCCAGTGGTGTAAGAGGAACTAAGTTTAGGCTTTGGGTGTGTGCTGCCAGTCAGGAACCACATGATGATGTGATAAACTCGTGGAGGTGCTTCCTGTAAAACGCAGCTGCCTGATTTAATCAGGAAGACGAAGCTGAAGGAAGGTCCCTGTTAAAGGGGAAAGTTTGTTCTGAGTCAGGTTAGAGGATCCCAGGAGATACATAATTACAGTGTGTGGGATAAAGCACCGAATCCTCAGCGGGGTGGCAGAAAGTGCTGTCTGTAGGCGTGGGAGTTCTCTGGAAAACTGTGAAGAATGCAGTTTCCCAGCTGAGTAACCCAGGCACAAACCCTGACAGGCACCTGCACATCCAGGGTGGGAGAGATTTGTGCTGCCACCGAAATCTGTGCGCCCTTCAGATCCAGGCTGGAGCCACAGCCTTTTCACAGAAGTGGACATAGTTAAGATTTACTGGGGAGTAAATAGGCTTTTATTGCCTTTTGTCCACTCCTCAGCTTTGACAAGGCTTGGGTCCACCCTGTATCACTGGAAGTAACATAATTGCTGCTGCAGTTCTGATCCAAAAAAGAGCTTACCTTTTTATTCCCCTATGAAAGCAGAGCCTTGTATGGATTGTTATTCCTGAGTCCTCTAATTTGGTGTGGAAATAATTTCAAGAGGACATATACATCTTGGAAGATAAAAAAATTCTCATATACTGTATGGTTAGTGGACTGTAACAACCACATTGTAGGAAAATCCCATTTAAAGCGTGCTGCATTTAAGGCATAATTAAAAAATAACATAATCATTTTTCCTTGAAATAAAATGACTTTTAATGACTTCATGATTTGAGTTTGCTGACTAAGGAAGTATCTTCAAGTTTACAAACTTCACTGGGCTTCAATACGATGTGTGATCTTCATTAAGGTCTCATTTAAATATGTCCTGCAGCGTATTTTAACATGCACTGGTTTCTGGAACCTCTGTCTTTTCCATCAATCAGAAGAAGGGGTGTCCTTTGGAAGTGGTCAATGATATCTGCCACAGAAGAAAAATCCTGTGCGACGGAAAAAATGAGAAGGCTATGGCAGAAATGTCAGAATTATTAGTAATCAGTACAATCAAAAGGGTTTTTTAAACTCTAAATGTTTAGCAGTCTTACAAAAAATACAGAAGGTCCAGTAAATACTGTCAGATCAACTGTTCTCATTCCTGCCACCATCTGTAGCTCAGTAACTGTGTGTGCAAGCTATGATTGATTTGTGCAGTCTGTTTAATACATGATGTCATTCTGCTTGACGTGATGACTGTACTTGAAAGTTCAAAGAGTTGACTGATAAATTCAGAGGGTTTTGTCTCCATCAGAACTGCAGTGTGAGGCTCACTGGGCTCACTGGTGCCAGTAAACCCACACGGAGCTGCTGGTGTAGCTGAGCCACCAGGCTGGGAGCAAAGTAAAGTTGGCAGGTATGGATTCGCTCTCAGCTCTGTATTTATTTCCCTTATCTGGTGTATTAGTGGTAAATAAACATTCCCTGTCCAAGTATGTGGATTTTTAATGGCTGTATTCAAAGTTATCCCTTCATTCCCTGAGTGAGAACTGGATTTTACTTCCAGCAATAACAATATTCTACCAGGAATAACTCTAAGACCAAAAGCAGAATTCCACCCCAGGAAAACTTGACACTTAGGAATGAGAGAGGAGATGCCTCACAGTGAGTAGAATTAGTGTGAAAAACACATGGTACCTCTTTTCCTTTTAAGCCAGTTCCTAACAGATACAAGTGCTCTTGCTCCTGGTAACGGATCTGGATGTTGTACACTTTGTCCCTGTACAGCACCATCAGGACATATGGATGAGTAACAGTTTTCCTTGAGCTGTCTCTCACCAGGAATGTTCCATCCTGAAAGATGATAAAATGACAGGTGACAAAGAGAGGTCACTCCTGGGTTTGATCAGTATAACAACCTTAACCAGAGCACTCCTTCTAAGCGGTTTTTCTTTCTGAAATCTTTCTCCTTCTGCTAAGAGAATCTGCACTGTGAGAGAGTATAAGTCATTCATCCAATGTGTTGTCTTGCAAGTTTGCTACTTCCTGTGTGTTACAAAAGCAGGTTTTTAGGGAAGGAAGGAATGATGTTCTATGAGGGAGAGATTCCATTAAAGGAGGAAGTAAAATATCAAAAGCCAAACCTGACATCACATTAATCAGAAAAGAAGTTCATTTCTACCAAGTGCCAGTCAAGGTTCCTATGTGATGCATTTACAGACAGCCTGAAATAATGGTAGTGGCTGTGTAATTTAGGTAAAGGCTGTGATACTGTCCCTCTCTCTCTCTGCTTTTCTTCATTTCAGATCTGACTTGACAAGTCTTCCATTGAAATCCCTTTCTTAAGGACACTGAATGTGATCCCATAAGCTGGGCCTTACTCCAAGTGATTGGAATGTTGTACACGTCACCCTCAGCCCATGGCAAGTGCTGTGGAGTAACCACATCTCCCCCAGTGATGGCATTTTACTTCATTTATATTTATAATTTTAATTTATCTCCACACACACAGACAAGCCTGGGTTTCATCTGTCTGCATCTGTGCTTCATTTTGCTGGTCAGTATGGCCTAGCAAAGGGCAGGATCTTATAATCCGAGCTGCCAAAAAAACTGGAATTTGTGACAAACTCCTCACTGATGACAGAAAACTATTTCCAGAGAACAAGTCACTCCTCCTAAGACAGGCAAGGTCAAACTTCTTTCTGGAAACACATAATTTGTTCTCTTGGATGTTGGCAAACAACAGCCTTCGTGGGTGGTTTGGACAGGGTGTGAAACTTTTCTGTGGGGAAAGAGTCACAATGAATCCTTCGCTCTGAGCCCCTACACCGGGGCTGCAACCTCTCTGTTTGATCGCCCTGCGCTCTCGCCACAGGAGCACAGGGACCCCCAGTGAGGGGGTGGGAGGATCCCCGGCCACTTCCACAGCACCTTGTTGATTTTCCGAAGAGCTGCCTCTGCCTCCGGCCGGCTCACAAAGGCCACGTACCACTCATTGTTCAGGGAGCCCTAAAGGGTGGTTTGGGGGAGAGGAGAAGAGAGAAAGTCACCTGTCAGCAAATGAGTCTGTAATTTTAGCAACACACACGTAGAGAGAAATCTCAGTGTGAGGGATATTTGGGTTTATGCGCAGAACCTCTGAACATTCGAGTTTCAGGGTATTTATTTCAGTCTGATGAGGTGGCACTGAAGCATTTTTAATTATTTGCTCACTTGGATAAATTTGAAAATATTGCAGACCTAGCAATAATACATCTGCAATTAAGCAAAATAAACAGGCATTTTCAAATATTTTCAGGATGATAATTTAAATGGCATTTTCTCTTTCTTTGCCTTTTTTTTGTTTGTTTTTAAATTAATTCTTTTCTTTCATTTTTTAACTATCATCTGAGACCATACTGCAGACTTCCTGGGAATATACCATGTGTGGTTGCCCAGAAGTGTTATCACTAGCAGTTTGTTCTAAACTTGTTCTATGTAAAGGAATGCAAAACAAAAATGCACTTACAAAGCTGAGGTCTTTACTCATCAGACTTTTGTGGAAGGAGAACTGAATATGTAATATTAGTTGAAGGCAAACAAGTATTTTTCTTATTTTGTTCTGTCAGGGGTTCACTATTGTCGTTTTTCTTGGTGAAGACAAAATAAGGCACTGAAATTTGACTCAGAGAAGGAAACTGAAAGCACTTATTGGCAATCTGAGAGCGGCGACTGCCCAGAAAAACAGCTCCAAGAGATGTTGCCCCTTGAAACCAGAGAATTCGCTGTGTTTAGCAGTATTTGTAATGTTTTGTACCTCATCTTCCTCCGGGTTTGTCTGGGGAACAGTCTGTCTGCCGGGAATTGGCAGTGGAGGTCTCACATCAGCTGGGCCTCTTGAGGGGGATCTGCTGTTGTTGCCTTCAGAGACATAAAAATAGAAAAAAACCCAAACATTAAAGCCAGGACAATAATTCCATCTGTGCATCCAGGGTGCAGGGTCTTGGTTTTACAAGGCATGAAGTGTTTACATCACCCTGGTGCTGAGATGTTTGGGATTGATTTGAAATCAGATTCGGGCTTTTCTGTCAGCACCACGTTCTCTGCCTAATTTCACCCCTGGTGCACAGGGACTTTTATGAACTCTTGCATTTCAATAAGATCAGATGAACTTGAAATAGAGGTGACACCTTTTTAGTTTCTGTACCAGAATTACTCAGTTGAGAGCACCTTGGCTTTCTTTAGAGACAGAAGTAGAGTTGTCTCTTTGCAATCCTTGCCTTCTTAGCCATTAGAAAGTAAAAAAATGTCACTGTAGGACATGGGCAGCTGTTACCATACGTGAAAAACTACCTGCAAAACTATCGATTTCCAAGTTTTCTTTATTTTTTACTTGCTACTACAAGATAAATAAGTAGTGTTTTCACATGGAAAGTGTTTTCTCCCTTTTCTGAGGGTATTAGCACATCTCAGCTCTCAGTACTGCTTGTTGGACTGAAAAAGGTGGTTATATCCAATTGTGACACTGGTTTAGCCAGGCACAGAGCCCAAACTTCATGGAAAAAAACCCCAAAAGACCAAGTAAGTAGCACAAAATGCCTTTCAGGAACTCGATAGTTTTCTGTTCACAGCCCAACCAGAAAAATCCACAGGAAAAAAATATTACATATTAACTGCACTGAAACCACTGAAACCACTTTTCAACTTTCAGTCATGTTTTTACAAAAAAAAATAAAAAAAGGTAGGAATGTAGGATACAGACCTAGATGTAAGCGAGGTGGTAGTAAGCCAGTTGAAGACAGGTTTCTAGCACTGTTTAAAAAACAAAAGTAGTCAGTATAAACACATTTCTATGCAGCATTTCTGTGCTCTGAACAGCTGATTATGACTTTGTGCCTGTTTTACAGAACGACCCATGCAGGATGAGGAAAGTTTTCTCCTTCTTCTTTTTGGTTTTTTAATATTCTCTGGGTAAGTGGATCCACCTTTAAGTTTACCTGGAGCTCATATCTGGGAATAAGGTAGAGGGGAGTCAGTAATGGCCACCAAGACTTTTGGATAAGGATCAGTGCAGAAAAGTACTCCAGCCTGTTGAGTTTTCCCAGGGAATGACTCCTTTATCCCCCTAAAGCAGGAAGCACAGGGAACACCTTGCTAGAGGTTTGTTTCTGTGGGGTTCCACTCACAGAGTCTTTTTTTTTTGTGTGTGGCTTCTGTAAAACTATTCATCAACATTGTTGATAAAAATGCCATTTCTCCTTAATGAGATTAATTCCCAGGCTGGGAAGTGCCAGAAGCAAAAAAAGGACTAGAGCATCCCACGTGTGAGGAAAGGCTGAGGCAGCTGGGGCTGTTCAGCCTGGAAAACAGAAGGCTTGGGAGGGACCTTGTAAATGCTCATAAATATCTGAAAGGAGAGCCAGGCTCAGTTCAGCCCAATGGTGAGACAGAGGCCATGGGCACAAATTGGAACTCCAGAGGCTCCCTCTGAACAGGACACACTTCACTGTGAGGGCAACCAAGCACTGGAGCAGGTTGCCAGGAAAGCTGTGGAGTCTCTGCTCTTGGAGACACAACAGCCTGGTCAAGGTGACTTTGTTTGGGTGGGGACTTGGACCAGATGACATCCAGAGGTCCCTGCTGACCTCAATCCACACCCAAAACTTCTCAAAACCGAGCCCCAATCTTCAATTTTTGTTATTATTTTTGTATCTTCACCTGACTGGGGACAAATGGCCTGCACACTTTGTCCTTTACAGGTCATGTTTCTCTTCTGCTTAAACGGGCTGCTGTAAAGGCTCTGAGATGAAAATGCTAATTATGTCTGCAGAACAAAAACACCCCGTCATGGCTTGATTCATGGGAGAGAATCTGCCAAATGGGGGCCTCTACTGCAGCAATATTTGGCATGTTGTTTGAATATAAGCACAAGTGTTCATCATAGGAACAGTTCCATTTGCATGTGACCTTCCTGTCGCTACTGCAATATTTGTTCTGCTGGGCTGGCAGCAGCTGCAGAGGACAATGGCAAATTGGAGGGATTCATCAAAGAGCCATTAAAAAAATACAGAGATTAGAAAATGTGCATCAGACGTGGACTCAAGGAGCCCGGTCTAACTCAGCAAAGTCTAGGATTACCAGAATTCAGATTATCAGGAATCAAAATTTAATTAATTATGAAGACATAGCAATCAAATATTCGTAAGCTGAAAATAGGAAAAAATTTGAAGCCAGGTTCACAATTTTAAATAGGACTTAGCAACCATTAGAGTAGGACTTATTAAAAGGGTGGTGAAATTCATTCTGATTCAATTCCGGACGACTGAGGTTGTGGTTTTTTCAGTTCTGAAATGATTAGTGGTCACAGCTTTAGCCCTTGGGCTCCTGGAGTGTGCAGGACCTCTTTGACCTATGCCCTGCACAGTTTTGGAGAAAACTCCGTGGCATTTTTTCGCAGAAAGCCCTTCCCAAAAGGGTTTTGCCATTCCTGTGGATCCCGCAGATCCAGAAGGGAGAGACGTCTCAAGAACGGAAGCATTTTACAGTGTGGGCCCTGAAACACCTCCTTGACATAAAACTGAGGGGTTTGTGGGTTTGGGTTGTTTACCTGAGGCACATTATCCAATACAGGGCTTTGACTGTGAGGGATGTGAGGGATCCCCACAAAGGAACAGCGACCACGTCTGCGGGGCTGAACAGTGGGTAAATGTGTTTTGGTGGGGCTTTCAGGGGACTTGGGGGGATTCTGGGTCCGTTTGATAGAATTTCGTGGTACTTGGGGATATTTTGGGGATTTGGAGATATTTTGGGGATGATTTTGTGTGAATTTGGGGTGAGTTTCAATGGATTTTGGTGGTATATGTGCAGATTTTGGGTGACTTTTGATGGATTTTGGTGGTATATTTGTGGATTTTGGTTGATTTTGATGGATTTGAAGAGTTTAGGAATATTTTGGGATAATCTGTGATATCTTGAGGGTTATTCTGTGTAGATTTGGGTATATTTTGGGAGACTTCAGTGCGATATTGGGCTATTTTACCAGGATTTTGATGGAATTGTGGGGAAATTGGAGAGATTTTGGGGATGATTTTGTGTGGATTTGGGGTGGATTTAGTGGATTTTGGTTGTGTATTTGTGGATTTTTGTTTATTTTCATGGGATTTTTATGGATTTGAGGAATTTAGGAATATTTTGGGATATTCTGTAATATTTTGGGGATGATTCTGTGTGGATTTGGGTCTATTTGTGCTACTTTAGTGAGATTTTGGGCTATTTTACTGGGATTTTGATGGAATTTTGCCTGAATTTGGGGAATTAGGAGATATTTTGGGAGTGATTTTGTGTGGATTTGAGGTGAATTTCGATGAATTTTGGTGGTACATGTGCGGATTTTGGTTGATTTTGATTTGAGGAATTTAGGAACATTTGGGGATAATCTGTGATATTTTGGGGTTGATTCCTTGTGGATTTGGGTCTATTTTGGGGCACTTCCGTGCGATTTTGGGCTGTTTTACTGGGTACAGTAAGGAAGTACTGCACATGGTTGCCTTGGGTGTCTGTGATCCCTGTAGCTCCACACGCTCGGTGATTTGCTGGATTGCCAAGGGATCGAGATCCAAGAGGAATAACAGAACAATGGCAAGACAAACCTTTCTGTGCCGGGCAGGCTGTTGGCTCCTGGCTTAGGTGGAGGCTTGAGAGGTTTGGCCGGGAGGGAGCTGGAGCTGTAGGGGGGCAGGCAGGGCTGTGGCACTGGTCTGTGGGGGGCGGCTGCGGAGAGGGAAAGAAGGAAGCTGAAATCCTACGGGAGACATTCTGAAACAAAGAAATCCTGTCCCATCACTGCTGTTGGATGGGATAAGCAGGCTGTAAGCAGCCCGTGACCTGTTAGTTACAGGTTGGAAATTGCCATGGTCAGCTGAGCCGAGAATGGAGCATTAAATGAAAAATAAACTGGCACAGGCTTGAGCAACACTCACATTCTCTGACTTCTGTTCTGGCTAAGCCACAGTTCAGGTGCTTTCCCTGCAGCACAGCTGAAGGTGGTGCATAACCAAGTGCTCTCTGTTACACAGCTTCTAAAGAGCAGATTTAGAACACCTTTTGAACACCATTCCTTTCAGAGATTTCTCCCAGTATGAAATAAAACATTTTGTCTCTGCAGTGGCCTCAGACCTGAACCTCCAGTGAGAGGGGAGCAGGTAACTGTGCTCTGCAGTGGAGGCTCAGAGGCTGTGATAAGTCACAGAGGCTTGGTCAAATCTTCTGCTTCTCTTATGGAGTCACTTGGGCAACCTAATTTTTAACATTTAGCATTATAAATACTGTTGTTACACAAAAGAAGTTCTGCTTCATCAAAGTGAATAACGTTACACGGAGAGTGGTGGCACCAGACGCCACCTGACTTTTGAAATGGCTCTAAAGAAACAACTCTGAGATCAGTAATTATTTTTTTCTTTAAATAGAACTAAGGCAAAGACAGACCTCAAGCTTGAAAAATCACTGTAGAAATACTTACTGTCTTCTTCTTCCTGGGGACCCAAAAGAAAATAAACATTAGCAACATATTATAGCACAGTTCTTAGGAATAATTTGCAAAACAAAAACCTCGTTGTTAGTGGGTTTTAGTTATACAAGGACTGTAATACTTGCAAAACCAAATAATTGTTAAAGGTCTTGCATTAATTAATTGTTTACAAATAATCAACGTGCTGGATGTCCCATCATGGCTCTTGACCCAAAGTACTCAGAAACTCTCAGCAGATACAAACTTCCCTCATTTCTCAGAGTTATCTGAGAGTGAAACTTTCAGGTCAGCTTAAGCTGAAAAAAATCCCCAAACTCCCAGATTTAGTGTAAGCAAAATCACTTCTTTCATGCCATAAAAAAAAAAAAAAAAAAAGTCTGGTTTTATTCTTCCCTTATCTAAGATAAAGTACTCAGGGAATATGTTCTTGACACAGAAGAACTGCTTAAAAACACTCCCTGTGCTACGAAAGATCCAGGAGTGTTCTTTACAGCTGATGAAAGAAACACGTTCACCTTGTCCAGAATTATTAGTTAATACAGGTACCTGGTTTTACTGTAGTCCATAGACTTTTAAATATATGCTTTGAGACTATACTTACTTCATTTTTTTTGTGT
The DNA here is from genome assembly GCA_013399855.1 of Oxyruncus cristatus. NCBI lineage: Eukaryota > Metazoa > Chordata > Aves > Passeriformes > Cotingidae > Oxyruncus > Oxyruncus cristatus. The sequence continues at coordinate 294,895 of VXAY01002217.1, forward strand.
GGTGGCCAACTCTGCCTGCAACGAAAACAAAACACTCATCACAGGTGGAACACTCCCCATTCATTGATTCATGTGCATCAGGCCATATTTTCACCTACAATATGAATTCACAGTAAGTTTGAAAGGCCCAGTGAATGCCAAACCTTTTTTTTTTCCTCACAAAAATACCTAAAATTCTATGTTCAGCCCTAATCTAAGCCATTACGCTTGTCCTTAGCCCAGCTTGATTCTATCAACGAGGAAAACTGATGCATTGATTAAGAGATTAGAGCTTAAAACAAGTTTTTGCAATGATGAAACATCAGTCTTCAAGTCTTGAATTCACTTATAATACCCAGCAACATTGCTGGAGCTCGTCATAAGACTTCCAGACTTTGTTCCTCTGATAAATTATCCTGGCTGTTTAGCAGATCTCAGTTACTTTTCTAACTTGTTTTAAGCTCCCTCTCGGTGTTCAGCTCCCAGTTTATCTCGAAAATGCTGGAGAATGATCTGGTTCTGCTGGGGAGGATGACTGGCTATTCAGGAGGAGGTTTGCAGGCTAATTAAATCAGTGGGCGGGAAGTAAAGCTTTCTCTTCCTAAAACCCCAAAAAACCCCAGCAACAGAACTCGTGAAATAACGTTCCCCAGAACAAGAACCTGAGCTGGTGGAAAAACCACGGATCACAGATTTCTTTCCACAACCTGGTAGTGAGTCATGCCCCCTGGAATTGGGCTGTTTCAGACGGGACTGGAGAAAGAAACCCCTCTCTGCATTCACACTTTCCTGTGGTTGAACACATTCATCAGCCAAAATCTCTGATATCCACAGCCCCCGCTGTCAGGTAGGACCTGGAAATTGTAGCACCCTGTGCTGCTTGTCCATATTTTTGTTGAATTTAATTCATCCTTCATTAAATTGCAGTGAAATGAGCACTTACTTTCCAGGGCTTTGCTTCCTTAGGGGAGGGGGGTTGCCTCGTTCATATCTGTCACTGGGTGGGACAGGAGGTTTGGGCATCATGGCCAGCTGTTCCCCCAGGGACCTAAAGCAGCAGCAAGGTGATGAAACAAAGGCAAAAAGCTGCTTATTAAGAAATAACTGGGGAATACTGGCACTGAGAGGAGCATTTCCAGAGGAAAAACTCTTACCTCAGCTGTGAAACCAGAGGCTGGAAAACAACAAGGAGAAGTTGAACGTGTAAGTGTATCAAAATAGGCAAAAAAACATCAATAAGCACAAAAAAACCCCAAACAAACAAAAAAAATCTTACCTTTTCAGGAACACCTGGCTTCCTCCCTGAAAACAGTAAAAGCTTACATTTAGAAAAAATGGAAGTTAATGAATTAAGCTTTCCATGAAACCAGTGAGTTTTGAACATAAGTTAATTTTGGAAATTAATTTTGCACATGGAAGCTCTCAGCCTCCTGAGATGTAAAGCAGAAAAATACCTTGGCTTTGTGAGCGATGGCAAAATTGCAATATCTCTTTTTAGAGGCAAATTTAACCATTTTCAAGGTGGCATGTTTTACAATCATATTTTCTATGGTTCAGCTTTGAATTACTGGATACTTTTCTGTCAGTACGTAACAGATGAAAGAGTTCAGCTAATAAATAAAAATCATAGAGTCATATCTTTAGATTCTTTGTATAACATGGTTTTGAGGTCTGAAACACATGTAATTTTTCTTCTATGTCTTACTACTTCTCAGCATTCTTTTAAGTCTGCTGCCACATTACACACAGTAGTGTGTGCAGACTTAGCTCTCTATTTCTCCTTTAACCAACTAAATACCACCTTGTTCACTCACTTCAGTGTCACCCCAAACCTCTATTGCACAGGGATCTCACCAAGTCTTTCTGTTCACCTGTCTGACCTTGGGTTGCTGTTTTCTAGATACAATTTCTCCCTCACTTTTCAAGTCCTGCTCACACTATTTATTCATAAACTGATTACCTTGTCTGGGACTGGACTGGAGCACATCTGCTCGAGCCCTGTCCTTCTGTATCAATTATATTCAAAGTGATGATTTTCAATAATCAAACCAATCACACTGATATCAGCACAGCAAATACTGACCTGCTACTGGGCTCTCTCTTTCAAATGGGGGAGCAAGGCGGTCCAGGGAGGGCTTGGTGCTTCTGTCTATAGAAGGAGCTGGGGCTAAACACAACAGCTGTGTGAGATAATGTGCTGGGATAGGTTAATACATCTTTATTTTGCACAGCCATGAGCTGGTGTGACTTAGAATAACAAGTGAGATTTCTGTGGGAGAGTAGAAGAGAGTGGAAGTGAGGAGATGGAGGCAGGAGTGAAGTGCTCCACAGCCCAGGGGAAAAGCTTTACAAGGACAGCACCAGCTCTGCTTACGTTTCAAAGGCTTCATATTCCTGTCTCTCCCCAGGTCGCTGTTGCTTGGTGGAGGAGGGAAAGCTGGTAGCTGAAACACATATTTCACACGTGGTTAAAATGTGTCCTCACATTTCTGTTTTATTTTCAGTGTATTAACCCCAGCGCACACATCTACCAATCCTGGTGTCAGTCTGCGCAGCACAACAGATCCCAGCTCACTGTGGGAAGGGCAGGAGCTCTCCTGAGGAATGCCCCACATGCTTGGCTTCTTGTTGGATGCAGAATTGCTTCCATCTGTTTTGCCTCACGAGGAATACTCCAGTGGGATGTATTTTTGGGCAGGATTGTGTGTATTGCCAAAGGAAAGAAACTGGAGCTTCAACACTGCTGCTGTGGGTTTGCCCCTCCAGGTGTTGGTTTTGTAAATGTATTGAAATGAGTGGAAGTACATTTGAAGGGCAGAAACGTGTGACAAGTTCCTGACTGGTGACTGAGGCGGGGGAAGAAAGGGCTGTTCTCTGCTACTGGGAGAGCTGGGGTCAAACCACATTTTGTTGGCAGCAGCCGAACCTGGATTCCTCCAGACACCTGCCTCGCAAAGCTCATCCTTAGCCTCAAATTAGGACAGCACTTTTGATAGCTCGTGACACCCAACAGTCCTCTGTGTTCTCTACATATGAACTGTGTCACTGGCTCAGACCAAAGATCCTTCTATCACATCCTGGAATTACCTTGTGTACATGGCAGGTCTAATGTACATCTGTCCTGGCAAGCATTGAACTATCATAGTGCCAGTTGTCAACAGCACAAGAGCTTTCAATTTTGAAGGATTTACAGCAGCAAGAAAAAAAATTAAAGGGAAAAAATCTAGGTCATCCAGGTTCTCATTAAATGGCCTCTCACACTTTAAAGTGGTGTTAGTTCAATCGGACAACTGCTGCATGAATAGCCTGGAAAGAATTAACCTTTTTTTTAATTTTACAAATGTCACTAAAGAAACAGAGAGGCATTTCTTACAAATATATAATTTATATGTCAGAGGCTTTCACAAGTAGGGATGAATTTCCAGTCTAGGAAACACCCAAGTAATATGATATACTGCCCAAGTAATTGAATATGTTTGTGCCATGAAATTTAATTCCTTGAAAAAATGGTCACCCTGGAGCAGAGTTCAAATCTGTTTCGATGGCTGATCAAAAATGGCATTACATTTGGACTTTTAAGGAGTTACTGGCACGGGAAATAGGTAAAACATTAAGAAAAGAACATACAGAAGCACCTCTTGCCCCAAATGGGGCTGGTCCTGGGGATGGGCCAGGTCTCTGGGGTGGCACTGGAGGCTGATGTGATGATCTGGTTGTTGAAGGTCTGTCTAAAGAAAACAAAAATCCCAAACTAAACAACTACACAGAGTTTGGTCATTTAATATTCATTAGATGTTTACAACAAAGGGCCCTTGCAAGAACCTGAATGTTTAATATATCATAAAGACATTGCTGTAGGATGCCATTGGCAGCTGTTTTATGATCAGTGCAGTGTTGGGAGTTCAGGCCCATCTGTCCCTGTGCCGGTGACACCTCTGGCAGTCTGTTGGCCACAGTATTTATTGTCATGCCCTGCACTTCAGTGATTGTGTGAAACACCAGCCAGTCTGAATAGCAAGTTTGCACCTTCCACCAAACCTTCTACATCCCATGACCAGCCACCTAAAATGTGGTGGAAAATAGAACTTACAAATCATTAACAGCACTTAATTTTCAGTAATTACCTATATAATCTGTGTTGCTTGGAAGTGACTTGGCAGGAAATATGACACTGTGATGGGCTTCATCATTGTTGGATGGAGGGGGCTCGTAGCCATCACTGTCATGTTCTGCTTCCCCAGGTTCTTCTGTTGGGGATTCATAGTCAGCCTCATCTTCCTTCTCCTGGTCTTCATCAGGGCTTTCATAGTCATCATCATCATCATCCTCCTGGCAAACGAGCATAAAAAATGGGTGATGTAACACAGCACTGAACACTTCAGGGCAGGTTCCTCGTGGACGTTCCCTGTGGTATTTTTCCCTCTGGAGGATCTCAAGGTTTTACAACCAGTTTGAGTGAAAAAATCCCATTGAAATAAAATGGGCAAAGGAGGCAACACTGATATTAATGGAAGGAGCACTGAACAGCATCAGAAAGGAAACAAGTATCATTTTATGCCAGTGCAGAGGAGGGTCAGGATAAGGTGAGCGCTCACTGAAATGCACAGTGCCTTTGTCTGGGGACAGACAAGGCACCAGCAAATGATCCAGGGCTCCCAAAAACACACACTGGAGCAGCAGCTGATGCCTGTTGATGTCCATTCTTGCTTACTAACACGTATTCTACATTCTGCAACCCAACTTTGAAAAATGCTTCGGGAAAAATGAGGTCTTCGGTTTGGGTCTTGGTGCCCTCCACTGACCAGACCCAAACCAGCTCCGTGGGACTTGCAGGACCTCGTGAGATCACTGTGCCAGTGTGGTCAGTGCACATATCTGTGCCCACGAGAAAAAAACTCCTTTGGTGTCTTGGCTGAAATTTCCAGAGCCCTCCACATTGGCACAGAGCCCAAGTGCTCTGTAGGTGGTTACTTTTATCTTCTGTGCTCCTAAAATAGCCGCATATCTCCTGTGAACGTAGTAACAACTGTTTTGCTGGGTTTTTTAAATGCCTCTCCATTTTTTTAAAAAAAAATTTAGCACTGTTTAACTTTAGCGATCTTCATGAACCCAGCCTGTGCATCAGCAGCTGAGGTGGAATGATGTTTGTTAAAGTGTCAAAAGGCAAAAGGAACTTCTGTAGTGTGCTTGGACTAAAACAAATTATTCATCAGCAAATCAACTCTAAAGAGTAAAATGGCAGGAATTTGCCACTGAAAAACACAGCAACGTTTCATTTACTGGCCACCTCTTTGAAGAGCCTGAAATAGGTAAATAAAATTCAGGTGAGGTTCTGAGCAGACAGTGCATTGAAGCAGGGGGGTTTGTTAGTGCCAGTACTCACAAATGAAGACCAGCCCCCGTCATCCTGAGCGTACCCTGCGGAAAGAAGCAGAACCACAGACTTCTCAGTGTGCACAGCTTTGTGAAAGACGGAATAATCCAACAGAAAACGAAGCCCAGGTGAGTTCTGAACCTCAGTAGCACATCACAGGAACAAGCTGATGTTTGAAAAGGCAGCCCAGCACTCACGGAGGGTGCTGGGAATAATGGTCTGACTGAAAACCAAGAGCAGAGCTCTCCTTGCATGAGATGATTCGTGTGCTGACGCTTCGAGTTTGTCCTGCACTTCCAGTTTTAAATACAATTTGAAGCAGAACGCCTTCAGAATGAGCCCAGGCTTCTTATCTCTTTGTTTAAGACTATTTTAGTTCTCATTGCAGAAGGCTTTTTAATTTTGGTTTCCCTCTCTAATACCGTGTCCTGCGGGGAGTAAGGGTAGGGGCAGAGGTGTTGGAACAGAAGTATGTGAACACTGATACTGAGCACTGGGTTAAAGAAAGACATTCTCTTGTAAATGTCTCTGCTCTTGCCTTCCTTCATCATCTTTTTTTTTTTTTAAAGCACTTTTTCTTGCTTGTTCTCCCATATCTACTCCTTACTCTTTGCTGAAGCTCCTTTGTGCTCTCATATTTCCATTTGTTGGTTTGGATTTTTGGCTCCCACCCCCACTCCCCTCAATTGATTCCGCCCTGAAAGTATTAACTTAATATTTTAAAAACTTTTTAATTTTTTTTAACACTTTTTGTTGTCAGAGGCTCTCTGCCAGTAAACACTTACCTGGGTTTTCAGGACTTTTTTGTGTTTGGGCCCTACAAAAGAGACACAAAAAAATGAATTCCTTCTATTTGCAATTCTCAAATGTTTGATGCTTTTATTGTCATAATGTTTAGCTATAACAGTAGAATGAAGCTTATCTAGATGAGTTTAACTCTGTTCAAAATGCCAAAACCACATTATTTCATATTTCACATACAGGAACCTGATGTAACTAAACAGTCTGGAAAAGAATTCAAGTCACAGGTCAAGTGCTTAGAAGCAAAGAGACTCAGTAAATACATTTACCAGGGGCCCGGTCCTAAAAAGAGAAGCTTTCTTCATTAATTGAGATCAAGGGGTTGAAAGCTGAGTTTACAAATATTCGTAACACTGAGAAATATTTTTATGGTTTTCAATTCTAGTTTTGGACTCCAGTTAATGGAAAGGTGTAAAATTACGTGACCAGATGATGCAAAACTATATTACGTAGACTGGACTTGGGTTTTCATTGTGTAGGAGCATAAATTGTTCTTTTCTCATGCAATGTTCTTGCAATTTTCGCTCCTTTTCTGTTGCAGGAATATTCTATTCAATGACAGGTCATTAAGAATTAAAAATTGCAATAATGTCTAGTCTGTGAAATGCATGAATGATAATTTATTAGTGCAACAATATGTGTCTGGACTTTGTAGGCTTCCTAAAGATTAATGTGCTCCGGTGGAAAATTGTATGAAACGTGCATGTTACTTGTTCTGGACAGGACAGAAGTGTCTGGGGTGTTCATGGGCTCAGGTTTTGCTTTTCTTCACAGCTGATATTAACTAAACAGAGCTTTCTTTCACATAATAACAGATCTATCTGAAAGCTTTGAAACAGAAAACTGAATTGTTTTACTTACCATTTTGGAAGAAAAGAGAGCCTCCCATCATTTTTGTTTATTTCTTGACTTAATTTACTTACAATTCTATTTAAAAGAAACACAAGAACAGTTTTAAAAAAAAACTCCTTGAAACCTGTCACTTGTCAAAGCAGCCAAGTCATTTTCTCAGCTGTTTTCCCTCAGTATTTACTAAATTAAAACTAAATTGTTCATTATGTGGTAAGAACACTGACTTCACCATCTTATTGCAAAGTGTCACTACAGCACATCCAATTGAAAACCAGACTTTTTTTACCCAGATAAAACCCCATGTTACTATGTCATGTTTGAAAATTAACCTTAAACCCAGCTAGCCTTAGAATTTGTGGGTGTTATAAACACTAAAACACTGCTTGAACTAATGGTCACGGCATCTGTCGGATTTTGTGTGGAAAAATCAAGTAATACTTCAGGAAACAGAGCTTACGGTTACAAAAGTAGGGATTAAATATAAAATATATATTAAATATACCCTGTGTCTCCTCTCTATTCTTTTTGTGTTCCTTCCCCTGCAACCAAGTTATACTTAACCCAGGATCCCTCCGGGGCACCCACAGCCAGCCCAGCTATCTAGGATTGGGAATTCTGATATTAAATGAGTCCCTGAGAGCAACTCTGAGGGTACAGGACAGTCATTACTGAGATTCACAGGATTATCCTCAGTGAGAGGACAGTGAAGTTTTCCTCTATGACTATTCTGCCTCCAAGAAAGCTTATGATGAGCCATGCTCTGATTCTCAATTCTCCTTATTTCTTTGTTTGAGGAATGTCTGATCAAGAAAGTCCTGTGGCAACCAAAGCAGACTGTTAACATACAACTGGTTAAAAAGGTTGCTTAGGTCTGTGAGAGACAGTAATTGTGGAAATAAAAGCAGTATGAAAAAAATCAGGAACTTAACATCTCTATTTGTCTCAAGTTCTGAATTCTGTAAAATCCTAACTTTACTGTTAATGTAGAATTCTTTCCCAACATCTCAGATTGGGTCAATTGAACTTGCTATCGATATTGTAAAATATTTGTTTATGGCCAGGCACTTTCCACTCCATTTTGTTTTTCTTCTCCTTTTCTGACTTTTTCTGCTACTCAGCAATAACAATCCCCTAAAAGTTTTTTTCCAAATGACCTAATTCATGCATCTTTCACGTGTGACTGCTCCTCTGCACTGGGACAGGAGGAAGACAAGCTTTCAAGCATTGCAAGGTTGAAAACAAGCCAATAAACCCAAGCCATTTCACGTCTGAAAAGGAGAAAGATGAGGATGAGAAGCTGAGGATATGTACTGAAGGATCCAAGTATGAAAATACAGAGGAATAATGTAGTTGGGGTTGGTTTTTTAAAGGCATTTTTCTGATTTGAAGTCAATATTGTCCTACTTGTCCCTTTCGAAATGCACAAAAGTACAAGTGTTAATAATTTCAACTGTCTAAATCTGACATTGTTACCCAAGCAAATTGTATAAAGCAAAAAAAAAATGCCAGATTATAGACACAGGGCTCCTCTTGCTCCTCTTTGCCATGGAACCAACTCTGCTCTGCACGACGAATTTCCTTCTGCTGCAGGGTGTGAGGAAGTTGCTGTGTGAATAATAAATTCTATGTGAGACATCAGGAAATGTTCTGGGGTGAGCAGTGCTCTGTGTGCACCAGTGCTCTGGTCAAGAAGGGGATTATGGAACTTGTGCGTGGTTTATTCTGCGTTGTAGAAGAGGTAGAGGAAGGATCATTCATAATATTTAGGGTTTTTTAGCTGAAGAAATAAAATGAAGATCACTGCTTTTAAAGCTAATCATTCTTTTAGTTCAGACTTTCCTGGGTGTGAATAAGATCTGAGTGTTTGGAAGCTTTCTGGACAGGCTGCTGTGGGGGTTTACACAAACTGGTTTTTGAGGAAAAACCAACAGGAAAAACCTGCTCGTTTTAAAAAATTAATCGTTTGCTGCTTAAGATACAACTTCGAGTTTATCTGAAACGCTCCAAAGCAATGGCTCAGAGGGGTTATTAGGAGGAAGAGAATTTTAGGAGGGTGACACTTCACAAGTAACATTATTACAGGAGGCTGGGGCACTGAGTGTGTCGCCATGGGGGGAAGGAAGTACCAAAACCACAGCGCTCTCCGAGCTGTGGGAGTGGATGATGGGAGAGGATAAGGCAACAACAGCACTTGCAGAAAATGTTACTCAGACTTCTCTTTCTCTTTCCACCTCCTCCACCAGTTGCTAAACTTAAAACTGGCAGGAAGTTGAAGTTTAAAGGAACTCACTCAGCCAGCCCCCCAAAGCTGCCCTCCAAAAATGGCTTTTGTGCACTTAACTGCAGATCCTGGTGTCAGGAGTAGAGTCCACTCTACGTGTATTGGGATAAAGGATTTAAGATGGGTAGGAGAGGTGGAATACAAAGTCCTCGGGGCCAGGAAGTTGCATAGTTACATACTGACCACTGTCAAGAGCTTAGTTGGTGATAAAGTTGTTGTTTTGGCTTTTGAGAAGAGTCTGTTGGGTAGATGCAATGTGTTACATCAGCTTTAGAACTGTTTATCAGTCATGTTCTAAACCTTGCAACAACCTCTGGCATCCCAGCTGAGGGAATGTGTGCACACACCTTCCCCTCTGCCCCTTTAAAAAGAGAAAGGCGGCACAGATTCCCTAATTTTTTTCGTTTGTACTTTGACTCTTCTGAAAGTAGAACAACCTTCAGACTGTGCAATGTCTGCAGGCTCTGAATGTGTCCCACTCAGAGCTCAGCTCACTTACTGGGCTGGCACATGAAACGAGTGCAATGATGCTCTTCCTGTTACTGGAAATTTTCAGGAGAGCTGTGGGATATGACTTGGAGAGCTGTGGGATACAGTTTTGAGTGCTGTGGGATACAGTTTGGGTGTTAAGGCCTGTGGCTTTCTGACTGAGGCCGAAAATTCCAAATCCCATGTTTGCCAGCAGCTTGACACAGAACAGTCAAAGGGATCAACAGCCTGCCTGGACCTCCCAAAAACCTGTAAATCTTTTCTCTAAGACAGTAAATAATAAGAGTGGCAAAGACCAACTTCAGTGTTCATATCATGGTTCCTGTATCAACCAACCACCAGCATTATTTTTAATTTTTAATGAGATCTTTGCTTTTTCTTCTTCATGAATTCTGACCACATTCAGTAAGGCACACTCTGTTGAATTCTGAAAGAGCTTTAAAGCATTTTTCAAGGCTTACATTTGTTATCCACAAGTCAAAACCTTTATGACCCTCTGTGACTGCCAACAGTGCTAATGAGCAATAGGAAAACTCCATATGTCTCTTAAGCTGCATATTGGCTTCTTGTTTCATAGGATTTATTATCAAAATGTTAGCAACACCCTTGTGATTAGGTCTGAGTTTCATTTAAAGCTTAGGACAGATACTGAATGTATCTGATATATTTTACTCTGTGTAAAATATGCCGTATATTTTCCCAGTTTAACCAGTGTCCCTCTCACTCTTTCAGGACAATGTGTGTTGTTTGTGAAGCTTCAGGTGTGTATTTTAACCCAGTGGTATTAAAATATGAATTTTCTTAGCAAAGTTTTCTGCAAAGACAAAGCCCTTTTAACGGAGAATTCTAGACATTTCAAGAAGTATTTTTAATTTTCAAAATAGTGCTTAAATTTTTTTGGGGGGGGGACTTCGTTTTGTTTTTAAAAATAGGCCAAAACTTCTATGAAGATGTGCACCCACAACAGGGCTGGTGGAGATTAACTTCCAAATTAGTAATTCCGCTAGTAATAACAGAAGACTGTGGAGTTCTTTAATTAGCTTCAGGAAATAACATATCATACTTTGCAATGACGACTCTTAGCTACTTTGTCTCCTTAAAAGTCACAAAATCATCGCCAAATAATGGCACAGTGTTATTCAAGACCTGAGCAGCAGGTTTGCTCAGACATTTCTGCCTATGAAAACCACACACCCAGCTCAGGAGGTCTGTGCAGATGGAGGCTGTGGTTTGCAAGCCATGGATGGTTGCAGTGCTGGGTTCTGTTCTCAGTCAAACCCTGCTAAACTTACAGCAACAACCTCTTCTACAAGGTCCTTGTATTCATTTCCTCACTGGCCAGTACTGGGGGTGTAACATTTGCTATTTGAATTAAGCTTTTCTTACAGAATACGCTGGGATTTCAGCACTGCTGTTAAATATCAGGCACTGTAACTACAATATGCTAATGCTCTTTCAGCTTGTGGGAAAACTCTTCCTGCTGGTTGAGGTTTGTATTATGACAGAAAAGAAAACTGTGAATATGTTCTAGGAGAAATCTACAGCAAGGACTTGGTGGTTGGGTGAGAATGGGGAGGTTCTGAAGTAATGAAATTAATGGTAAAAAAAGTGGCAGGTTTTTCTACCCATGAATTTTATCCTGGGTTTTTGTGGCTTGGGGGTTTTTTTCGCTTTTGGATTGTTTGGGGTTTGTTTGGTTGTTTTTTTCATGGTGGTATTGTTGTTGTTGTTACTGTTGTTGTTTTTGTTGTCGTTGCTTTGGTTTTGTTTTTTTTTATGGGAACCAGTTCTCTTCTCTGACAGCTCTAAATTCTTGTTTTAAACAGTGGCTTTATATGGAGGACCCCACATGACACCAATATTTTTGCACGTATATTCACAATAATCTAGTGAATTTTTTTCCTTGTTTGTAAGTGTGGAGAAATCTGAGAACAGGGGCCTTAGTTCCAGAGCTTTCATTCAGATTTAACGAGTTACTTATTTATTCAGTTCTTCAAGTTGTGCACCAAGCTTCATTCTTCTTTTAAAGCTCTTGTTCTTTCAAGTTCTCATTGAGAATCCAAAAAAATCTGACCAGAAAAGGCTGTCCATTTTCTTTTACAAGGTAAATGGACTGTGAAAATCAAAATTTCAAAGCACAGTTGGGATAGATGAGGAGATAGGAGAAACTCCACATTGATGGATATTATTTTATCTCTTCACCTACTGCATTAATATCTCTTGTGTGCATGGGTTTATTAGAACACCCGCTGATCACTTCTGACTCAGGAATTTGAAAGGAAATCACCAAAAGTTCTCAAAATAATAAGCTCAAACAATGAGAACACGAGGCAATTTTGCCAAAGGATTGTTAAGGAGGGACAAAACCTCAGAGAATTACAAGCAATGTGCTTTACAGGAGGGTAAGATGAGTTTGTCACAGACAATCTGGTCTCTCAGTATCAGTAGCACTGTTAGATGTTGCTTTTAATTGACAGTGAGTAAAAAATTCTGAGATATCAGGGCATCTTTTTTTCATAACATCTGGACCCCCTTCCTAGCACATCATACACCACCAATCCCAATTATTGGGATATTTATTGTGTGAAAATATAGATCTGGTTTTAAGAAACTCGTGATGTTTGAGGCTTTCAAGTTCAAGCCCTTGCCTATCTGATCAAAAATGAACAACAAAGAAACAGCTATGTTGGAAAAGCTTGAATTCCCTTTTTTTAAACCTCCTTTTTTCTTTAGAAGACCATGAAGAGCTCCAGGTGTCTCATGGTCAGGAACCTTCTAACCCCCAGCTTAAATATATAGCAGAGAACCCACAGCAAAATAAACCCCATTTCATTTTTTCACCATGAAATATCAGAAGAGGCTGATTTCTCTGTTTCTGAGTATTGGCTTAATGAGGTTACTGTTCTTCATTGAGTAACTTCCATGAAATTCTGAAAGCTGCTCATATGAATGGGGAACTTCCTCAAGGCCCGATGGAGCCAAGGAAAACTATTCAACACTGAATCACACGTTCCAGACTGATTTATCTTTAACACCCACCTAAAGCAAAACCACATGATGAAAACCCTTCAAACTCCTCAACTCCTGTGGACGTGCCTGACTCGTTTTTTTTCCCCTTTAAGCTAAAGTCAACAGTTAAGCAGTGAACAGTTAAATCACACTTCAAAGGGAATGCTTGCAAGAAAAGTTCAACCTTTGTGTAGTTGCTCTCAGTCATAGAATTTATGCACAAGTTCTTCTGAACATCCCCCAGACAACCTTTTTGTATGGCATCTTGGTGCTTGAGCAGCCATGACAACACTCCCTGTATTTTGGAATATTCCCCTTTTTCCCTCAGCACACTCCAGCAAACAGGTCTCTGACCAATCACTTGCAAATAATTTGCCCGATATTTCCTACGAGTTTTCACTGCAAACCAGCTAAAATAACTTTTGATATTGAAGTGGTTTGGCTTTACTTACGGCACTCTGAGTTTGGGAAATTTCTGGATGTCGTTTTCAGACATGTTCTGAAAAGGAAACACACGGTATGTATGACAAAATTGCATATAAAATCTCATTAATTACCACTCATATAGTATTTAAGTGACTTTAGAAGTAAACATATAGAATCCCTTCGTGTCTGTGTGGTGAAATCAGACAAGGGTGTGCACGATTGCAAAGCTTCAGGGTAAAACTGTAAATTCTAAGATAGAGAACCATTGACTGGAGTTTTGTTCTAAGATCTGTAACATCAAAAATCACACATCCTAAGTGGACACGTAGCTGGTAAAACTCCTTGGACTTCAGAGGAGCCTTGGCAGCTTAAGAAATATCTTTTTAGAAACTGGGATGGGGAGAGGGGGGAGCGTTTCCTCCCCCTTGAACCATCACCCAGCAGCGGGATTGAGATCACTCCCGACTGGATGTGCTGTCCGAGAGCTTTGCTGATGCTCCTGCAGAGTCACCCCCTCTCTTCTTCCAGCACAAGCACCTTCACCTTCAGGGCAGACTCAGGCCTTGTGAAAACTTTGCATTTAGTTGATTCAGTGTTTTGTTTAGTTAATTAAAAGCTTCACAAATTCTCTTTGGAACCTGGGGGACAGTCTGGTTCTTTCTGTCTCTTTTACTGGCAATGACAAGTTTCTAATTACACGTTGATTCACAATGGAACAATGTGGATTTAAACCCCCTGGGACTTTGCTTGCTAGTTTTGATGCTCTTAAACGTCACTGATTTTGTGTATTGCTCCAGAAGAAATCTAATTTTATCTCCAGAGGAATGAAAAAGTGATTACAATGCAAGGCCAGTCATTTTGAGCAGGGCTTTGTCTTCTTTAGAACGAGAGGACAATTAAGAAATGTGGGGTTTCTGTAGTTAATATTTGAAAACAAGCACTTCCTGTAAAGGAAGAGATGAATTCAAGACAAGGTTATGGTCTTAAAACTTGTCAGTTTGAAAAATACTAAAAAAACATGCATATTGAACGACATGCTTGGGTTCCCAGCTTTCCATATTTAAAGCAAGATGTCTGGCTGATTTTAGCAAAAGCATTTGCTTCCGAGATTTCCACCCCAGTAACCACCTGGGAGATGAGTGCTCTGCATCTACCAATGCAAAATAAGGAGGAGACAAAACAGTGCCTTGACTGGAATTTTACAGGAAGGAATTTTACAGCTCCACTTACCAGAAACCTTTGTCCACTTATGCTGTGCTTTCTCACAACTTTCTCACAGTCCTTGTACTTTAACTGACAATGAAAAGAAGATCATTAGTGCACCCTTATTTGTAAGTATCAATTAAGACATTTAAATATGTGGCTGGCTTTGAGTAGATGCTTCGAGCTACCCTTTTGTGTGTTACCACCAGTCCAAATGGCTCATTTGGTTCCACAAACACGGATTTTTATGGCAGAGATTCTTCAGTGGACTTGAGGATTTTTGTCCATTCAGGAACATGTAATTCCTCACATTTACCAACCACCTCACATCTGCCTGGCCCAAAGACATATTTAGAAAATGGATATTTAGGTACTGACGGGGATGAGCAGTTGTAGAAAACAGGAAATCCAGCAAAAACCTGGAATACTAAAGGCCCGATCCCAGTCACAGAATTCACTGTTGTGATCGATGGAAATCCCACTTGTTAATCCCGGAAATTATTTATGGTATTTGGGAAGCTTTTCCACAATATTGTTTTACAGTAGCATTTAGGACAAGGGCATTTTAGAAGCTGGTCATGTACAGGTTGATCATGTAGCTTTAAATATTTCCAGTAGATGTCTGAAGTTTTTTTATTTTTTTTTTTATTTGAACAGTAATAGCACAATAGAAGAACGCAACTAATATTTTTGATCTGGCTAGAATGAGTTTTTCTGTTTCAAGTTGATGGGGTCCAAAGCAGAAGGAACCCAAAGAGCAGGCAGACAAAGTGGTTTTTGGAGGCTTCGAGGCAGAAGAATGGCCCTTGTCCTGCCTGAAACTTTAGTTAGTGGAAGTTATGGGGACAAACGATCCTGTGCTGCTGGGATAATTCCCCTAAGGCAGAGAACATCTTACAGGGAGCGCTATCCCTTCATAGTTCTATCCCAATTTTTCTTTTTAAGGAGTAAATCTTGGTGCGAGAATGGATCCTGAAAACATCTAAACAGAAGAGAGAATATTTTTAAAAGCCACCTCCAGTTATTCATGTGCAGAAACAGGCCTAACTCCGCTAAATATTTTAGGATAGAGATTAAGACTTTTGTGCAGGCTGAGGATTTAAACCCGTGAGGAATTTCTTTCATACAATAAGCACCATCACGACATTGCCAGCACAAGTCTGTGCAGGGGGAGTGACTGCAAGATTTGGTAGAACTCCCAAGTGTGACTGAGACCTCATTCTTAAAGTAATTGATGGAAAATTGACGGAAAATACTGTTTAGCTATTCAAAATAACCTTTGGGATATTACAAATATGAACATCTTTGCTTTTTCTAAGTTAAAAAAATAAAATAAAATTAAAGACTTTGGAAATTATTTGTAAATTCTGGGGTTTGTTGGTTCTTCCCTCTTTTGAACACATTGCTTGATTTAACACAGGCTTTAAGTTAACACACTGAATCATGAATTAGATGTTACTATTGATAAGAATGAAGAATTTGTATTTGACAGAGAGTGAAGGCCTAATTCATGCCCTAATACATCACAGTATTGTCACAGAAATTCCTGATGTGTGTGCTGGCTGAATTTTGCTCATGTGCAGGTGTAAGCCAACAATGAACTGATGAAGATCGTACCCTGTGTCACAAGTAAATCACTTCAGGTGACAGAAAATTGGAAGGTGACTGTCCTTAGAATATTATTCCGCAATTAGCTTATTTTAGAAGGAGAAAAAAATGCTTTTCCCTCTTGGAGTTGAATCCTGGACTTTGAGCAATGTTAGTGATTATATGTGAAGGAAATTGTATGAGTTTCTCAGGGGAGATCTGGTCACTTATGACAGGTGAATTAGGCTGAATTAGGCTGGCATTGTTGTCTTACCCAGACCTCTTAGATGATTTAAAGCAGCTTTTGCCCTGATTCACTTCTCCAAACATGGAATGCCAAGATTCTCTCTATCCTGGGGGGTATCGCAATCAGTAGAAGACAGATACTAAACAAAAAATGTAACCAAGTACATTCGCTTATGGTAGAATTTACAGTTAACCCATTTATCTCTGTTCAGAATATCATGATCAGCTCTTTTCAGGAAGCCACTTCCCTTCTTAATTTCTTGGAAATGGGGATATAAACCCCCCACTGCACCAAGGTTGTAATGTTCGTCCTATTTGTCTGAAGTTACCTGTTGATAATGATCTCATCTGTTCCATCTCCAGTTTTTGGTTTCACTTTCCTCTGCCACCAACCCCTGCCTGCTAAAATTAGGGGTTTGTAAGTAGATGGCAGTTTTACTTCTCTGTGTTTGATCTGCTTTGGGTTTGCATTCTAGTATCAAAGTTGCCTCAACCCACCAAATAAAACTCTCTTTATAGAGTTATGGGAGCTGCTGAGAACAAACACTTCACATGATCTCAAAAGGAAGCCCGAAGTGTCCCAGGTTTTACAAGTCCAGCCATGGATGTGATTAGCAAAGACATTGAGGCTCGTTTGTGACACGGAGCAATTTGGAAAAAGAAAAAAAAAAAAAACAGAAAAAAAAAAAACCTCTCTTCTGACAATCATTGATGATGATTTTCATTGGTGATGAAGATTACAGAAAACTTGGAATCTTCACGCCTTAATGCCTTCCACAGCTGTAAATGTTACACCAACAAGTAATAAACTAGCTGCAAAGTGTAAAGCCATCTGTTCCTCTTATACCCAATTTAAAAATCACGTTCAAGCTTCATTTACAGATTTCACTGCCCAGTGTTTGACAGTGGTTTTGCTTTTAATGTTGCTGCAAGCTGTGCCCGTTGTAAAACACCTAAATCTGGCACAAACAGTGTCACAGGAGTTTCCTCCTCCGTGACACGAAGACAAAACACAGTGAAACTCACCGTCCTAAAATACTCTGCCAAGTCATCCGCGTTCCAGGTAACCACGTCCGAGCGGTAGGGAACGTTCCGCAGATCCATGGTGAGTTTTCCTCCTCACAGGGTGGTCACAGGGTGTTCATAGCAGTGCTATCAATGAAACAGCCATGGATTCCCCCCATGTGACCCCTTCCAGCCTGTCCAGGAGTTCCTTGCCCGGCTGGTTCTGCCAAAGACCTGCTCTTTCTGCTTCAGAGCTCCGTTGTTCGGACGTCCCGGAGAGAGATGTAGCTTCCTCTGACACAAAATGGTCTCTTCTCAGAAAAGTTGCAGCCAGTCAGCCTCACCACTTCCTTTCTCTGAATATAAATAAGTAAACAAGGAAGCAGAGCAAACTGGTGAAAATGTTCTGCCAGCTCCTGTTTGCTTGTAATTGCATATATAAATGTTTATGTACTTACAGACTCTGTACAGCATAAAAATACTGTTGTATTATCTGCATAGACCTGGGTTACTCTCTGTGCAACTTTACCCCCTCCGAAGAAGAAAGTGTTCACTTAAGAGAAACTTCTTCTATTTACCTCCCTACCTGAAGTGTCCAGAGTCTTTCTTTGATTTGTACTGCAACAAAAGGTTATTGTTGGAGTTGTACAGGAGGAATTCATGAATCACGGAATTACGGTCAGAATTTCTTCAATTAATCATTCAGTGAAACTAAAACAAAAAATGGACAAGTTTAGATGAAAAATTACTACATTGCCATTGTTCCAATGCTTCATTTTTCAACTACCTCTTATGAGGATTTCTGTGTCTGAAAAAGAACCCACAAAATTATAATATTATCAGAGGGACATAAGAGACTTTCATCTGTCATGTATGGCCAATTCAGGCACCTTCCTGCCAGGAGGTCCCTTTGGTGAGATTACACTGAGTAATTCCAACGGGCCTGGTTTTTAAAACAGAATATCCATTCTCCCTTTTCTTCTTGTGATGGTAGGAACGCTCGGGGTCACTGCTCACAAGTGCCATTAGGCTGCACAAAAGGTGGCCTGTATTAGTTAGAATAGGTGCATCGTCCTGAAGCACTGGAAAGTTTCTCTTCTTCCTAAGGATTAAGGAAATGCTCATTAGATGCTCCCTCATTTCCAGTCCCTGAGGAACCTTCTAACCCTGCGCCTGTAATCTGCCAGCGTGTTGCATATGAGCGCATGTGTTTGAGATCAGATCTACAAGTCTCCACGGTATTGAATTCAAGAGCTTTCCTTTCGGAATTCCCAGGCTGATTTCAAGTAGCTTACTTCTTTTGCTGGAGAAATTTCAGCCACAGCTGTTCCAAGCAGCGTAGCACTTATCAAACACGTGACACAGCTGTGTTTTCGGGGTTCTTATTTGAAGCTGGGGACAGAGTGGCTGGAGAGCAGCCAGGCAGGAAGGGACCTGGGAGTTTGGATTGACAGGAAGCTGAACAGGAGCCAGAGTGTGCCCAGGGGGCCAAGAAGGCCAATGGATCCTGGCCTGGCTCAGGAACAGTGTGGCAGCAGGAACAGGGAGGTGATTCTGCCTCTGGACTCAGCACTGGTGAGGCCACACCTGGAGTGCTGTGTCCAATTCTGGGCCCCTCAGCTCAGGAAGGACATGGAGGGGCTGGAGCAGGGCCAGAGAAGAGCAACGAGGCTGGGGAAGGGACTTGAGCACAAGTCCTATGAGGAGAGGCTGAGGGAGCTGGGGTTGTTTAGCCTGGAGAAGAGAAGGCTCAGGGGAGACCTCATCGCTCTCTACAACTATCTGAGAGGAGGTTGTAGCCAGGTGGGGGTTGGTCTCTTCTCCCAGGCAACCAGCAGCAGGACAAGAGGGCTCAGCCTTAAGCTGTGCCAGGGGAGGTTTAGGTTGGATATTAGGAAGAAATTCCTTACAGAGAGGGTAATCAGCCATTGGAATGGGCTGCCCAGGGATGTGGTGGATTCTCCATCCCTGGAGGTTTTCAAGATGAGGCTGGACGTGGCACTGAGGGCCATAGTCTGGTAACTGCGGTGGTGTTGGATCAAGGGTTGGACTTGATGATCTCAGAGGTCCTTTCCAACCCAGCTGATTCTGTGATTCTATGATGTGCATCATCTGAGGCATGTCCTGACAGTACCACAGAACTGTCATCACCTCCAGGTTTGGGGATGAAACAGGACTAAATGAACTTGTGACAAAGAATCCTGAAAGGAGAAGTTACTCTCCTGGTGCATTGTCAGCAGTGGTGAAGGGGAGGTTATACAACTCCACCGCAGACATCCCAACACATCCTCTGCGTTTCAAAGAGAGACAAGTTTCTCACAGCACAGGAACAGGAAGAAGCCTGTGCTATAATTTCTAATTGTTCATTCTAATACAGTGTTTCATTACCTTTAATCTGATTTGCATCTCGAATTGTCTTCGTTTAACAAGATTGCAACTTAGAATTGAAGAAAATTCTAACACGTGTATCTCCTCTTATTGTTTGCTTGGATCCTATCTGTGCCCTGTGAGGACATTATAGCCACATACATATTTCATGCAGCTTGCAAAGCCCAGCTGCACATGCACCCGAGCTTTGTCTTTCTCCACAGCCTCCTTTGTAATGTTACAAACACATCGGATGTGGTGGCCAACAGAGGCTTGCTGAGGGAACAACACCTGAAACACCACTACATTTGAATTTGCAGAGATACTCCCAGATCAGGGTAACCATTTTAAACTGTATTTCCAACCTCTATGCATATTTGAACATTCCAAGGGAAAATGTTGCTCAGCTCACCAGGCACGAGTCATGACCCCCAATCCCAACCAGACTGCTCTTTTCTCTTTTAATTGCTGCTCTGATCACTCTTCCCACTTGTTTATTATTCCTCTTTCCCTCTTCAGAGTCACTGCTGTTATCTCCAGATGATCCTGTTTCCCCCTCGGCTTGGAGAGGCAATTTCAACACTGCTGGTCCCTGAGAACGGACATCAAGAGAGAAACAGTTGAATGTCCACACTTGTGCCAGAATCTTTAGTCAGATTTGGGTAGGAGTGCAAGGGAGGATGTCTGGGAAGCCACCACACGTGATTTGTTTGGAGGGAGACAGGTAGACTTGAGCAGTGGGGCAATTAAATGAGCCCCAGCCAACAGACAGGGCCACTGAGGATTCTTGGGGCAGAATGTCAGGTTTGATGGGCCACGTGCAGAAATTTGGTTGATAATTAGACACTTTTCAGAGAGGAAAATCCTAATGGTCTGCTGGGACTGATCACGTGCTTTGAATCTTACGAGTTCAATTTTATATTTCAAGAAATGAACACACAGTAAATAGGCAGCACAAGACACATCTGTTCCATAATATAATTTGTTATATAATTCAGTTGGCAATCCCATCAGGTGGATTTTAAACTCTTAGATTCTCATATGCTGAGAAACGTTGATGTCACAGCTATTATCAGGTGCATACATTTCAACTGAGACCTTTTTTCCCCCCTCTTTTTAAAGAAGTTGGTGTTTTAAAGGTATTTTATACCCTGCAGTGGCACACCCTTCACATAAAAAATTTGTCTCTTCAACAGCAACCGCCAATGGTACAGTTCTTCCGATGCAGTGATGGTCTGGTGACTGATGTTTGAAAATGTGAGAGTCAAACCATTTTAGGCAACACAGGGGGGAAATTCACACTGCTCACATTCTGCTGCCTTCAAACAGCAGCGATGTTTCCCATTTTCTTTCACCTCTTTCTGGCAGTGTTCTGTCCCTGTTTTAAGTGGAGTCAAGGGCTTGCTTTGAACAGCTTTCAGAATGGTTTATTTTTTTAGAATAACTCAGGTTATGTGTCCATTCCCCTAACAACAACAACAACAAAAAAAAAGAAGTTCAAACCTGGTAAGAATTTAGTCTCCATGTTCATCTCAGTCCCAAAGCAAAGTGGATCTTTACAACATGGTTTTCTTTTGTCCTGCCCAATTCTGTCTTTAAATGACTTGGGTAGATTCTTCCCTTTATCCCGGGCATATTTACCATTGACAGCCTATAGTGACGAATTTGTACTTTTATATTGTTACCTTTCTGTAGGTAATATATCAAAATGGCTACATACCTCCTTTCCATTGCATATTTATACATACATATTATTATATACATTATGTGTATGTATATATGTATTGTGTATTATATATATGTATAAACCCTGGTCATTCGGTGTCATTTCACTCTAATCCCACCCAAGGGATCTATGATTGACAAGAATCCCAGTTACCCTGCCCTCAGGGATGGGTCCTACTAATAACTCATGGAAAAATGCTTTCATTTGTATAACCTTTAAAAATCACAATATTTTTTACATATTCCTTATTTGCTATAATCATTGCTGAGCCACACTTCCCACTTCCATGTCCTTATCCACTGTACTCTTAATTCTTGCAGTCAAGTGTTAACTTTGGCTTTGCAATGTCTGTGCATTAATACAAGAGGCAAAACCAGAGTCTTTGCCAACTTGAAAAAGCAATTTGCAGCAGTGGAACTGTGAGGCTTCCTCCCCATCTAGTGGCTGAATCACAGTCCCACAGTGGTGACTGCCAAGTGCAGGAAAAGGGATGGATGGAACAGTTGTCACTGTAGAAATTTGATCCTTGGGTTAGAGATATGACACTTTAATGGGGAAAAATAATTGAAATTTAGTACTCTGTATGAACTCAACCCTCAGCAAAGATTTAGCTGGATGGAAAAAAAAAAAAAAAAAGTGCAGACTTGAAGAAGAATATTTTCCATTGCCAGTGAATTGTGTTACTTTGAGCAGGTGGCAAGATGGAATTTAGGAAATTCCAAAATGCCTGAAATCCTAAAATACAGCCACTAGAGTGCAACTGGACTCTATTCAGAAACCAGAGAGAATCAAATATCTATTTGCTGTAAAAACAAGGTAAGTAGACAGAGATAGTCTAGCAAGAGCATTGTTTTCTCAGGTACATGACTTATTCACTCTGTTGGGGCCACAAATGGCATAATGTGTCTAGTTTGTCTAAGGATGCTGCCAAAAAATGCATAGAACCCCCAGCAAACCTCAGCAAAGATGTCTACTGAGGAAAGACTGAAAAAATCCTTTGCTTAGTGTGAGAAAGGGAAGCTGGAGGTGAGGGAAGGAAAAAGGAGTCAGACTTGATGACTTTGGGGGACAGCAACAGGCTGCCGTCATGACCCCTGAAAGGCTGTGCTCACCAGGAAAGCTGCTGGAGCTTGACAAGCAGGAACTGTGGACTGAGGAATTCTCCTGCCCAGAGTCTGGACTGGTCAGTGCAGCTCAGCTCACTTCAGCCAGTGCCAGCTGTGCTGTGACACTGAAGGGGACAAAACACAGCTGGAAAGGATGTTGTGTTTTGGATCTGAGACTTCCCTGCTAACACAGCATTTGCCAGGCACAGAACTCCACCAGTGAACACACCAGTTTTGGAACTGAGCATGTAAGTTTGACAGGGGCATTGAGTTAAGGATGAAGATGAAGAAAGTTAAAACCACATCCTTTAGTCTGGACTAACTGCTCAGATCCTCCCCAGCTGGCACAAAGAACAGGTTTCCTCCCGCCAGCTTCAAGGGGGGCAGTTGCCAAGACCTTGGCGCTGCAAGGCTCCAGTTACCCCCAGGGCTCTCTTCCCCTGGCCCAGCTCCCTCCTGCCACACAGCTCCTGCTTTAGCCCCCACCTGACCCCTGACACTCCCGTGCCCCTCAGAACTGGGCTGTGCTGTGAGACCTGCCAGCTCTGCTGGCAACCAGCATCCCTGGGAGCTGCTATTCCCAGATGGAGCTGAAGCCCAAGGTGTTCCCATTCAGTGCTTCCATAGCAGGCTTCCAATCTGCTTTGCCTTCTTTTATTTTCAGGTGGGGTTTTTTTTGATACATGTTTATTCAAACAAGCCAAAAAAACCCCAAACTGTTGTTTTGGAGCAAACAGCAATAAAAATGACAACTTTTATTTCTTCCAGGTTTTTTAAAAAGGAGTATTTCAAGTCTATCCAACTATTCTTGCAGCTAAAGAAATGATGATTACTTTAACTCAGCCCATTTTTTCATTATTTTCATCAAATGAACTGTGGATACCCATGAAGGGCATATTGACCAATGAGCAAAGCATTTGTGATTTTGCAATGCTGAGAAAAAGGGAAAAAAGCTTCAACAGCTTTTAGACTGACGTGCTCATTTCAGACCTTCACAGGGTAAAGATTTTGTCAATCCTGAAAGTTTTTGAGAGTGAATTTCTCAGAGCAGAAAACAGATGCCTTGGAGGAAAACAAGCTGCTGGTAACCAACATCGTCTGGGGTATAGTTCTGTTTTTAATGTTAGTTTAGTTCTCGATATTTACGTTCCTCTTTATGACCGGCTCAGAGTTTCCAAGGAGCTGAATTCTTGACCAACCCATGCTTTTCAAATTTCCAGGGTCACCTTGTGTTCAAAATACAGTGTATTCATAATAGGAGGTATTTTTTCTCAGAAACACGGATTTTGCATGTGTTTTAAATTGTACACATGAATTGCACTATGAGTTGACTTTCCAGCAATCCCAGAGCTCTGCTAAAGGTCCAGCTGAGGATACTGATGATGATGACGATGATGAAGGTGATGAATTCATTGGGCCACCACTTCCACCCGGGTTCAAGGATAGCGATGACCATAATGACAATGATAATACAGAGGAAGATAATGTAAGTAATTTGTTCCTCTTTAATGATTTAACACTTTGGGTAGACTCTGATTTGTATGTGAGCTCTTCCTCTACGATGAAATTTCCAGGTGAAATACGACTTTTTCAAAATGCAGGGTTGCTGTTTCTCCCTAATGATTATTCGCTGCACGAAAATAATTGGTTTCGTTTCAAAACACCAGGATTTAAACCAACAAAATATGCATGTCAATCTCAAGGGAAATTCATCATATTTTAGATGGTTTATTTCCCAAATAATTTTCTACAAGAGAGAAGAGGCAGAGGTGGCCTTGAATCCAGGCAGAACAACTGAGCCAGAGCTGTTTTGAAAAAAAATTAACTGTGGCAACTGATGGAAGAAATAGAAACTTTACTCTCAGTATCCCGGAACCCCCAAACACAGAACAATATGATCTTAGAGAAGTCCTAGAAAATTCGGTGGGGATGTACTCAAACAAAGAAGATATCAATTAAATAGAGAAAAAAATAAAGAACAAGATGAATTAAGAATGAACGTAACAGTTTTGGTGGTGGAACACAACGATGCTGTACCTGCTCAAGGACTGAGGTCAAGAGGATGAAAACAACCTGGAAAGACCAAAGAAGGTCTTTCAGGGGTTGTGGTTATGTAAACAAACTAATGAATATGTATAAAGGAAGATAGAATGTCTAATCAATATGTAAGCATTGTGTGTAATAAAAAGCCCTGTCCATCTGTCACTTGGCGTGTTTTATTAGAAGAGCTCTCCTCCAAACATCCAGCAAGCTGAATAAAGAAGAATTCCCTTTTTAACACCCACAACTGGTGTTAAGAAGTTTGTTTCTGTTGCTTTTCAGTATTATTTTTGGCCCCCCAGACGGGACAGCTCTGCCTGACCTCCCATGGATCCGAGGAATCTTTGGATCTTCATGCCAGCACCAGGACTTTCCTGGGGAAGACCACAGATCCCCAGACCAGTCTGGGGCATAGGTAAGATTCCCAGTCAATAAGAAGGCATTCCTTTTGGGAATTTTGCCCATACAAAATGTGTGGATTTTCCAGTGCATTGGATGGGTTATTTGGTGTTTGGCTTTGTTTTACTGATCGATGTTGTTTTGCATACTTATTTATTTCTGTATTGTAACATTTTGGGTCTGTTACTGTTCAGAGGTGGGTAGCAGCCAATCTGAGGGGGGCATTTTGAAAAAGTCCCCACTTGGCTGCATTTTAGGAAGACTGATGAACCCCCCTGGGGAACAGCTCGCAGGGAGAATTGAATTAAGCATTGTAATCAAAGGTAGCCGTCCTGGGACATTGAATTATAACACACATTGTTACAACTAATGCTGGTTTTAAGGTGGAAGCCAAAGTGGGATGAGGTTTTCACTTTGCAGAACCATATGGAACGGCAGAAAGATTGTGGTGCGAACCCAGCCCCCTTGGACCCACTGGTGTTAGCCCTTGAAAAGGGAACTCTGGGGAAGTAGTTAAAACGCTGTTGTTCGTAGCATGGGAAAAAGTTATTCTAAATGTCTCCCCGATAAGGAGGACGACTTAGATCTCATGGTTGGTCCCCTTGCAGGTTGGGTGGGGGAACACATGATCAAGATGCAGAAACCAATCTTGCAAGGGAACTGGCACATGAAGAGGCAGATTTAGCATGTCTAGAAGAAAAAGCAGAGAGAATGTGTCAGAGAGAGAAGAGAATTTCAGTCCGGTTGCAGGAAGAACTAGAGCTAGACAAGGAGGGGTGGTAGGGCCCCCCGCTCCGTGAGATAACCCAGACTAAATGGCAAAAGCATTCAAAATGATGATTAAAACCCAGGATCTGGACTAGAAGGATATCGATGCTATGTTAGAGGAGTTGTTTGGAAAAACCTCCTGCTAGTTTTGGAAAAGCAGATTTTGATGGGTAACATACAGGGTGCGTTGGACACTAAAGTGGTTCACAGTACTGAATTTGAAAAATGCCTGTATCTGTATCCCTTTGAGCTCTGAAAGGCAGGAGCTTTTTGCTTTGGAATGGGAAAACCCAAACACAGGGAGGAAAAACCCACTGACTTGAATGGTCTTCCCATGGTGGGGGAGGGGTTAAAAGAGCCCCGCAATATTTGGAAATCAATTGGCAAAAGAACTGGAGGACTGGAGATATCAAAACCCCGGTGGAGCCTTATTACAGTAGGTGGATGACATTTTGATGGCCCCTGAAACTGAATAGCAGCTTGGGATCTGCGGCACTACTGAATTCCCTTGGACTGAGTGGATACAAGGGTAGCAAACCCCAACGCAGGGGTTGTCCAGAGCACGGGGACCTACCAGGGATTTCAAATGCTCCAAGGGCAACGGAAGCTGGGACGGGAACAGAAAGAAACATTCTCTCAACCACAGCCACGAAGGGTAAGAGAATTTCGGGCATTTCTCAGGACGGTTGGGGGGTGTCTGCTGTGGATCAGCAATTATGGGTTGCTGGTAAAGCCACTGTAGGAGCTCTTGAAGACAGCTCAGATGGACTGTAAATGAACTAATTAATACGT
The DNA here is from genome assembly GCA_013399855.1 of Oxyruncus cristatus. Taxonomy (NCBI): domain Eukaryota; kingdom Metazoa; phylum Chordata; class Aves; order Passeriformes; family Cotingidae; genus Oxyruncus; species Oxyruncus cristatus. The sequence continues at coordinate 321,345 of VXAY01002217.1, forward strand.
GCTAAAGAAGCGAGAATATCTAATGAATATGTAGACAGGCTGTGTAATAGAAAGCCCTGTTCATCTGTCATTCCATTAGAGGAGCTCTCCTCCAAACCCCCACCATGGTGAATAAAGAAAAATGCCCTTTTTAACATCTACAAATCTGTGTTAAGAAGTTTGTTTCTGTTGCTTTTCAGTAACTGAGGGTGCTTTTTTCTATCTTTTTTCTTTTTTTTTTTTTTAATGTATTTGTTTGTGGGGTCTTTCGTTTATTTTGTTTTTTTTGGTTTTTGTGTTTGTTTTTTTTTTTTTCTCTTCTGTACTGGCTGATGGGTCGCAAACTACTTCATATTTCAGATTTAAACTTTCAGAATTAAAATTACATTTTCCAGAGAAAGTTGAGCACTTTTTATGTGTTTCTTCCTGTTGGACTGTCATCCCCTGTATAGTGTAACACATTGTGATATTTAGACATTAGTTTCAGGTTGTTTTATTATAAGTGACTTATAAATAGCAAGGTGTGACACTGGAAGAAATGTGAAGACAGACACTGAAGTATCTGAACTGTGTGCTCTGAAAATTTCCTACAACTGCCTGTTTTTAACTGTTCTGCAGAACTCCCACTTGTTTCTCATCCTGTATCACTTTTTAATTTATCCAGGTTCAATAAAGCCTTTGAGCTCCAGGACGTTTGTGTGAACCAGATATAAGATATCAAGTGTGGGAAGAAACAGAACAGTTCTTTATTATAATTATTTGTCTTTCACACGGTTTGTTTGGTTGGTTGAGTTTTGTTTGTTTTGGCTACAGAAGGGTGCAGATGTCACGGAGCTGAGGTTCTGGAAGCAGATCTTTCTCAGCGTCCATACACTGAGCTGTTGGACATCTCTGCTCATCGCTGGACTGTGAAGTTCTGGTGATTACAAACCCCTCACATTCAGAGAGACAAAATGCAGAACACCCGCAGTCTTCCACCCAGGGAGCTGTTCGTCTAAACACCATTTATAAGCTGTGTCTCAGAACACATTTTTTAAAGTTACCAAAATCAGGAGAGAGGCTTAATTTTGGAATTAACAAAACATGGTAGACTATTAGTTGGAAGTACGAAAAAATTGCCATTTAGACCCCTGGACATTGCACATTTTCAATCTCTGAATGAGAAGAGAACTAGAGAAAGAGGATCTTCAGATTTTATTCGTTTACTAACGAGACCTCAAGGACTAGAAATGGGAATAAGAAAAAGACTTTTCATATGGGCAAAACCTGAAACTGTTTTATGCTCGTTCCTGAACTACTGTGCAGCAAACACAAAGCTCAACTTCATGTGATGCAGAATTGATTTTGTCAAATGTCTTGAGTCTTCTACCTCCCTCTTACTGATAAATAATGTGACTGAAGGGTCATGTCCAAGATGCCCTGATGGGTCACACAAGCCCTGTCTGTGTGTGCTCACGTGTGTCCTCTGGCTACAACTGTGCTGTGCTTGGCTTCCAGAGATGTTGGATCGGTGTGTTTTGACCCTCCAAAAAATTAATATATTTACAGTGTCAGTTGGCTCTTTCTCCTGAAAACATTCTGCCCCATTTAGTAACTTAATCAGCTGGGGGAGCCATCCCCCAGATTACAGCATTATTTTTTTCTCTTTAGAGAAAACAGCTATTGTCCAGCATCACCCGAAAAACACTCTGGGTTCACTTCATTAACATCTTCAGGCAATTACGCATCAGAATAAGAGCCTTAAGAAGTGCTTATGGCTCTGAGCTCAGTTCTGACTATTAAGCCTCACCTGGACAGGCATGTGTGGTACAAACTGACGGGTCAGTACAGGGAAGAACTTGTTTTCTGCACTCTGCGTTGGATCTGTTCAGTTAACACCAAAAATGTCTGTTAAATCAAATTACTCTTTCAGGTGGTTTGAGAAGTGGAAAAAAAGTCTGGTTTGGTATTAAAAGAAATGAATTGAAAATTTCTATGAAGGAAGTTATAAACCTTTATGCAATCAGGGTAAGCATGAGGAAAAAGATAAATCCTGCCTAATTATAATAAGATGGGGGAAATTGTGAACGTTGTAAGATTTAAAATGTATGAATGGAAAATGGGAAATTCCCTTTCAGGTGATAGAATACCTGCAACTGTTACTGTTGTCCAAATAAATATCAGAGGATTAAAAATGATACAAATATATTAATGTATTTCTCTTTTATCTCCACCTGGTGAATAAAATTTGAGATCACGTTGAAGATTCAGTCTCATTTTGCCATCTAGTGGCAACACTTTGGTTTGCTGAGATACATTTCTGAAAAGCAAGAGGGTGTTAGATAGAAGGGTAAGAGCTACTAATTTCTTGGAATAATCACTTATTGGTCAAGATATTCAAAAGCCTAATTACATTTTATAGCAGCAGTGCACAAATAGGCACATTGCTAATGTGGATTTACACTTGAAGGTACCATTTTTGAGGGTAATCCAGGTGTGTTTCTTCGTACCTTTATGAATCTGGATCACTAGTGATTTTTTTTTTCCTTGTGGGTGGAATCAGTAATTTCCCTTTCCACTTTTTCTTCGATTTTTACCAGGATGGTGATGTAGCTAAACAGCTTATCTTTAGAAATATAAAGGACAACTTGAGGCAGACTGGCTGGACAAGCCATTTTTTTCCTCCTTAAGGAGAAAGAACAAAACTTTTAAACTTTTTTTTTTTTAATTATAAGTTTGTATTCAATTTGCATTTCTTTGGTATGATTTTTTTGGTGTATCTGTACTTCAAGGTTTGTAGTATTAATTTTTTTCCTCTTCCCATGGTTCTGTGAGATACTGGTCATTATCTGGACTTCCAAGATCCTATGGTACTGCTTCTTCATGTTTTTCTCTGAAAAAAAAGCAGGAATAATAAAGCAGTCTGAAGACTTTTGGGATCACATTGATCTGCATCATCCTTATGCCTCCTTCCAAAGTGAATCCTACAGGCTGTTTGTTGATCTCTCCTCATTGCAAGAGCTTCGAGAGCTTATCTGTTACTTGCAGGAGCTCAGTAAGGAAACACAAATGGATTGTGTCAGAGAAGATGCAGAGCCTGTACAAGGGGCAGTAAGGAATAATTCAGTATAGCCCAGCGAGTGTTGTGAAGAGTTTGGAATTGTTCTTTGAGTTCCTGGAGAGTGGAGCTGAATTCCTCTGCTAGAAATAAATAAGGCTACTACACTGTCCCTGAAGATGACAGTAACCCAGGTTCTTATTAACAGATCCCTTGGGTCGGATTAGAGTGAAACAGCAATGAACGACAAATCTTTATATATATGTAGGGTTTATTTTAGAACAATTAGTTCGCAGTGGAAAGCAGGTATGTAGCTATAGTAATGCAGCAACACAAAAATATAAAAATAATGCTTAACAAAATGTATAAGGAAAAGAAAGAGGGAGGATAAGAGCAGAAAGATCTCACCTCATGTGTACCCAGCGAGGACACTTGATTGTAATTTCGATGTCTGTGTGTCGAAGTGATGCTCACAGTCCTGATCCATCGGAGATGGGAGAAAGCCCACGAAACACAAAGTCCAACTGGATCATTCACGTTTGGGTTTAGGTGGCGGGGAGAGGACTTCTGCACTGCCCCTCACTGGCAGCACTTATGGCCCATTAGAAGGGATGAATACTAACAGCCCTACTGTAAACGCGGACGTCCCGCGTGAATGAGACCTTCCCGGGGAGGGGAGGAGATCGTGGGCACGATAAAACCGTCCCAGTTCTCGGATTCGCCTCCACAATCGGCGATTTGTTTCGAGTCTGGAGTCATTAACGTTAACATTTCAGTGTCTCTCTCACACACAAGTGCTCTTAATCCCCGTTTTATAATGCAGTGGAGATTTAGGCCAATGCACTCTCCTGCGCATCGGGATTTTTTTTTTTAATGATTTCTTCATAGCAGATGTTTCTGACCCGCCAAAATTAGTCTTTCTTAGTGGATACTGAAAGAAGCAGCAAGAAGCCTTCCAGCTGTCGGTATGAATAGTTTCAGACCCAGACATTGTTATCTGGGGTCTACTCACTGGGCTGGATGATCTTGAAGGTCTCTTCCAACCCTGATGATTCTGTCATGACAGTTCGGTGGTGCTGTTGTACCTCTTGCAGCAACTCCTTGCCTTCCCTTACCCCCCGCCTTGCCTTGCCTTGAGCACAAGCAGGAGAGGTAGGCAAGGCAGAGGAGGGAAAGGAAAGGCAAGGGAAGGCGACGGGAAGGGAGGGATAGGCAAGGCAGCACCCCCGACGGGAAAAGTGGGCGCTGCCCACAGGTCCCGCAGGCCCGTCCGGGGTGGAGCGGAGCGGGAGGGCGGTGCTGTGACCTCTCAGACCCCAGTCCAGGCGTGCGGGAGCGGCGGGAACCACAGGACGAGCGGCGGCGATGGAGGCGAAGGTGGGCGCCGTCGGGGCGGCACGGACTGCGGCGGGCGGGCGGGCACAGCTCACCCCGGGGTGACCCTTACCGCGGGGACCGGAGCCCCCGAGCCCCGGCGGGGAGCCCAGGGCGGGACGGCGCCAGTACCGGCGCCAGTCACCGCATCCCGCACCTTCCACCGGGGGGAGCCGGTCCCGGCGGGGGTGCGGGGCAGCCCCGTTATCACCGGGTGCTGGGGGGGGAGAGCCGGGTCCTGCCTCTCCCCGCAGCCCACGCACCCCCTGGGGCCGGGAAAGGGGAGTCCCTGTGCTGGGAGCCCTCGCAAGAGCCACAGAGCCGGGCCACGATGCTCCCCGCCGGGTAGCGGGGCTGGTCGTTCATCCCCCTCTCACCGCGTGTTGCCCCGGTGTGGGTCCTCACCCTCATCCAAAGGTGGTTTCTGGTCTTTAGGAAAGGTGAAATGGAGAGGAGATGGAGATGGAGAGGTACCACGACTTGTTGGCATTCACCGTTAGCATGTGATCCTTTCCATCAATCCTTTCCATCAGTCCTTTCCCATTATATATCTGATAAAGGCCAGTTCCTAATAATTATAAGCATAAGAAATCACTTGTTACTGCGTTTATTTTGGTTGCTGGAACTTCAGCATCCCTGCTGTTTAATACCAGTCACATCTGTCCTTGATGGTTTTGGGGAGGTGAGGAGCCTTCCATGACGGTGTAGGATGTAGACGGGAATGGTGAGCAGGCAGGTTTAATTGAGGTATTACCCTGCATTGATAATTCCACTCGTCTGAGGGACCATGAAGGATTAAATAGCACTTGTTTCTGGCTGATACATTTGTGGCATAGGGTCCAGTCTTATCAGGAGCCTGGGAGGAGCATTGTGAGGTTTAAGTTATTTTTTGTTGTGCCAATATATATTAGCCCACTTACCCTCCACTACTACTTGCCTTTCATATTTTGTTTCAGTACTGCAAACTGAGTAAGTAAATTTCCCTTTCTTTGGTTGGAGGTTGTTTCACACATTATGGTTATATTTCCCTCTGCCAAATTCATGCTATTTGGTGGAGCTTTTAAAAAATAAAATAATACAAGTCTGGGTGGGGTTGGCCCGGACAGGTTACCCCATTAAAAAGAAGTAAAAATCCCGTGTTTTGTACCACTGCTGTCAGGAGTTTCCCAAGCAAGTGGGACACAAGGTTTAGTCAGACTCAGTGGCACCGTTTGGGGTAATTTTACCATAACAGGTTGTCCTGGTTGCAATGCTGTCAGATGTTCCCCTATAATGGAAGGAGGTAGCACCTGATGCAGGTTTTGTAAAGATGGCTCAGCTCAGGGGGCTCCCTGCAACTCCACACTGATTATGTAGTTGCTGAAGTGCTCTGGGAAGTCGCTGAGGTGCTCTGGAAAGTCGAACATCCTGCTCAGTCCTGTGTAGCTTAAGGCTCTTTTTCAATAGGCCATTGGCCCTTTCTGTGATTCCATTTGACTGGGGGCAATATGGGATGTAGAATATCCACTGAATTCCTTCCTTGAATTCATCCCACTCCTGGCCCATTCTGTACCCTTTTACATGAAAAATGTGAGCCATTACCATTTGGGATGGAGTCAGGAGACCTGATAACCAAGATGACAGTACCCACCCTGACCCATGAGCAGGCCAGAGACTCCTTCTCTCCTTGGGAGGGTGGATTATGTCCTGCAGAGGGTCGGATTGGCCCCATGGAATCCATTTGCCATGGAGATCATAAAGCTTTTCTTTTCCTAATGTGTAGGGGTGATGCTTTAGCAGTGTGATCTAATTGGAATTCTGATCTACACTGAGGACATTCTGTGAGAACAGTTTCACAAGTTTTCCTGTTTAGGGGCCACCCTTTGCACCCTGTGCAGCAAAATAAACGGCTTCTACATCAGAAATTCTCCCAATTGATACCATTTCTGATTTAGGGAGTCTTCTCTCTTTATCTCCCTGATTTTAGTTAATCCATGAACCTTTTGATTCCAGTTTGTGGCTGGTTTGTTATCCTTGTCATGGGATTTAACCCATCTTATCTGGAACAGTGTTTTCCTGTCTATATTCAATAATAATTGCCAGTCTTGAGATCTCCAAATGGGAGACCTATTTAATTCCCAATCTGGGGATTCCCACTGGCAGAACCACTGTGTGGCACCAGCCCAAACAGCACAGGAGCCCACAGAGACCATTTTTGCTCCATTCTGAGCTGTTAGAAAAACTGCTCTTAACCCTCCTACTCCTACCTTCACCTTCTTCTGTTGTTTGTTTGTGTTGATGTTTAATGCAACAGCCTTGTATTGTCATTTACCATTTACCCTTTTTGCTGAGGCATCAGTGAACCAAGTATCTTCTGTTGGCATCCCCTCAGGGAGGGGAGGTGCACCTAAAATTGGTAAGGGTTTAACAGGTTGTTGTAATGCCAGTGGATGTGCATTTATAGTCGTTTGTAATTTAGAAACTTTAGTAGCTCCTTCTGTTAATTCTATTCCTTCTGCAACTGCCATTAGGTAGGAATTCCATTTCCTGACTGTAGAGTTTTGTGCAACTCCTTCTGGGGAAGCAGAGCCCTTTAAAATATATTCCAGCCAATTAAATTGTCCTCTGGTTTGTACAGGCTGTTCCTGGTGTATTTTTCTAAGCTTGTTTCGCTGCTTGGACCAGAGAAGGTCTCTTTTTCCATCAGAATATCTCTATTCTGTCACTTCAAATGCAGGGAAACTAAATAGTAAAGGTCTCTTTGGTCCCTCATGCCCAGTTTGAAACAGGTCACAGGAGGTCCCATGCTCTGCAAAACCCCATTCTGCTATAATGGGATTTTGGACTGCACTGGTCCCAGTGATGGAGAGGGTTTTTAATTCCAGTATTAGGGTCTTGATTCATGTTCTGAGTTCCACTGTTTTCCCTTTTGTAACAGTGAGTAGGGTGGATGAGCAATGATAGAAAATCCAGGTACATGTTTTCTCCAATATCCTAAAGTTCCCATAGCTATTGTAATTCATCAGAGAACTTAGAATTTGGACTTATTCCATGCTTTTGTAGGTAGTCAGTGACATCACTTGCCATCCTGCCGACCATTTGTTGTGAATGAGCGTTTTAAGGTTGCTTAAAGAATCACCAGCAAAGGTTTTGGCAAGAGCAGGTTTAATATAATCTAAATTTAATATAAACCAGCACAACAAAGTTTGTTGGCAACGTTCACTCTACTACTTACCAGGTGGTCAAAGGACACCGAGAAAAACCAAACAAATACTCAAAATCAATCAATCCAAACCAAAATAACCCCAGAAACTATCTATGTGGAGACTGTGAAGAGGGAGAAAGTGATAGAAAAGAGTAAGGATAAAAAGGTACATGGAGGATCCTGCTGTTGAGTCACAAGGTTTAAACCCTTGTGGTCCAGGAGAGCTCAAAGGGTTTCACTTTGGACCACTGTTTATAGGGCCAACAGAGAACAGGTTTTAGTCATAGGAATCTTCCATCCTGGCCCCAATTCAGGTCACTATCCTTCTTTGAAAGTTTGATAACAAAAATATTATTCCATTTCTGTTGTTATTCAGGCAAGAAAAATATGTTTCCAAGTTTCCAAGGCTGTTTGTTAGACAGCCCCAGTTCCTGGGAACACACAGTGATTCTGAAAAGCTCTAAAGGAGCTTATCCCAGGTGCTGTTTGTCAAGGCCAAGGCCTAATGAACATTTCTCAGGTCATAGTGTGTCGTAGTGTGGTGTCTCCAGACTCTCCTTAATGTTCTCAGAAGCCTGAGGGGATGCTGGTAGAAGAGAGTTAGCTTTCTGGGGTCCCAGTCTGCCTGGGATTTCACAGAAACACAGAATCATAGAGTGGTTTGGGTTGGAAGGGACTTTAAAGCTCAGCTCCTTCAACCCCCTGCCATGGGCAGGGACACCTTCCACTAGCCCAGGTTGCTCCAAGCCCCGTCCAACCTGGCCCTGAACACTTCAAGGGATAAGGCAGCCACAGATTCTCTGGACAGCCCGTGCCAGGGCCTCCCCACCCTCACAGGGAAGAATTTCTTCCCAATATCCAATGTAATCTACTCTCTGTTTAAATCTGCTATGATGCAGTGGGTTACCTTGGCTCTGTGCTCCAGCCCCCTCTTGCAGCACCAGTTGCTGCCTGTGTGGCTTCCCAAGCCCTTGCAGGGCTGCAGGGAACTGTTGGTGACCTTGGGGTCTAACGAAGTTGCTGGACTGAGTCATGGGGTGAGGACAGTGGGCAGGGCCATCCTTGGGATGGGCAGTGTTGGGAGGCTTGAGGTTGCTGAGAGCAGAGGGGTTCATTTTCTCCACCACACGCTGGCTGGCACTGGGTTGGCTGTTCCCTCCTGGGGTTGGGATGCTCCCAGCTGGGAGATTGGAAACATTTCACCCTGCAACCGTCTCTCTCCTCAGAGGTGGACTAACAGCATCAACCAGGCCAGCAAGACGTCCCTGCTCGCCTGGGAGAAGGAGACTGGCATCGAGCTGGTGCAGATCAACGGGCAGCGGCGCTACGGGGGGCCCCCCCCAGGTATGTGAGGGGGGCAGCTCGGCGCCCTGGTGCCCTGTGGGCACGGCAGCTCTCCCCATGGGTTCCACTGGCTGTGTGCCTGCAGGCTGGGTGGGCAACCCACCGCCCGCCGGCACCGAGGTGTACATCGGGAAGCTGCCGCAGGACTTGTACGAGGACGTCCTGATCCCGCTCTTCCAGAGCGTGGGGAAGCTCTATGAGTTCCGCCTCATGATGACCTTCAGCGGGCTCAACCGCGGCTTTGCCTACGCCAAGTACAGCAGCCAGCGCGGCGCCAGGGACGCCATCACCACCTTCAACAACTACCAGGTGCGCCAGGGCTGCGCCATCGTGGTGTGCCGGAGCACACAGAAGCGGGAGCTGAGCGTGGACGGCCTGGCCACCTCGGTGAGCCAGCAGGAGCTGGAGGCCACGCTGCAGAGGGCCACCCAGGGCGTCCTCAGCGTCACCCTGCACGCCAGCCCTCACCAGAGACAGGCCAAGCTCGCTGTGCTCAAGTACAGCTCGCACCAGGCTGCTGCCCTGGCCAAGAAAACCCTGATGGAAGGTGAGTGGTGCCATGGGGATGCTGCTGGGGCTGGGCTTCCAGGTGTCCCTAAGGAAGTGTTGATCCCAGGATGATCTCAGTGCCCCTTAAACCCTCCTGATTGAGCTGCCCTACCCCTCAGAGCTCCGTCCCATGATTGCACTGGGACACCTTTCCCAGACATCCAACTGGGACCTCAGACCTCCAAAGTCCTGTTTTGTACCTGTTTGTGTCCCAGCTGAGAAGCATTTGGCTTTGGCATCTTGCACCTTGTGCCCAAAGCCAGGCTTCCCCTAAAATCCTGGGGATCACTGCAGCAGGTGCTGAGGGTTGGGATGGGGTGACGCTGGAGGGCAGGTGAGCATGTCGTGTCTTTCGCAGGGAACCTGAGGCTCAGGGGATCGGGGATAAAGGTGGAGTGGCTGCACCTTGACCTGAAGCAGAAGCTGCAGCTGTGGGAGGAGAGGCCACTGTCCAGACAGGTGCAGGAGGACAAGAGCCTGGTAGTGCCCAAGCCACTGGCCCAGCCTCCAGCGGTGCAGAACGTGCTGGACCACCTGAACACCCTGTGCAGCAGGCAGCGCCTGGGGACGCCCCTGTTCCTCACCAAGTGCGTCCAGGTGAACCCCAGCGGGTGGCTGCTGTTCTGGTACCAGGTGGCGATCCCGGGGTACCCCGTGCCCTTCAGTGGGTTCACGTGGGTCCGGGAAGATGGGCAGGGCCAGAGCAGGCACGAAGAGGCCAAAGCTTCAGTGGCGCTGCACGTGCTCCGTGTGTTAGGTGAGCCCTTGGTGAGTCCTCATGTGGTGTCCGTGCCAACCCCCCGCCTTTCCCAAGTTCTGGAGTGTCTCCTGGGAGTGTGGAGTGTGTGTCTTGAGGGGGACGCAGCCTGGCAGGCAGGGCTGAAACACTCTCCACCCCCTGCTAGACAGGACCCTGCTGTCTCTGAGCTCGGGGTGGGGTTCCTGGTTGGAAGCAGAGGGTGTGAGAGGAGGGTTTGAGGTGAGAGCAGAGCCTGATGCTCCCCTCTCCACTGCAGGGTCCCGGCTGGCGTAGGGAGCTGTTCTGCTGGAACCACAACTGAGCCAGAGTCACCGGCTGCGGTGCTGCCAGTGGTGTCCAAGCCCTGCCGGGCCCTCAGCCCTATTCCAGCTTTTCTTTGGGTTTGTTTGCATTGGTTTTGGAGCCAGCTCTGGAGGATCAGGGCCACTGTCCTGGTCCACGGCAGCCGCCCTCTCCCCAGCTGGATTTTGCATTGTTTTTGGGATGTTGCTTTTCCTGCCCAGTTTGTCTTGTTTTAAACTGGTTTTTGTTGAGGTGGAGGAGCTCAGTGCATGTCCTGGAGGAGCAGCAGCTGCTTGGAGAGGCTGCCAGTGTTGAATGCCAGCATGGTGGAGGTGTGGACAAGGTGAGGACAAGGCCACACAGAGGGACCATCCTGGTGCCCACAGATGTTCTGTGGGCTGGAGGAGCTGCTGTCCAAGGAAGGGAGTGCCTGCGGGCTGTTTGTTGTTGCACCATGTCCAGGAAGCAGCCGTGGTCATTCCCGGCTGTCCATGAATGATTCCTCAGGACTGAGAGGACCAGACTCATGTTCGTTTGGGATTAAAGAATTCTAGGAAGTACCAGCTGTGTCACGTCATCTTTCCCTCCTGCATCCTCGGCTCCCTGCCTGTCCAGCGTACCTTGGTGCTCTCCCCCCACAGCAGCAAGGGCAGAGAAAAGGACAGGGTGGGATTTGGAGCCCTCACAGCCTGGTGGGCTGCTCATCAAACCAGAGAGGGTCCCCTCACACCCCCGGTTTGGGACGGGCCCCCCCATACTGGTGCAGTCCTGGTACATAGACAGTGAGGCCAGAGGGCTCCGGGCATTCCACTCAGCTGAGTGGAATGGGACAAGTGGCTGCTGGGGGTCCTGGCTCCCCTCCAAATCCCTCCAAGGCCCCGCTCACTGCAGGATGTGTACAGTGATGGTGGGGCCAGATCAGTCCCTGGAGCCTTTCCTGAATTCCCAGCCCAGCTCCACAGGCAGGTGGATCCCGAACGAGGCACGAAGGTGGTGGGAGAAATCGGGACACGATGGCACCGTGCTGCCTCTCCCCGGCTCAGGAGTGACAGCGGGGGTCTGCGTCCTAGGGTGGGGTTCCAGAGCTGTCCCATGGTGTCCTCTGTGTGTCTAACCTGGAGGGTTCCATATCTGTCTTGGGGGACTCTCTGTCCTTTCTTGAGGGTCTGTGTCTGTCCCAGGGGTCCTGGATCTTCCAGGTCACCCCGTTGCCAGTTACAGGGAGCTAACATTTAGTGGCACGTTGAGAGAATCACTCAAGAGGCCCAACAGATTTCTGGCGCTCTCTGGTGGCCTTAAATAACAAATTGTAACACTTTTTTGAATAATTTGTATACCCTGTCTAATAGGGTATATATGCACTGTATCCCCAGTGCATCCAGGGCCATATTCCAACACGGCAGTAAAGCAATGCGTGTTCCTACATTGATGTTAACGAGTTTCGTTCCTGCTTTTCCTGCTTTTTCAGCTCCCCCAGCTCAAGCAGCACCTCTGGCCTCGTCCAGTCCCATCCCAGCAGATGTAGCCTGCAGTCAGATTCCAGTTCTGGGGGTAGTCCTGGTCCCTCTGCCCCCTACCCACCCTGCTCATGGCACATTGTGATGCACACCTGGACCCACCAAGTCCCTTTGGCAGCACCCAAGTTCCATCCTCCTTTCTTTTGGAGATACCCAGGATCCTCCAAGAGCCTCCTGGTGCACCCTGCGGTGCCTGTTTGTACTCCCTGGAGGTCTGTCTGGCCCTCCTGGGGCACGACCCTCACCTGCTGAGGCAGAGCCAAACCACGAGCACAAGGCGCTGGGAAGTGAAAGGCACTAGGTTTATTTGTAACAGAGACAATGTGTGAATTAGTTAACAAGGGCTAATTGATGTCACAGGACAGCAGGGCAGGAAAGGGATGGACCTGTTTTGCCCAGCCCAGGCACTCCAGGACCCCAAGTCAGCCCCTTGCTTGTGAGAAATGTCCTGCCTCACCCGCTCCCCCCCCATCCCAGGAGCCCCAAAGACACCAGCAAATGCCAGAATTACCTCCCCTCTCCCCCTGAGCTGCATCCCCACCAAGGACCCCCAGCCATCTCCCCCCCATATCTCAGAGCCACCCCATCCAGCAGGGATCTTCAATCATGACACTTCCCCCCCCAGGTCCCCTCCACTAGGGACC